>OZ035834.1:32574734-32644258 GCA_964034765.1 Knipowitschia caucasica | reverse complement strand
GATTGATTGACTTAACCCAGCTTTAAAGTCCTCTATGTCATGGTGTGGATTTTGTTATTTTGGACTTTAGTTTTATTTTGATATCTGTTCTCTGTGCTTTGGTTTTAGTTTGACTTTGACGCCCTGTTTCCCCTGTCTTGATTGTCTGCCCCGCCCTAATGTGTTTCACCTGTGTCTATATGTACCCTGTGCTTCTCTCCCCTTGTTGCTGCTGCATTGTCTTGTCTAGTTTTGTCCTGGTCACTTTGGATTTTTGGAGTTGTTCTTTGCCTTTGTTTTATTAAAAGCTTTATTTTGGCATTCCTGCGTTTTGAGTCTTCCTCATTTTCACCCCGTGACAGAATGAACCAGCCAACACAAGGACTCAGCGGAATGCGTTTTCTTTTTTTCACCACACCTGCTCCCAGCTCATCTCCAATCACCAGGTTTTAACTTATTTTTCGCCTTCACTTCACTGCCTACCTCGACCCGTTACCTACAACCACCGCCAGACAAGAAACTCCGTCTGGGGTGGTCACCTGTCCTGCACCACCGCCGGGCATACGTCTCCGCCCGGGGTGAGCCAGTTTCCCTACGGAAGGTCATCACTGGGCTCCAGCTTCGGTCCCTGATTGATTTGGACACTGCTTCGGACCTCAAGTTTAAAGTCACGTACCTCAGCTTTAAAGTCCTGTACTCCAGCTTTAAAGTCACATACCCCAGCTTTAATGTCACGTACCTCAGCTTTAAAGTAACGTTACCCAAGCTTTAAAGTTACATACCCCAGCTTTAAAGTCACATACCCCAGCTTTAATGTCACATACCCCAAGCTTTAAAGTAACATACCCCAGCTTTAAAGTCAAGTACCCCAGCTTTAAAGTCACATACCCCAGCTTTAAAATCACATACCCCAGCTTTAAAATCACATACCCCAGCTTTAAAGTCACAGACCCCAGCTTTAAAGTCCTGTACTCCAGCTTTAAAGTCACGTACCCCAGCTTTAAAGTCACATACCCCAGCTTTAAAGTCACAGACCCCAGCTTTAAAGTCACGTCCCCCAGCTTTAAAATCACATACCCCAGCTTTAAAATCACATACCCCAGCTTTAAAATCACATACCCCAGCTTTAAAGTCACAGACCCCAGCTTTAAAGTCACATACCCCAGCTTTAAAGTCACATACCCCAGCTTTAAAGTCACATACCCCAGCTTTAAAGTCACAGACCCCAGCTTTAAAGTCACGTCCCCCAGCTTTAAAGTCACATACCCCAGCTTTAAAGTCACGTCCCCCAGCTTTAAAGTCACGTACCCCAGCTTTAAAGTCACGTCCCCCAGCTTTAAAGTCACATACCCCAGCTTTAAAGTCACATACCCCAGCTTTAAAGTCACGTACCCCAGCTTTAAAGTCACATACCCCAGCTTTAAAGTCACGTACCCCAGCTTTAAAATCACATACCCCAGCTTTAAAATCACATACCCCAGCTTTAAAGTCACAGACCCCAGCTTTAAAGTCACATACCCCAGCTTTAAAATCACGTACCCCAGCTTTAAAGTCACAGACCCCAGCTTTAAAGTCACAGACCCCAGCTTCAAAGTCACATACCCCAGCTTTAAAGTCACGTACCCCAGCTTTAAAGTCACATACCCCAGCTTTAAAGTCACGTACCCCAGCTTTAAAGTCACATACCCCAGCTTTAAAGTCACATACCCAAGCTTTAAAGTCACGTCCCCCAGCTTTAAAATCACATACCCCAGCTTTAAAGTCACAGACCCCAGCTTTAAAGTCACATACCCCAGCTTTAAAGTCACGTCCCCCAGCTTTAAAATCACATACACCAGCTTTAAAGTCACGTCTCCCAGCTTTAAAATCATATACCCCAGCTTTAAAGTCACAGACCCCAGCTTTAAAGTCACATACCCCAGCTTTAAAGTCACATACCCCAGCTTTAAAGTCACATAGCCAAGCTTTAAAGTCACATACCCCAGCTTTAAAGTCACGTCCCCCAGCTTTAAAATCACATACCCCAGCTTTAAAGTCACAGACCCCAGCTTTAAAGTCACATACTCCAGCTTTAAAGTCACAGACCCCAGCTTTAAAGTCACATACCACAGCTTTAAAGTCACATACCCCAGCTTTAAAGTCACATACCCAGCTTTAAAGTCACATACCCCAGCTTTAAAGTCATATACATGGATCTATAATAATAACTGGATAGGGTATTACAGCTTGTAGCTGAATAACTCATGTGCTCAGGGGATTCTCGCGGTACTGCAGACTGAACCAGACTAAGTTCACGTGGGCTACCCAGACATTTTCCCCATAGAACTCAATGTAAACTAAAACAGCACGACCTCAGCTGACAGAGAACCTGACAGAGAACCTACAGCTTTCATAAAGGTCAGATTTTGTGGGGATTTTAGTGTCCCTTCTCATCCTGAACTTTTTTTCTTCTTAAATCCTTCGGTTTTGTTTAAATCCACACTTTAGTGCCACAAACTCTGCTCCTCTGGCTCTCGCTCTAACTCCCGCTCTGATGAACTGCTCTGATTGGTCGGAGCGCGGCCGAGCCCCTCTGTGCACGTGCGTGAGACCCGGTGTGAGACCCACACACGCGTGTTTGGCGCAATGCATTATGGGAGTTCATCCACTGCACAAAACCGGGAGGACCAGACGATGCCCAAATACAGGCGAGTTTCCCATAGATCTTTGAGAGTTTCCCAGAGATCTTTGAGAGTTTCCCAGAGATCTTTGAGAGTTTCAGGCGACTTCCGGTAATCTTTCAGCCCCCATGCCGTCACAAAGCGCCACTGAGCACAACCATTCATTTGAATAGGGCGCCATCTTGGATCGCCGGGGCTTGGTCACGTACCCCAGCTTTAAAGTCACATACCCCAGCTTTAAAGTCACATACCCCAGCTTTAAAGTCACGTACCCAGTTTTAAAGTCACATACCCCAGCTTTAAAGTCACATACCCCAGCTTTAAAGTCACGTACCCGAGCTTTAAAGGGACTGACCTTCTCTGAGGTGCAGGTTCCTGAAGGCGGGGGACTCGGGCACCACTTCTTTGATGAAGATGCCGTCCCGCCCCCCCCCTCCGTACACCAGCCCCTCGGCCCCCCCGTCCCGGGCCAGCTGCACCAGCACCGCAGACTCAGGGCTGGACTTCTCCTACACCAGCAAGGGAAAGGTTAGCATGTTGTTTAGACCCGAGTCAGCTTTCACACGGACCAGAACGTGTCAAAGTAGAGGGACCAGAGAGAGAGCAGAGAAAGACCAGAGAGAGAGCTGAGAGAGATCAGAGAGACCAGTGACAGAGCAGAGAGAGAGACCAGACCAGCAAGTGATTAGAGATAGAGACTTGAGATAGAGCTAGACCAGAGAGACTAGAGAGTGTACTTTCTCCTGTTGGGTTGACACCTGGTACTTCCTGGTACTTACCTTGAGCTTGCTCATCTTGGGAGTGGAGCGTTTGTCAAAGATGGCGCCTAGCCCGGATCTCTTGGACTTCTTTCCTTTTGGAAACGAGTCATGATCTGCCTCAAACTGAAAAACAGTCCTCGGATTAAGGAGAGAGACCAGAGAGAGACCAGAGAGAGACCAGAGAGAGACCAGAGAGAGACCAGAGAGAGACCAGAGAGAGACCAGAGAGAGAGACCAGAGAGACCAGAAAGAGACCAGAGAGAGACCAGAGAGAGACCAGAGAGAGACCAGAGAGAGACCACCAGAGAGACCAGAGAGACACCAGAGAGAGAGACCAGAGAGACCAGAGAGAGACCAGAGAGAGACCAGAGAGAGACCAGAGTGAGAGACCAGAGAGACCAGAGAGAGACCAGAGAGAGACCAGAGAGAGACCAGAGAGAGACCAGAGTGAGAGACCAGAGAGACCAGAGAGAGACCAGAGAGAGACCAGAGAGGGACCAGAGAGGGACCAGAGAGAGACAGCGACAGAGACCAGAGAGAGACCAGAGAGGGACCAGAGAGGGACCAGAGAGGGACCAGAGAGAGACAGCGACAGAGACCAGAGAGAGACCAGAGAGAGACCAGAGTGAGAGACCAGAGAGACCAGAGAGAGACCAGAGAGAGACCAGAGAGGGACCAGAGAGGGACCAGAGAGAGACAGCGACAGAGACCAGAGAGAGACCAGAGAGAGACCAGAGAGGGACCAGAGAGGGACCAGAGAGAGACAGCGACAGAGACCAGAGAGAGACCAGAGAGAGACCAGAGTGAGAGACCAGAGAGACCAGAAAGAGACCAGAGAGAGACCAGAGAGAGACCAGAGAGGGACCAGAGAGGGACCAGAGAGAGACCAGCAACAGAGACCAGAGTGCATCTCTGTGTCTGATTTGTTCACATGGTACTTTTAGACTCTTTCTGTTCTGACGACATTTTATGTATGATGTCTGAGGCGAAAGTCAGGTTCCTCAGCTTTAAATGGTGTTTGTGCGGCTGGTAGTGGGCGGGGCTCACCTCTTTGTCGCTGTCGTAAATATGGTCTTCTGGAAACTCGTCGACCGGAGATGAACCCTGTGGGCGTGGCCTCTCCCCCTCTGTGAACTGAGACGAGTCCTCACATGTCTGTAACAACAATTACAGATGACCAGAGGGAGACCAGAGGGAGGCCAGAGAGAGACCAGAGAGAGACCAGAGGGAGACCAGAGAGAGACCAGAGGGAGGCCAGAGGGAGACCAGAGGGAGGCCAGAGGGAGACCAGAGAGAGACCAGAGAGAGACCAGAGGGAGACCAGAGAGAGACCAGAGGGAGGCCAGAGGGAGACCAGAGGGAGGCCAGAGGGAGACCAGAGGGAGGCCAGAGGGAGACCAGAGGGAGGCCAGAGGGAGGCCAGAGGGAGACCAGAGGGAGGCCAGAGGGAGGCCAGAGGGAGGCCAGAGGGAGACCAGAGGGAGGCCAGAGGGAGGCCAGAGGGAGGCCAGAGGGAGGCCATAGGGAGGCCAGAGGGAGACCAGAGGGAGGCCAGAGGGAGACCAGAGGGAGACCATAGGGAGACCAGAGAGAGACCAGAGAGAGGCCAGAGGGAGACCAGAGGGAGACCAGAGAGAGACCAGAGAGAGACCAGAGGGAGACCAGAGAGAGACCAGAGAGAGACACCAGAGAGAGACCAGAGAGAGACCAGAGGGAGACCAGAGGGAGACCAGCGAGAGACCAGAGAGAGACACCAGAGAGAGACCAGAGAGAGACCAGAGGGAGACCAGAGAGAGACCAGAGGGAGACCAGCGAGAGAGACCAGACAGAGACCAGAGAGAGACCAGAGAGAGACCAGAGAGAGACCAGGTCTTTGCTGGATCTGTTTCTGTGACAAATTGTGTTTATTAAACCGCTGCAGGTCAGAGCTAAATGAACCTCACCGAGTCGTCGTGTGTCCCCGGCTCCGGAGCCCTGAGACGGCGCCCTCCTGTGGCACACAAGCACATTACAGCTCAGTAATGAACACAGATGGACTATGCTAACCTGCTAGCTCAATGAAGCCCAATAGGGAAGTGCTCATGGGGAAGTTTGGCTCCTCTTTCTGGCTCTTATTGACTTCCATGTAAAATTAAACCCATCAGTAACGTTTATGTGACATCCTGTGTTTAAATGTGATGTCTGAGGCTGTAGACCCAGGACTGAGGCTGTAGACCCAGGACTGAGGCTGTAGACCCAGGACTGAGGCTGTAGACCCAGGACTGAGACTGTAGACCCAGGACTGAGGCTGTAGACCCAGGACTGAGGCTTAGACCCAGGACTGAGACTGTAGACCCAGGACTGAGGCTGTAGACCCAGGACTGAGGCTTAGACCCAGGACTGAGACTGTAGACCCAGGACTGAGGCTGTAGACCCAGGACTGAGGCTGTAGACCCAGGACTGAGGCTGTAGACCCAGGACTGAGGCTGCAGACCCAGGACTGAGGCTGTAGACCCAGGACTGAGGCTGTTAGACCCAGGACTGAGGCTGTAGACCCAGGACTGAGGCTGTAGACCCAGGACTGAGACTGTAGACCCAGGACTGAGGCTGCAGACCCAGGACTGAGGCTGTAGACCCAGGACTGAGGCTGTAGACCCAGGACTGAGGCTGTAGACCCAGGACTGAGGCTGTAGACCCAGGACTGAGGCTGTAGACCCAGGACTGAGGCTGTAGACCTAGGACTGAGGCTGTAGACCCAGGACTGAGGCTGTAGACCAGGACTGAGGCCATTTGAAACAGAAACAGAAATGTGTTTTTTTCAGAAAACTCTGAAGGATAAAGAGCTGGAGCTGATTCTGCTGAAAAACCAAAAGCTGGAAAACTTGTGCCGCGCTCTGCAGCAGGAGAGGAAAGGTCTGAAGGAGGAGGACCAGCAGAACCAGAAGAGCACCCCCATGGTACCAACCAAACTGCATACAGAGGGACAATCCTACCGCTAGCTCAAGGCTAACCCGCTAGCTCAGAAGGTCTATTAGAAAAGTGAGAGACTGGACCAGTGAGAGAGACCAGAGAGAGAGACCAGAGAGAGAGACCAGAGAGAGACCAGAGAGAGAGACCAGAGAGAGAGACCAGAGAGAGACCAGAGAGAGAGCAGAGAGAGAGTCCAGAGAGAGAGTCCAGAGAGAGAGACCAGAGAGAGAGACCAGAGAGAGACCAGAGCAAGAGACCAGAGAGAGAGACCAGAGAGAGAGACCAGAGAGAGAGACCAGAGAGAGAGACCAGAGAGAGAGACCAGAGAGAGAGACCAGAGCAAGAGACCAGAGACCAGAGAGAGAGACCAGAGAGAGAGACCAGAGAGAGAGACCAGAGAGAGACCAGAGAGAGAGCAGAGAGAGAGTCCAGAGAGAGAGTCCAGAGAGAGAGACCAGAGAGAGAGACCAGAGAGAGAGACCAGAGCAAGAGACCAGAGAGAGAGACCAGAGAGAGAGACCAGAGAGAGAGACCAGAGAGAGAGACCAGAGAGAGAGTCCAGAAAGAGAGACCAGAGAGAGAGACCAGAGAGAGACCAGAGCAAGAGACCAGAGAGACCAGAGAGAGAGACCAGAGAGAGAGACCAGAGAGAGACCAGAGAGAGAGACCAGAGAGAGACCAGAGAGAGACCAGAGAGAGACCAGAGAGAGAGACCAGAGAGAGAGACCAGAGAGAGACCAGAGAGAGAGACCAGAGAGAGACCAGAGAGAGACCAGAGAGAGACCAGAGCGAGACCAGAGAGAGATCAGAGAGAGAGACCAGAGAGAGATCAGAGAGAGCGACCAGAGAGAGACCAGAGAGAGAGACCAGAGAGACAGACCAGAGAGAGACCAGAGAGAGAGAGACCAGAGAGAGACAAGAGAGAGAGACCAGAGAGAGAGACCAGAGAGAGAGACCAGAGAGAGAGACCAGAGAGAGAGACCAGAGAGAGAGACCAGAGAGAGAGACCAGAGAGAGAGTCCAGAAAGAGAGACCAGAGAGAGAGACCAGAGAGAGACCAGAGAGACCAGAGAGAGACCAGTGAGAGACCAGAGAGACCAGAGAGACCAGAGAGAGACCAGAGAGAGAGACCAGAGAGAGACCAGAGAGAGACCAGAGAGAGACCAGAGAGAGAGACCAGAGAGAGAGACCAGAGAGAGACCAGAGAGAGAGACCAGAGAGAGACCAGAGAGAGACCAGAGAGAGACCAGAGCGAGACCAGAGAGAGATCAGAGAGAGAGACCAGAGAGACCAGAGAGAGACCAGAGAGAGACCAGAGAGAGAGACCAGAGAGAGAGACCAGAGAGAGACCAGAGAGAGACCAGAGAGAGTCCAGAGAGAGAGACCAGAGAGAGACCAGAGAGAGTGTACAGCATTACAATTACACAAGCAAACAAAATGAGTTTTATCATCCAGACTTTTCTCTCAATTAAAAATGAAATAATTTTACCATTTACCGTCCCTTCCGCAGGCCTCCCCCGCTGAGGCCACACCCACAGAAACCTCCCCCGCTGAGGCCACTCCCACAGAGACCTCCCCCGCTGAGGCCACTCCCACAGAGACCTCCCCCGCTGAGGCCACACCCACAGAAGAGCAAGAAGCTGGGGTCAAAGTGTCTCTGCAAGTCCAGTCCTCTGCAAAAGCCTCGGCCACAACTGAAGTCTTGCCTCCCCCTCAGTCCTCACCCCAACCTCCCCCCAGACCAGCCTCCCCCAAGCCGTCTGAAGCTCCTGTCGTGCCACTGAGCAAGACACCTTCTGCTCAGCCATTGCCCCAACAAGCCACGCTAGAAGCTATCAGAGCCCCCGCCCAAGGAACCTCTGAGGCGGCAGTCCAAGCGTCTTCCAAACCACTGGACCGCAAGTCTCCCTCCCCCTCCCCCAACCTCCCCCAGAGGGAGTCACTGAAGGCCCAGGAGCTGAACACCCTCAAGGCCCAGCACCAGCGTCTGCAGGAAATCGCCTGCTCTTTCACCATCTCCCACGCCGTCCCAGACCAGGTGTGGCGCCAGATTGGTGTGGAGATGGAACCTCAGGAGGAACCGGGGGAGGAGGACCAGAGCGAGGCCCTGGACGAGGAGCAGAGGAGCAGGAAGGAGGAGCTGGAGTCGGTGGACTGAAACGCTACTCAACACTTTGTATCAAATAAAGACGAAAAACCAATCTGTGTCGCTGATTTCACACATGACTCAGTTCCGTCAGGAGGAGTGGGCCAGAATTCTATGAATTTACTGTCAAAAATGTATGGAGTGAGAGAGAGATAGAGTCCCACAGTGGGGAAATTTCAATGTTGCAGCGCACAGACAGGACAGTGGTGAGAGACACAGGGAGCACACAAAATATACAAAAGTATAGTAGCTGCTATGTTTCAATACTAAACATGAAGAAAAAAAAAAAAAAAATATATATATATATATATATATATCAGTATATAAACAGTACAGTGGGGCAAAAAAGTATTTAGTCAGCCACCGACTGTGCAAGTTCTCCCACTTAAAATAAAGACAGAGGTCTGTAATGTTCATCATAGGTTCACTTCAACTGTGAGAGACAGAATGTGAAAAATTTTGTAGGATTTTTAAAGAATTTATTTGTAAATTATGGTGGAAAATAAGTATTTGGTCAATAACACAAATTCAACTCAATACTTTGTAAAATAACCTTTGTTGGCAATAACAGGTCAAACGATTACTATAGGTCTTTACCAGGTTTGCACACACAGTAGCTGGTATTTTGGCCCATTCCTCCATGCAGATCTTCTCGAGAGCAGTGAACACGGACTTTCAACTCCCTCCACAGATGTTCAATGGGGTTGAGGTCTGGAGACTGGCGAGGCCACTCCAGGACTTTCAAATGCTTCTTACGGAGCCACTCCTTCGTTGCCCGGGCGGTGTGTTTGGGATCATTGTCATGCTGGAAGACCCAGCCACATTTCATCTTCAAAGCTCTCACTGATGGAAGGAGGTTTTGGCTCAAAATCTCACGATACATGGCCCCAATCATTCGTTCCTTAACACGGATCAGTCGTCCTGTCCCCTTAGCAGAAAAACAGCCCCAAAGCATGACGTTTCCACCCCCATGCTTCACAGTAGGTATGGTGTTCTTAGGATGCAACTCTTCCTCCAAACACGACGAGTCGAGTTTATACCAAACAGTTCTATTTTGGTTTCATCTGACCACATGACATTCTCCCAATCCTCTGCTGTATCATCCATGTGCTCTCTGGCAAACTTCAGACGGGCCTGGACATGCACTGGCTTCAGCAGGGGGACACGTCTGGCACTGCAGGATTTGATTCCCTGTCGTCGTAGTGTGTTACTGATGGTAACCTTTGTTACTTTGGTCCCAGCTCTCTGCAGGTCATTCACCAGGTCCCCCCGTGTGGTTCTGGGATATTTGATCACCGTTCTCATGATCATTTTGACCCCACGGGATGAGATCTTGTGTGGAGCCCCAGATCGAGGGAGATTATCAGTAGTCTTGTTTGTTTTCCATTTTCTGGTAATTGCTCCCACAGTTGATTTGTTCACACCAAGCTGCTTGCCTATTGTAGATTCACTCTTCCCAGTCTGGTGCAGGTCTACAATTCTTTTCCTGGTGTCCTTCGACAGCTCTTTGGTCTTGGCCATAGTGGAGTTTGGAGTCTGACTGTTTGAGGCTGTGGACAGGTGTCTTTTATACAGATGAGTTCAAACAGGTGCCATTAACACAGGTAACAAGTGGAGGACAGAAGAGCTTCTTAAAGAAGAAGTTACAGGTCTGTGAGAGCCACAGATCTTCCTTGTTTGAAGTGACCAAATACTTATTTTCCAACATAATTTACAAATAAATTCTTTAAAAATCCTACAATGTGAATTCCTGTTTTTTGTTTTCACATTCTGTCTCTCACAGTTGAAGTGAACCTATGATGAACATCACAGACCTTTGTCTTTATTTTAAGTGGGAGAACAATCGTTGGCTGACTAAATACTTTTTTATCCCACTGTATATATATATATATATATATATATATTTTAGGGCTGTCAAAATGATCGCGTTGACGCACGTTAATTAATTGTTTTCATTAATCGCGTTAAAAAAATTAACGCATTTGACGCATGCCCATGCGTCCCATAATAACACTCAGAATGCCGCGGACACATGCGTGTGTAAGACGGGGACAGAGCAGGAAGGCCCTCTGGGAATTCAAGTTTTGAAAGAATACACGCGTGACCGCGGGGCACTTGTTGTTTCCTGTATGAGCTCTGCATGATGAGCTGCGGGCGCCACAGCGCTCTGGACAGCAGGTCTTCCAGCGGCTGTGATCACGGCGAACGGCGCTGCGTAATGGGATCATATCCAAGAAGACCACGCACAGAACTATTCTCTAGTGTGCGTACAATGTCCCTCATCTGTAACAAACAATGGTTTTGGTCTAAATAGAAAGACAGAAATAATGTTAATTCCCTTTTATATGGATTTATTGTTATAACAAACAAATACAGTACATATGTTCACTAAGCTGTCAATTATCTTTCCATTCAAACAACCATTTACAGAAAAATATGGCATAATTTTGCCAATAGTTTGAAATGCGATTAATTACGATTAATTAATTTTTAAGCTGTAATTAACTCGATTAAAATTTTTTTTTGTTTGACAGCCCTAATATATATATATATATATATAGAGAGAGAGAGAGCAGGAGTTATATACTGTACATATAGGAGGAGAGAGGAGAGAGAGAAGAGATTCATAGGGTTGTATACTGTGTACTCTGCTCTCCTTCTGGTCTCCTTCTGGTCTCCCTCTGGTCTCCTTCTGGTCTCCTTCTGGTCTCCCTCTGGTCTCCTTCTGGTCTCATGCAGATGTTGTCCTCACATGACACATATGTGCAGATCTGGGTCATGTGAGGACACTAGGCTCCGCCCCCATCACCTTTGCACTTTGGCACAAACAATGGTCTCTGGTATTTGGTCTCTCTCTGGTCTTCCTCTGGTCTCTCTCTGGTCCCTCCCTGGTCCCTCCCTGGTCTTTCTCTACTGTAGGGTCTTTGATCTCTCTCTAGTTTCTGGTTTCGCTCTGGTCTCTTTTTGCTCTCTCTCTGGTCTCTCTCTGATCTCTGGTCTCTCTCTGGTCTCCTCTGGTCTCCTCTGGTCTCCTCTGGTCTCCCTCTGGTCTCAGAATGAGCTGTGAAGAAGTATGTGGAGCTCTGAATTTGTTTGTTCAAAGTGGATCCAGTCTGCTACAGCTGGGACAGAGCCAGAGCCAAGAGGGTGTGTATCTCTGTGTGTGTCTGTGTGTGTGTCTGTGTGTATGTGTGTGTATCTCTGTGTGTGTGTGTGTCTGTGTGTGTGTGTGTCTGTGTGTATGTGTGTGTGTCTCTGTGTGTGTGTGTGTGTCTGTGTGTGTGTGTGTCTCTGTGTGTGTCTGTGTGTGTGCGTGTGTGTGTGTGTGTGTGTGTCTGTGTGTATCTCTGTGTATGTGTGTGTGTGTATCTCTGTGTGTGTCTGTGTCTGTATCTCTGGTCTCTCTCTCTGGTCGCTCTCTCTGGTCTCTCTCTGGTCTCTCTCTGGTCTCCCTGTGGTCTCTCTCTGGTCTCTCTCTGGTCTCTCTCTGGTCTCTCTCTGGTCTCTCTCTGGTCTCTCTCTGGTCTCTCTCTGGTCTCTCTCTGGTCTCTCTCTCTCTCTGGTCTCTCTCTGGTCTCTCTGTGGTCTCTCTCTGGTCTCTCTCTCTCTGGTCTCTCTCTGGTCTCTCTCTGGTCTCTCTCTGGTCTCCCTGTGGTCTCTCTGTGGTCTCTCTCTGGTCTCTCTCTGGTCTCTCTCTGGTCTCTCTCTGGTCTCTCTCTGGTCTCTCTCTGGTCTCTCTCTGGTCTCTCTCTGGTCTCTCTCTGGTCTCTCTCTGGTCTCTCTCTCTGGTCTCTCTCTGGTCTCTCTCTGGTCTCTCTCTCATGGTCAGGTTCCTATGGTGAGAGTGACGCAGGCCCAAACAGCACGGTGCATGTAAAGTCTGCTGTGCTTCAGGTTCTCTGCAGGACTTCCTCAGGACCAGCAGAGACCAGGACCAGTCTCTGCTGGGTCTCTCCCACGCCGCGGCTCAGCTCTACACCAGGTGCTATAACTACTCTTCTCTACTCTACTCTGAAGGAGGTGAATGAGGAGGTGCTGGAGGAGAGCCACGTCTGTCCAGGACCAAACATCCAAACTCCAGAACTACATCATAGAGAAGGAGGTGAATGAGGAGGTGCTGGAGGAGAGCCACTGTCCAGGACCAAACATCCAAACTCCATAACTACATCATAGAGAAGGAGGTGAATGAGGAGGTGCTGGAGGAGAGCCACTGTCCAGGACAAAATATTTAGTGGTAGTGGAAACCGGAGTACCCGGAGGAAACCTACACAGACACGGGGAGAACATGCAAACTCACGCAAAGAAAGGCCCTGTTCCGATCGGGATTGGAACCCAGGACCTTCTTGTTGAGAGGCGAGAGTGCTAACCACTCAGCCACTGTGCCGCCCGTACAGCACCTCTCCTACTGTAGTCATTAAAGTCACAGACCCCAGCTTTAAAGTGATTTAGAGTATTATGTGCAAGTGATGAAAGTGACACTATTCCTGATACTAAGTCAGAAACAATCTAAGGCCTGTTTAAGTACGTCATGTTTATTCATTTAGCGCCGATCAGAGAGGGGAGGGGCCAGTACAGGAGACACAGACCTATGGTACATGTTTTTAGTGGTAGGGGAAACCGGAGCACCCGGAGGAAACCTACTCAGACGCAAACTCCACTCAGAAAGACCCTGTTCCGACCAGGATTCAAACCCAGGACCTTCTTGCTAACCACTCAGCCACCGTGCCGACAAAGTTACAGATAAATGAGCCATAACTGAACTAAAACTCCTGTTTTGTAAAAGAGGAAGCTCCTTTCTGGTCATGGGAAGGTTTGAATGGTTTGAAACTTGTATAACTGCATTTTCATGAGAAAATACCATAAAACCTCTAACTTTAGCAAAACAAAGAAGCATAAAGTAGTGAGCCATAAGAAAGACTTTATTGAAATGTGAAACAGAAGTGTGAAAATATAGTATATTATTGAATAAGTCTCTCTCTGGAGCAGACTGGACTCTCTTTGGATCAGACTGGACTCTCTTTGGATCAGACTGGACTCTCTCTGGAGCAGACTGGACTCTCTCTGGATCAGACTGGACTCTCTGGAGCAGACTGGACTCTCTCTGGATCAGACTGGACTCTCTCTGGATCAGACTGGACTCTCTGGAGCAGACTGGACTCTCTCTGGATCAGACTGGACTCTCTCTGGATCAGACTGGACTCTCTGGAGCAGACTGGACTCTCTCTGGATCAGACTGGACTCTCTCTGGAACAGACTGGACTCTCTCTGGAGCAGACTGGACTCTCTCTGGATCAGACTGGACTCTCTCTGGATCAGACTGGACTCTCTCTGGATCAGACGGGACTCTCTCTGGATCAGACTGGACTCTCTGGAGCAGACTGGACTCTCTCTGGATCAGACTGGACTCTCTGGAGCAGACTGGACTCTCTCTGGATCAGACTGGACTCTCTCTGGATCAGACTGGACTCTCTGGAGCAGACTGGACTCTCTCTGGATCAGACTGGACTCTCTCTGGATCAGACTGGACTCTCTGGATCAGACTGGACTCTCTGGATCAGACTGGACTCTTTCTGGATCAGACTGGACTCTCTGGATCAGACTGGATCAGACTGGACTCTCTGAGACAAGAGAGGGACCAGAGAGGGACCAGAGAGACCAGAAAGACCAGAGAGAGACTAGACAGATGTCCTTGAGAGGTCTCAGTTCTGGACCCGGAGTAGGATCTTGCCCAGGTTCTGGTTCTGTTCCATCCTCCTGTGAGCCTCACAGGCCTGCTCCAGACTGAACTCAGAGTCCACCACAGCTCTGAGCTTAGAGCTGAAGAGAGGCAGGACTTTGGAGAAGGACCGGACCAGGGACGCCTTGTACTGAGGACAGAGGAGGACAGGGAGGACAGAGGAGAGGGGACAGAGGAGAGGACAGAGGAGAGGACAGAGGAGAGAGGACAGAGGAGAGAGGACAGAGGAGAGGACAGAGGAGAGAGGACAGAGGAGAGAGGACAGAGGAGAGGACAGAGGAGAGGACAGAGGACAGAGGACAGAGGAGAGGACAGAGGAGAGAGGACAGAGCAGAGAGGACAGAGGAGAGGACAGAGGAGAGGACAGAGGAGAGAGGACAGAGGAGAGAGGACAGAGGAGAGGACAGAGGAGAGAGGACAGAGGAGAGAGGACAGAGGAGAGGACAGAGGAGAGGACAGAGGAGAGGACAGAGGAGAGAGGAGAGGACAGAGGAGAGAGGACAGAGGAGAGAGGACAGAGGAGAAAGGACAGAGGAGAGGACAGAGGAGAGGGGACAGAGGAGAGAGGACAGAGGAGAGGGGACAGAGGAGAGAGGACAGAGGAGAGGACAGAGGAGAGGACAGAGGAGAGAGGACAGAGGAGAGAGAACAGAGGAGAAAGGATAGAGGAGAGGACAGAGGGGAGAGGACAGAGGAGAGGGGACAGAGGAGAAAGGACAGAGGAGAGGACAGAGGAGAGAGGACAGAGGAGAGGACAGAGGAGAGAGGACAGAGGAGAGGGGACAGAGGAGAGAGGACAGAGGAGAGGGGACAGAGGAGAGGACAGAGGAGAGAGGAGAGGGACAGAGGAGAGAGGAGAGAGGACAGAGGAGAGAGGAGAGGACAGAGGAGAAAGGACAGAGAAGAGGACAGAGGAGAGGACAGAGGAGAGAGGACAGAGGAGAGGACAGAGGAGAGAGGACAGAGGAGAGAGGACAGAGGAGAGGACAGAGGAGAGAGGAACAGAGGAGAGAGGACAGAGGAGAGGACAGAGGAGAGGACAGAGGAGAGGACAGAGGAGAGAGGAGAGGACAGAGGAGAGAGGACAGAGGAGAGGGGACAGAGGAGAGAGGAGAGGACAGAGGAGAGAGGACAGAGGAGAAAGGACAGAGGAGAGGACAGAGGAGAGGGACAGAGGAGAGAGGACAGAGGAGAGGACAGAGGAGAGGGGACAGAGGAGAGAGGACAGAGGAGAGAGGAGAGGACAGAGGAGAGAGGACAGAGGAGAAAGGACAGAGGAGAGGACAGAGGAGAGGGGACAGAGGAGAGAGGACAGAGGAGAGGGGACAGAGGAGAGAGGACAGAGGAGAGGACAGAGGAGAGAGGACAGAGGAGAGAGAACAGAGGAGAAAGGATAGAGGAGAGGACAGAGGGGAGAGGACAGAGGAGAGGGGACAGAGGAGAAAGGACAGAGGAGAGGACAGAGGAGAGAGGACAGAGGAGAGGACAGAGGAGAGAGGACAGAGGAGAGGGGACAGAGGAGAGGACAGAGTAGAGAGGAGAGGACAGAGGAGAGAGGACAGAGGAGAGAGGACAGAGGAGAGGGGACAGAGGAGAGGACAGAGTAGAGAGGAGAGGACAGAGGAGAGAGGACAGAGAAGAGAGGACAGAGGAGAGAGGAGAGGACAGAGGAGAAAGGACAGAGAAGAGGACAGAGGAGAGGACAGAGGAGAGAGGACAGAGGAGAGGACAGAGGAGAGAGGACAGAGGAGAGGGGACAGAAGAGAGGAGAGAGGAGAGGACAGAGGAGAGAGGACAGAGGAGAGGACAGAGGAGAGAGGACAGAGGAGAGGGGACAGAGGAGAGGACAGAGGAGAGAGGACAGAGGAGAGGGGACAGAGGAGAGGAGAGGACAGAGGAGAGAGGACAGAGGAGAGGACAGAGGAGAGGACAGAGGAGAGAGGACAGAGGAGAGGACAGAGGAGAGGGGACAGAGGAGAAAGGACAGAGGAAAGGACAGAGGAGAGAGGACAGAGGAGAGGGGACAGAGGAGAAAGGACAGAGGAAAGGACAGAGGAGAGAGGACAGAGGAGAGGGGACAGAGGAGAGGACAGAGGAGAGAGGACAGAGGAGAGGGGACAGAGGAGAGGAGAGAGGAGAGGACAGAGGAGAGAGGACAGAGGAGAGGACAGAGGAGAGGACAGAGGAGAGAGGACAGAGGAGAGGACAGAGGAGAGGACAGAGGAGAGAGGACAGAGGAGAGAGGACAGAGGAGAGGACAGAGGAGAGGGGACAGAGGAGAGGACAGAGGAGAGGGGACAGAGGAGAGAGAGGACAAGGTTAAAATGTCTTCTTCCTGATGTCTCTTGTCTCCAAGTTTGTCTCGTTCTTCGCCCCTCAGGTCTCTCTCCTGGTCTCAGGTCTCTCCCCTGGTCTCTGTGGTCTCTCTCCTGGTCTCAGGTCTCTGTCCTGGTCTCAGGTCTCTCTCCTGGTCTCAGGTCTCTGTCCTGGTCTCAGGTCTCTCTCCTGGTCTCTGTGATCTCTGTCCTGGTCCCAGGTCTCTCTCCTGGTCTCAGGTCTCTGTCCTGGTCTCAGGTCTCTGTCCCGGTCTCAGGTCTCTGTCCTGGTCTCAGGTCTCTGTCCTGGTCTCAGGTCTCTCTCCTAGTCTCAGGTCTCTGTCCTGGTCTCTTTGGTCTCTGTCCTGGTCTCAGGTCTCTCTCCTGGTCTCAGGTCTCTCTCCTGGTCTCAGGTCTCTCTCCTGGTCTCAGGTCTCTGTCCTGGTCTCTTTGGTCTCTGTCCTGGTCTCAGGTCTCTCTCCTGGTCTCAGGTCTCTCTCCTTGTCTCAGGTCTTCCTCCTGGTCTCTGGTCTCTGTCCTGGTCCCTGCTGTGGTCTCTGTCCTGGTCTCAGGTCTTCCTCCTGGTCTCAGGTCTCTCTCCTGGTCTCAGGTCTCTCTCCTGGTCTCTGAGCGGTGTGAGTGCCAGTGTAGTACCACCTCCAGCCTGTGGGGGCGGAGCATGGAGCTCAGCAGACTCCCTCTCTTGGACAGCAGGCGGCTCAGCACAGGGCCCTGCACTCTGCTGCCCCCTAGTGTCCCGTACAGAACCCAGCGCCCATCCACCGCCAGCGCATCCACGTTCTGTGACCACCAGAGGGCGCCAACACAGTCCAGGATCACATCTGCACCACGCCCTGTGACATCACCAGGTGTTAGAGAGACCAGAGAGAGACCAGAGAGAGACCAGAGAGAGACCAGAGAGAGACTAGAGAGAGACTAGAGAGAGAGACCAGAGAGAGACCAGAGAGAGACTAGAGAGAGAGACCAGAGAGAGACCAGAGAGAGACTAGAGAGAGAGCAGAGGGAGACTAGAGAGAGAGACCAGAGAGAGACCAGAGAGAGACCAGAGAGAGACCAGAGAGAGACCAGAGAGAGACCAGAGAGAGACTAGAGAGAGAGACAAGAGAGAGACCAGAGAGAGACTAGAGAGAGAGACCAGAGAGAGACCAGAGAGAGACTAGAGAGAGAGCAGAGAGAGACTAGAGAGGGAGGACCAGAGAGAGACCAGAGAGAGACCAGAGAGAGAGACCAGAGAGAGACCAGAGAGAGACCAGAGAGAGACCAGAGAGACCAGAGAGAGACCAGAGAGACCAGAGAGAGACCAGAGAGAGACCAGAGAGAGAGACCAGAGAGAGATCAGAGAGAGATCATATTTTTCGTCACAAATATATTTTTTGGGATGAAAACAACACAAAAACTAAAATAGAAGACAGAGACGTAGACGATGACTAAATTGATTGACGTTTTCGTCCACGAATAAAAGACCGTGACAAAATCAGATCAGAAGAACGGAAAGACAAGAGCCAAGGAGAAAACAACCAATGGACTGCCAGAGTGTACGCAGGAGGACCAATGAGGGCTGTCCAGCTGTGAACAGAAGCTGTTGCTAACGCTAACCACAACATCTCTCAGTATTACTATAGCAGATCCATGCTCAGTACTCCCGACTGGGAGAAAAGAGGAGGTCTGTGGGGCCTGTTTCTTTGACATGTCAATATGAAACTCTGTGAAGAGGCATCGCAGAAGAACATGGTTAAAAAACATCCACGTGATTCATTTGCTCTATCGCCATCATGTGGACAAAAAAATATAAAACACTCTTAAGTGCCAACAATAAATGGTGCCTCTGAGACCTACAATGTTTGTACAGTGCCTTGCGAAAGTATTCGGCCCCCTTGAACCTTTCAACATTTCGCCACATTTCAGGCTTCAAACATAAAGATATTAAAAAAAAATGTTTTGTCATGAATCAACAACAAGTGGGACACAATCGTGAAGTGGAACGGAATTTATTGGATAATTTAAACTTTTTTAACAAATAAAAAACTGAAAAGTGGGGCGTGCAATATTATTCGGCCCCCTTGCGCTAATACTTTTTAGCGCCACCTTTTGCTGCAATTACAGCTGCAAGTCGCTTGGGGTATGTCTCTATCAGTTTTGCACATCGAGAGACTGGCATTCTTGCCCATTCTTCCTTGCAAAACAGCTGGAGCTCAGTGAGGCTGGATGGAGAGCGTTTGTGAACAGCAGTCTTCAGCTCTTTCCACAGATTCTCGATTGGATTCAGGTCTGGACTTTGACTTGGCCATTCTAACACCTGGATACGTCTATTTGTGAACCATTATATTGTAGATTTGGCTTTATGTTTTGGATCATTGTCCTGTTGGAAGATAAATCTCCGTCCCAGTCTCAGGTCTTTTGCAGACTCCAACAGGTTTTCTTCCAGAATGGTCCTGTATTTGGCTCCATCCATCTTCCCATCAATTTTAGCCATCTTCCCTGTCCCTGCTGAAGAAAAGCAGGCCCAAAGCATGATGCTGCCACCACCATGTTTGACAGTGGGGATGGTGTGTTCAGGGTGATGAGCTGTGTTGCTTTTACGCCAAACATATCGTTTTGCATTGTGGCCAAAAAGTTCAATTTTGGTTTCATCTGACCAGAGCACCTTCTTCCACATGTTTGGCGTGTCTCCCAGGTGGCTTGTGGCAAACATTAAACGAGAATTTTTATGGATATCTTTGAGAAATGGCTTTCTTCTTGCCACTCTTCCATAAAGGCCAGATTTGTGCAGTGCACGACTGATTGTTGTCCTATGGACAGACTCTCCCACCTCAGCTGTAGTTATCTGCAGTTCATCCAGAGTGATCATGGGCCTCTTGGCTGCATCTCTGATCAGTCTTCTCCTTGTTTGAGATGAAAGTTTGGAGGGACGGCCGGGTCTAGGTAGATTTGCAGTGGTCTGATACTCCTTCCATTTCAATACAATTGCTTGCACAGTGCTCCTTGAGATGTTTAAAGCTTGGGAAATCTTTTTGTATCCAAATCCGGCTTTAAACTTCTCCACAACAGTATCTCGGACCTGCCTGGTGTGTTCCTTTGTCCTCATGGTTCTCTCTGCGCTTTAAACAGAACCCTGAGACTATCAAAGAGCAGGTGCATTTATACGGAGACTTGATTACACACAGGTGCATTCTATTTATCATCATCAGTCATTTAGGACAACATTGGATCATTCAAAGATCCTCACTGAACTTCTGGACTGAGTTTGCTGCACTGAAAGTAAAGGGGCCGAATAATATTGCACGCCCCACTTTTCAGTTTTTTATTTGTTAAAAAAGTTTAAATTATCCAATAAATTTCGTTCCACTTCACGATTGTCTCCCACTTGTTGTTGATTCATGACAAAAAATAACAATTTTATATCTTTATGTTTGAAGTCTGAAATGTGGCGAAATGTTGAAAGGTTCAAGGGGGCCGAATACTTTCGCAAGGCACTGTATATAATATATATATATACATACTATATACTGTATATACTATAGATATACTTTAATGACTTTAATAGCTACTCGTGTCACGTCTGTCATCGTATAATACAAGCGATAATACTGTACGTATTTGTACAAAAATATCCTATTCATACAAACCTCATGAGCAACATGTTTCGGAAAAAAGTATTTCGTCGACTAAAATTGAGCTAAAGTAAATCAAATCAGACTAAAATTGTGACTACAAGTAAAATGAATTTTAGTCAAAAGACTAAGACTGAAACGAAATAAGAGTTTCTTGTCAAAATGAACACTGACAAACACACAGACATACAGACAAACACACGCACACACACACACACACACACACTAACCCTGTATGTGTGCAGGTACCTACAGCTGCTGCTTCATTCAGGAGGATACCGGGGTCCTGATCCACCACTTGGCCTCATCCCACATGTATGTGTGTGTGTCTCCGGAGGTGTCCATCCGCACTGACCCACAGTTCCCCCGCTGCCGCTCACCCCCAGGCCTCCTCGCCCTCACTGTCTACTGTGAGATCCCCAACACCTATGAGGACTTCACTGTCACCTGGGACAAAAAGAACATCAAGACTGCTGTGCAGCCTCAGCAAGAGGAACGTGAGTGTGTGAGTGTGAGTGTGTGTCTGTCTGAGTATGTGTCTGTCTGTGTATGTGTGTGTGGGTGTGTGTCTGTCTGTGTGTGTGTGTGCGTGAGTATGTGTCTGTCTGTGTATGTGTGTGTGGGTGTCTGTGTGTGGGTGTGTGTGTCTATGTTTGTGTGTGTGTGGGTGTGTCTGTGTGTGTGTGTGTGTGTGTGTGTGTGTGTGTGTGTGGGTGTCTATGTTTGTGTGTGTGTGAGTGTGTGTCTGTGTGTGTGTGTGTGTGTGTGTGGGTGTCTATGTTTGTGTGTGTCTGTGTGTGTGTGTGGGTGTCTATGTGTTTGTGTGTGTGTGTGTGTGTGTGTGTGTGGGTGTCTATGTTTGTGTGTGTCTTTGTGTATGTGTGTGTGTGTGTGTGTGGGTGTCTGTGTATGTGTGGGTGTCTATGTTTGTGTGTGTCTTTGTGTGTGTGTGTGTGTGTGTGTGGGTGTCTATGTTTGTGTGTGTCTTTGTGTGTGTGTGTGTGTGGGTGTGTGGGTGTGTGTGTGTGGGTGTCTATGTTTGTGTGTGTCTTTGTCTGTGTCTGTGCGTGGGTGTCTGTGTGTGTGTGTATGTCTATGTTTGTGTGTGTCTGTGCCTGGGTGTCTTATGTTTGTGTGTGTCTGTGTTTGCGTGTGTTTTGCCTACATACTGTATGAGGACTTTTGAATGATAACACACCTTCAATATGGGGACTTGAGGAAATACAGGGACATTTTTCAGGTCCCCATTTTCCCATGCATACTACAGTGTTGTAGAGGCCCAGAACAAGCTCAACACCAAAAATCAAGCATGTACCAAAATGTCTACAAATAGTGAAAATGTGTGTCAGGGCCGAAACACACTGTCCCCAAAAGTTTGATACGCCCCCCTGTGGTTGTGCACGGAACTACATGACACACACACACTTGACCTCATATGTCACATTTTGTCACAAACTTAAATACATTCCCAGAGGTGGGTAGAATGGCCAAAATATTGACTCAAGCTAATTCAAAAACATACTTGAGTAGTGCGTAACTCTTTTTACAGAAAAAAACCTGTGGAGCTTGCATGTTCTCCTTGTGTCAGTAGGTTTTCTCCGGGTACTTTGGTTCCAGATAACACTATAAAAATGTACAAAATGTTCCCTAAAAATATTCTTTACTCCAGAAGAAAATACTTAAGAAAGATTTAAAATATCAAAAACAAAAATAAAATGGAGATGTCAAAATTGACAAACATGTATAAAAATAAATAATTCTAAAATAAAGTCAAAATGTATTTGTCCACCTACAGAGTTACTCTCTGTGAAAGGAATAACTATTTATATTTGACTCAGACCTGAAGTTCTTGTTATACGGTAAGTCAGGGGTCACCAACCTTTTTAAAGCGGAGGGCTACCTTAAGATTCACAAATAGCTTGAGGGCTACCAGCTCAAAACATATATATTTACATATAAATAAACATTACTTACTTACTTATGTATAAACAAGTCAAAAAAATCTTACAATATTCACACAAAAAAGGGTATTTGTATACAATTTGTATTTGTATGTAAATAAATATATTCTTTATCAAAGTCTATTTTGTGTAAATGAACATGTCACAATTTAATTCAACAAAAAACAGAACTCATTATTTTTCCAAATACTTGAGATTGTGTCATCTCCAACCTTTGCTTTAATAAATGAACAATGATCAACTGACCAAGTAACATGGTGTTTTACTAAAACACTGTTCAATGTTCTTTGTCAGTTAATGAGAAACCTGGCATTCCATGTCATCCACTAGTTTGCTGTACTTTTGTGTATAGTTTGGCACTGCCACTCTCAGTGACTCTTCCAGATGTGACTCTTCCAGATTTTGTATAAAGTTCATATTGGAAAAGGCTGATTCACAGAGAAAAGTGGACCCAAAGAGACAAGCAACCTTCATAGCTGCTGTGCAGATAGATCTGTACTTTTCCATGTCTACTAGGTTCCAAAAGTCTGGGCTACTCAGATGTGTTTTAAGGTACAGGTCATTTTGCAGACTTATTATTTCCATTTCTGTACTAAGGTTCTCAGCTGTGCCTGTAATGTCCACTGACATAAAGGGATTTCAAATGAATGACACACATGGCTCAATTTGCTCAAAATCACAAAATCTGTTCTCAAACTCTCTCATCAGTCTGTTAATCACTTGGCAGTATTTTTCTACAGCCCCATCAAAAGCTGCAGATGCAGAAACATTGTCACTGATAACTTTTTGCACAGACACTTTTTCTTTTCAAATGCGAGAAAAGGTTCAGCTTTAAAAGCGTTTAAAACACTTATGTCTTACCTGTGCCTTGCAACTCACAGTTCAAATGTTTCAAGTTTTTCTGTGATGTCTGTTAAAAAGGCAAGGTCAAGCAACCACTCAGTGTTGTCCAAGAGTGAGGTGTCCTCTTCTCTGCTCTGCATAAACTCCTTTATTTCACCCAAAAGTGAAAAAAGAAGCGTTTCAAAATCCACCCTCTGCTGAGCCATTGGATTTCTGTATGCAGCAACAAGTCCCCATATTCTGCGGAAAGCTCCTCCAAAAGCACCTTAAATGTCCTGTGTTGTTTGGCTTTAGCGCGAATGCTATTGATGATTTTGATAACGGGGGTCATTACGTGGTCATAGCGACTGCTGGTGGATGATACAGTGGTAGTGCAGGAAAGATGGAAAGTCTGAGTCATTCTTGCAATGAAGCCCACACGACATCCTACCATTGCACCATCTGTAGTTACTGACACGAGCTTCTCCAGCAAATAAAGCTTTCATTGCGTTGTAGATGTCCACTCCTCACGTAGTTGTCCTCAGTGGGATGAGCGTGAGGAGCTCTTCTTTAGCGGAGAAATCGTCAAATACCATCCGAATAAACACCATTGATTGAGCTGTGCTGCTGCTGTCCACAGACCCGTCACATTGGATGCTGAACCACTGGCATGTACTTACAGTGAGTCCTTATCCAGCTGTTCATACATAGCGGACACTCTTCTGGTCACAGTACTAGCACCAAGTTGTACTTCAGCTAGACTTGAGATAATCTCAGATCCATCTTTATCGTCTTTAAAAACAGTCTCTGCGATTATCATCAGAGCACCCTTAACAATCTGTCCATCAAACAATCTGTCTTCTTGTTTTCAATCAAATAATGCGTAGCTCTGAATGAAGCTTCGGTTGCCTTTTGGGCCTTCTTCAGTGGTCTTGTGAAAAAGCTTTGCTGCTTGGTTAAAGCGGCAAAGCTTTAACTCACGCACTTTCTCCGCCCGAAGCGCAGTCTTGGGGGGAAAGTTTTGGTGGAAGCTACCGTGAGTGGTTTGATAGTGACGCTCCACAAATAAGGCACACGCACTTATCTCGTATCGATATAAAAAAGAACTCCTCTTCCCAGTCTTGGTTAAAAACAGGTCTTTTTTCTCTTCTCAGCCATGGTTTTTAGCGCGGTAGGATCATTGATGAGTTAACATTAGCTAGCAAAATCAGAATTAATTGTCATGCGCAGGTGACTGATGAACTATGACCTAAATGTAACTATGCATTTATATATATATATAAATATATATTTATATACAGTGCCTTGCGAAAGTATTTGGCCCCCTTGAACCTTTCAACATGTCGCCACATTTCAGGCTTCAAACATAAAGATAAAAAAAAAATTTTTGTCAAGAATCAACAACAAGTGGGACACAATCGTGAAGTGGAACGAAATTTATTGGATAATTTAAACTTTTTAAACAAATAATAAACTGAAAAGTGGGGCGTGCAATATTATTCGGCCCCTTGCGCTAATACTTTGTAGCGCCACCTTTTGCTGCAATTACAGCTGCAAGTTGCTTGGGGTATGTCTCTATCAGTTTTGCACATCGAGAGACTGGAATTCTTGCCCATTCTTCCTTGCAAAACAGCTGGAGCTCAGTGAGGTTGGATGGAGAGCGTTTGTGAACAGCAGTCTTCAGCTCTTTCCACAGATTCTCGATTGGATTCAGGTCTGGACTTTGACTTGGCCATTCTAACACCTGGATACGTCTATTTGTGAACCATTCCATTGTAGAGGGGCCGAATACTTTCGCAAGGCACTGTAGGTCCTAATATCTCACTCAGACCTGATGTGTGTGTTGTAGGTCCTAATATCTCACTCAGACCTGATGTGTGTGTTGTAGGTCCTAATAACTCACTCAGACCTGATGTGTGTGTTGTAGGTCCTAATAACTCACTCAGACCTGATGTGTGTGTTGTAGGTCCTAATATCTAACTCAGACCTGATGTGTGTGTTGTAGGTCCTAATATTTCACTCAGACCTGATGTGTGTGTTGTAGGTCCTAATAACTCACTCAGACCTGATGTTTGTTAGAGGTCCTAATAACTCACTCAGACCTGATGTGTGTGTTGTAGGTCCTAATATGTGGAATAAAAATCATGCGGGAAAAAAAGTTTCTTGTAACCAAAATATCAACAATGGGCGGCACGGTGGCTGAGTGGATAGCACTCTCGCCTCTCAGCAAGAAGGTCCTGGGTTCGAATCCCGGTAGGACCAGGGCCTTTCTGAGTGGAGTTTGCATGTTCTCCCTGTGTCTGCGTAGGTTTCCTCCGGGTACTCCGGTTTCCCCTACCACTAAAAATAGGTTTAATAGGTCTGGCATGCGCCTCCTGTTCGGCAACCCCGCTCCCATCTCTGTGTGGAGTGAGAGACAAATGCCCAAAATTAACAATTGTAAACCGCTTTGAGACTCAGATCTGCAGTGAAAAGGCGGTATATAAATAAAGATTACTTACTAATTACTTACTCAACAGCTTGTTGTGTTACTGAACACACCCTGCTCCCCCCTATGTGATCCATGGGTCTCTGGGACCTTCAGAAAGGCACGTCCCCATATGTCACAGTGCAGACATAGGTCCTCATTTGTGAAGTAAACATGTATGTGTGTGTGTAACTGTGTGTGTTGGTGTGTGTGTGTCTGTATGTGTGTCTCTGTGTGTGTCTGTCTCTCGTGTGTGTGTGTATGTCTGTCTCTCGTGTGTGTGTGTGTCTCTCTCATGTGTGTGTGTGTGTCTCTCATGTGTGTTTGTGTGTGTGTCTGTCGTGTGTGTGTGTGTCTCTCGTGTGTGTGTGTGTGTGTGTGTGTGTCTCTGTCTCTCCTGTGTGTGTGTTTGTCTGTCTCTCATGTGTGTGCGTCTGTCTCCTGTGTGTGGGTGTGTGTCTCTGTCTCTCATGTGTGTGGGTGTGTCTCTGTCTCTTGTGTGTGTGTATGTTTCTCATGTTTGTGTGTGTGTGTCTCTGTCTCTTGTGTGTGTGTGTATGTTTCTCATGTTTGTGTGTGTCTCTCTGTCTCTCATGTGTTTGTGTGTGTGTCTGTCTCTCATCTGTGTGTGTGTCTCTCATGTGTGTGTGTCTCTCGTGTGTGTGTGTGTTTCTGTCTCGTGTGTGTGTGTGTCTGTCTCTCGTGTGTGTGTGTGTGTCTCTCGTGTGTGTGTGTGTGTGTGTCTCATGTGTGTGGGTGTGTGTCTCTGTCTCTCATGTGTGTGGGTGTGTCTCTGTCTCTCATGTGTGTGGGTGTGTCTCTGTCTCTTGTGTGTGTGTATGTTTCTCATGTTTGTGTGTGTGTGTCTCTGTCTCTCGTGTGTGTGTGTGTGTATGTTTCTCATGTTTGTGTGTGTGTGTCTCTGTCTCTCGTGTGTGTGTGTCTCTGTCTCTCCTGTGTGTGTGTTTGTCTGTCTCTCATGTGTGTGGGTGTGTCTCTGTCTCTTGTGTGTGTATGTTTCTCATGTTTGTGTGTGTGTGTCTCTGTCTCTCCTGTGTGTGTGTTTGTCTGTCTCTCATGTCTGTGTGTCTGTCTCTCATGTGTGTGGGTGTGTCTCTGTCTCTCCTGTGTGTGTGTTTGTCTGTCTCTCATGTCTGTGTGTCTGTCTCATGTTTGTGTGTGTGTGTCTCTGTCTCTCGTGTGTGTGTGTGTGTCTGTCTCTCCTGTGTGTGTGTTTGTCTGTCTCTCATGTGTGTGGGTGTGTCTCTGTCTCTTGTGTGTGTATGTTTCTCATGTTTGTGTGTGTGTGTCTCTGTCTCTCGTGTGTGTGTATATGTTTCTCATGTTTGTGTGTGTGTGTCTCTGTATCTCGTGTGTGTGTGTGTGTGTCTCTGTCTCTCCTGTGTGTGTGTGTGTTTGTCTGTCTCTCATGTCTGTGTGTCTGTCTCTCATGTGTGTGGGTGTGTGTCTCTGTCTCTCCTGTGTGTGTGTTTGTCTGTCTCTCATGTGTGTGCGTCTGTCTCCTGTGTGTGGGTGTGTGTCTCTTGTCTCTCATGTGTGTGGGTGTGTGTCTCTGTCTCTCATGTGTGTGGGTGTGTCTCTGTCTCGTGTGTGTGTATGTTTCTCATGTTTGTGTGTGTGTGTGTCTCTGTCTCTCGTGTGTGTGTGTGTATGTTTCTCATGTTTGTGTGTGTCTCTCTGTCTCACGTGTGTGTGTGTGTCTCTGTCTCTCGTGTGTGTGTGTGTCTCTCATGTGTGTGTGTGTGTCTCTGTCTCTCATGTGTGTGTGTGTGTGTGTGTGTGTCTCTGTCTCTCATGTGTGTGTGTTTGTGCGTCAGGAAAATTTGGAGTGTTGGTCTTCTCTGCTCGGACGTTCGTAGATTGTGATTCTTCTCAACCTCCCCCAAAAATCACCTGTCGCCTGAAGAACCGCTGTCAGCAAGAGACACAGGCCACAGCAGAGGTCCACTACCTCCGAGGTACTTTAGTCTGAATGACACATGTTTAAAGCTCAGGTCTGTAACTTTAGTCTGAATAACACATGTTTAAAGCTCAGGTCTGTAACTTTAGTCTGAATAACACATGTTTAAAGCTCAAAAGACTAAGATGACACATTGTGCGTGTACTGATCCATCAAAATTACGATGACTTTTCTGGCTAGATTTATTTTGTAACTTTGCAAACACCTAAAAGGTTGGTCACTATATGTTAAATTTGACTAAGTAACAATATGTAAATTCAAACAATATAAATGATAGTTTAGAAAAGCACGGGACCATAACGTCTTTGCGCTGCTATGCGTCTACTTCTTACGTCATCTCCAGACTGTTTTCTCTTTAGAGGCCGAAATCACTGTGGGAAATATTATCTAGATAATAATAATATTCGTATTGACACAAGATCATCAGCGAGGCTACCATCGTCAATGTACAATCTACAATTTTATACGGGACACGTTAGAAAGACAAATATATATATATTTGTATTTATTTGAGACAAGCAGTGCTCTTTATGATCAGAACAAAATTATAATCAATGCCTTGCAGTGTGCGCTGTGCAGAATAACACACAGTGTTATCCTGATGAAATAAGAAGGAGATCCTTATTGATATGATGAGGGCCGCTCCTGCCACAGTCGCTCTTCTCCTGCAGGTGTCCGCGGGTGACGAGAGGCCTCACAGTCGCTCTCCTCCTGCAGGTGTCCGCGGGTGACGAGAGGCCTCACAGTCGCTCTCCTCCTGCAGGTGTCCGCGGGTGACGAGAGGCCTCACAGTCGCTCTCCTCCTGCAGGTGTCCGCGGGTGACGAGAGGCCTCACAGTCGCTCTCCTCCTGCAGGTGTCCGCGGGTGACGAGAGGCCTCACAGTCGCTCTCCTCCTGCAGGTGTCCGCGGGTGACGAGAGGCCTCACAGCGCTCTATCTGCACTCTGCCTTGATAGTTCATCTAATTGTTCTATTTTATAACGATATTGTATTCTGCTTTATTGCCTTCTTCTATGTATAAATATAAGAATGTAATTGATGATGATTGAAAAGGCAGAATGGAGCGACAGGCGCACACAGACACCTGCGTATGGCTGGCATTACGCGGGTCATGTGTGTTATTGCTTCTGGACTTGTTCCAACACTGCTGTCCGTGCCGTGAATGCACTATGGGTTTATGTTCAGATTTAGAATATTATAGGTGTTCTCCCCGCTGTCACTTTCCACCTCAAAGTCTGACATCTCACCTCCGTCAGACTGTTCTCATTCAATGTCTTGAAGCACTGTCAGGGCTTCATACCGTGTACTTGCAGCTCTATTCATTTTGTACTCCTCTCAATTCAAAACTCTTTCTCTCTCCCAAATAATAAAAAAACTCAAGTCCCTTTAGAGTCTAATGACAACATATTGATACATTTTTATAAGGCGCGAAAAACCCCCGGGAAAGGTTACTATGACAACAGTCGCCCCTGCGCCATGTATCCCTATGGGGCAGCAGAAAGGGCTGTGGTTTAGAAAAGTTAAAATGCGTGTAAATCTTGTTTTCTTTACTTTTTCCAAAACCAAAACACACCAAAATATAAACAACAAGTACCTAGTAAAAGTCATAAAATTTCAACTTCTGGCGTTTTGTTTTGAATACACTAATTAGCATATTAAAGTGAGTGACGGTCAGTTGACCGCTAGGGGCGCTCCTAGTGTTAAAGCTCAGGTCTGTAACTTTAGTCTGAATAACACATGTTTAAAGCTCATGTCTGTAACTTTAGTCTGAATAACACATGTTTAAAGCTCAGGTCTGTAACTTTAGTCTGAATAACACATGTTTAAAGCTCAGGTCTGTAACTTTAGTCTAAATAACACATGTTTAAAGCTCGGGTCTGTAACTTTAGTCTGAATAACACATGTTTAAAGCTCAGGTCTGTAACTTTAGTCTAAATAACACATGTTTAAAGCTCGGGTCTGTAACTTTAGTCTGAATAACACATGTTTAAAGCTCAGGTCTGTAACTTTAGTCTGAATAACACATGTTTAAAGCTCAGGTCTGTAACTTTAGTCTGAATAACACATGTTTAAAGCTCAGGTCTGTAACTTTAGTCTAAATAACACATGTTTAAAGCTCAGGTCTGTAACTTTAGTCTGAATAACACATGTTTAAAGCTCAGGTCTGTAACTTTAGTCTGAATAACACATGTTTAAAGCTCAGGTCTGTAACTTTAGTCTGAATAACACATGTTTAAAGCTCAGGTCTGTAACTTTAGTCTGAATAACACATGTTTAAAGCTCAGGTCTGTAACTTTAGTCTGAAAACACACGTTTAAAGCTCAGGTCTGTAGATCTTATAACCTCTGTCTCCCCCCGCCCCCTATCTCACTCCCCCACAGACGGAGATCCCTACTGTCGCTCAGACGGGGTGTGGCAGGACACTCCTGTTGGTCAGACGGCTGAGGTCCGCTGCTCCAACGCAGTGGGAATCAGGAAAAGACTCTGCAAGAATCCTGAGTGGGACCTCCTGGAGCAGAACAACTGTGTGGACCAGGGCCTGCAGGATATCCTGGACAACGCCATTGTCAGTGTCCAAGTATCACCTACTTTTGTCCTGCTTTAGTCCTGCTTTAGACCTGCTTTAGTCCTGCTTTAGACCTGCTTTAGTCCTGCTTTAGTCCTGCTTTAGACCTGCTTTAGTCCTGCTTTAGACCTGCTTTAGACCTGCTTTAGACCTGCTTTAGACCTGCTTTAGTCCTGCTTTAGTCCTGCTTTAGACCTGCTTTAGTCCTGCTTTAGTCCTGCTTTAGACCTGCTTTAGTCCTGCTTTAGTCCTGCTTTAGTCCTGCTTTAGACCTGCTTTAGACCTGCTTTAGTCCTGCTTTAGTCCTGCTTTAGTCCTGCTTTAGTCCTGCTTTAGACCTGCTTTAGACCTGCGTTAGACCTGCTTTAGTCCTGCTTTAGTCCTGCTTTAGACCTGCTTTAGTCCTGCTTTAGTCCTGCTTTAGACCTGCTTTAGACCTGCTTTAGACCTGCTTTAGTCCTGCTTTAGACCTGCTTTAGTCCTGCTTTAGACCTGCTTTAGACCTGCTTTAGCCCTGCTTTAGTCCTGCTTTAGTCCTGCTTTAGACCTGCTTTAGACCTGCTTTAGTCCTGCTTTAGACCTGCTTTAGTCCTGCTTCAGACCTGCTCTAGACCTGCTATAGACCTGCTTTAGTCCTGCTTTAGACCTGCTTTAGTCCTGCTTTAGTCTTGCTTTAGTCCTGCTTTAGACCTGCTTTAGTCCTGCTTTAGTCCTGCTTTAGACCTGCTTTAAACCTGCTTTAGACCTGCTTTAGACCTGCTTTAGACCTGCTTTAGACCTGCTTTAGTCCTGCTTTAGACCTGCTTTAGTCCTGCTTTAGTCCTGCTTTAGACCTGCTTTAGTCCTGCTTTAGACCTGCTTTAGACCTGCTTTAGACCTGCTTTAGACCTGCTTTAGACCTGCTTTAGACCTGCTTTAGACCTGCTTTAGACCTGCTTTAGACCTGCTTTAGACCTGCTTTAGACCTGCTTTAGTCCTGCTTTAGACCTGCTTTAGTCCTGCTTTAGTCCTGCTTTAGTCCTGCTTTAGACCTGCTTTAGACCTGCTTTAGTCCTGCTTTAGACCTGCTTTAGACCTGCTTTAGTCCTGCTTTAGACCTGCTTTAGTCCTGCTTTAGTCCTGCTTTAGTCCTGCTTTAGACCTGCTTTAGACCTGCTTTAGTCCTGCTTTAGACCTGCTTTAGTCCTGCTTTAGTCCTGCTTTAGTCCTGACTTTAGACCTGCTTTAGACCTGCTTTAGACCTGCTTTAGACCTGCTTTAGTCCTGCTTTAGACCTGCTTTAGTCCTGCTTTAGACCTGCTTTAGACCTGCTTTAGCCCTGCTTTAGTCCTGCTTTAGTCCTGCTTTAGACCTGCTTTAGACCTGCTTTAGTCCTGCTTTAGACCTGCTTTAGACCTGCTTTAGACCTGCTTTAGACCTGCTTTAGTCCTGCTTTAGTCCTGCTTTAGTCCTGCTTTAGACCTGCTTTAGTCCTGCTTTAGACCTGCTTTAGTCCTGCTTTAGTCCTGCTTTAGACCTGCTTTAGTCCTGCTTTAGACCTGCTTTAGTCCTGCTTTAGTCCTGCTTTAGACCTGCTTTAGTCCTGCTTTAGTCCTGCTTTAGACCTGCTTTAGTCCTGCTTTAGACCTGCTTTAGTCCTGCTTTAGACCTGCTTTAGACCTGCTTTAGACCTGCTTTAGTCCTGCTTTAGACCTGCTTTAGTCCTGCTTTAGACCTGCTTTAGTCCTGCTTTAGTCCTGCTTTAGTCCTGCTTTAGACCTGCTTTAGACCTGCTTTAGTCCTGCTTTAGTCCTGCTTTAGACCTGCTTTAGTCCTGCTTTAGACCTGCTTTAGACCTGCTTTAGTCCTGCTTTAGACCTGCTTTAGACCTGCTTTAGTCCTGCTTTAGTCCTGCTTTAGTCCTGCTTTAGACCTGCTTTAGACCTGCTTTAGACCTGCTTTAGTCCTGCTTTAGACCTGCTTTAGACCTGCTTTAGACCTGCTTTAGACCTGCTTTAGACCTGCTTTAGTCCTGCTTTAGTCCTGCTTTAGACCTGCTTTAGTCCTGCTTTAGACCTGCTTTAGACCTGCTTTAGACCTGCTTTAGTCCTGCTTTAGACCTGCTTTAGACCTGCTTTAGTCCTGCTTTAGTCCTGCTTTAGTCCTGCTTTAGTCCTGCTTTAGACCTGCTTTAGACCTGCTTTAGACCTGCTTTAGTCCTGCTTTAGACCTGCTTTAGACCTGCTTTAGTCCTGCTTTAGTCCTGCTTTAGTCCTGCTTTAGACCTGCTTTAGTCCTGCTTTAGACCTGCTTTAGACCTGCTTTAGTCCTGCTTTAGACCTGCTTTAGACCTGCTTTAGTCCTGCTTTAGACCTGCTTTAGACCTGCTTTAGTCCTGCTTTAGTCCTGCTTTAGACCTGCTTTAGACCTGCTTTAGTCCTGCTTTAGACCTGCTTTAGACCTGCTTTAGTCCTGCTTTAGACCTGCTTTAGTCCTGCTTTAGACCTGCTTTAGTCCTGCTTTAGACCTGCTTTAGACCTGCTTTAGTCCTGCTTTAGACCTGCTTTAGACCTGCTTTAGACCTGCTTTAGACCTGCTTTAGACCTGCTTTAGACCTGCTTTAGACCTGCTTTAGACCTGCTTTGGTCCTGCTTTGGTCCTGCTTTAGACCTGCTTTAGTCCTGCTTTAGACCTGCATTAGTCCTACTTTAGACCTGCTTTAGTCCTGCTTTAGACCTGCTTTAGACCTGCTTTAGACCTGCTTTAGACCTGCTTTAGACCTGCTTTAGACCTGCTTTAGACCTGCTTTAGTCCTGCTTTAGTCCTGCTTTAGACCTGCTTTAGACCTGCTTTAGTCCTGCTTTAGTCCTGCTTTAGTCCTGCTTTAGTCCTGCTTTAGACCTGCTTTAGTCCTGCTTTAGACCTGCTTTAGACCTGCTTTAGACCTGCTTTAGTCCTGCTTTAGTCCTGCTTTAGTCCTGCTTTAGACCTGCTTTAGACCTGCTTTAGACCTGCTTTAGACCTGCTTTAGTCCTGCTTTAGTCCTGCTTTAGACCTGCTTTAGACCTGCTTTAGTCCTGCTTTAGACCTGCTTTAGTCCTGCTTTAGACCTGCTTTAGACCTGCTTTAGTCCTGCTTTAGACCTGCTTTAGTCCTGCTTTAGACCTGCTTTAGACCTGCTTTAGACCTGCTTTAGACCTGCTTTAGTCCTGCTTTAGACCTGCTTTAGTCCTGCTTTAGTCCTGCTTTAGACCTGCTTTAGTCCTGCTTTAGTCCTGCTTTAGACCTGCTTTAGTCCTGCTTTAGACCTGCTTTAGACCTGCTTTAGACCTGCTTTAGTCCTGCTTTAGTCCTGCTTTAGACCTGCTTTAGACCTGCTTTAGTCCTGCTTTAGACCTGCTTTAGACCTGCTTTAGTCCTGCTTTAGTCCTGCTTTAGACCTGCTTTAGACCTGCTTTAGTCCTGCTTTAGTCCTGCTTTAGACCTGCTTTAGACCTGCTTTAGTCCTGCTTTAGACCTGCTTTAGTCCTGCTTTAGACCTGCTTTAGACCTGCTTTAGACCTGCTTTAGTCCTGCTTTAGACCTGCTTTAGACCTGCTTTAGACCTGCTTTAGACCTGCTTTAGACCTGCTTTAGACCTGCTTTAGACCTGCTTTAGTCCTGCTTTAGTCCTGCTTTAGACCTGCTTTAGTCCTGCTTTAGACCTGCTTTAGACCTGCTTTAGTCCTGCTTTAGACCTGCTTTAGACCTGCTTTAGTCCTGCTTTAGACCTGCTTTAGACCTGCTTTAGTCCTGCTTTAGTCCTGCTTTAGACCTGCTTTAGTCCTGCTTTAGACCTGCTTTAGTCCTGCTTTAGACCTGCTTTAGACCTGCTTTAGTCCTGCTTTAGTCCTGCTTTAGTCCTGCTTTAGTCCTGCTTTAGACCTGCTTTAGTCCTGCTTTAGACCTGCTTTAGTCCTGCTTTAGTCCTGCTTTAGACCTGCTTTAGACCTGCTTTAGACCTGCTTTAGTCCTGCTTTAGACCTGCTTTAGACCTGCTTTAGTCCTGCTTTAGTCCTGCTTTAGACCTGCTTTAGTCCTGCTTTAGACCTGCTTTAGACCTGCTTTAGACCTGCTTTAGTCCTGCTTTAGTCCTGCTTTAGACCTGCTTTAGACCTGCTTTAGACCTGCTTTAGACCTGCTTTAGTCCTGCTTTAGTCCTGCTTTAGACCTGCTTTAGACCTGCTTTAGTCCTGCTTTAGTCCTGCTTTAGTCCTGCTTTAGACCTGCTTTAGACCTGCTTTAGTCCTGCTTTAGTCCTGCTTTAGTCCTGCTTTAGTCCTGCTTTAGACCTGCTTTAGACCTGCTTTAGTCCTGCTTTAGTCCTGCTTTAGACCTGCTTTAGACCTGCTTTAGACCTGCTTTAGACCTGCTTTAGTCCTGCTTTAGTCCTGCTTTAGATCTGCTTTAGACCTGCTTTAGACCTGCTTTCGACCTGCTTTAGTCCTGCTTCCGACCTGCTTCCGACCTGCTTTAGTCCTGCTTTAGACCTGCTTTAGTCCTGCTTTAGTCCTGCTTTAGACCTGCTTTAGACCTGCTTTAGTCCTGCTTTAGTCCTGCTTTAGACCTGCTTTAGACCTGCTTTAGACCTGCTTTAGTCCTGCTTTAGACCTGCTTTAGACCTGCTTTAGTCCTGCTTTAGACCTGCTTTAGACCTGCTTTAGTCCTGCTTTAGTCCTGCTTTAGACCTGCTTTAGACCTGCTTTAGACCTGCTTTAGACCTGCTTTAGTCCTGCTTTAGTCCTGCTTTAGACCTGCTTTAGACCTGCTTTAGACCTGCTTTAGACCTGCTTTAGTCCTGCTTCCGACCTGCTTCCGACCTGCTTTAGTCCTGCTTTAGTCCTGCTTTAGACCTGCTTTAGACCTGCTTTAGACCTGCTTTAGACCTGCTTTAGACCTGCTTTAGACCTGCTTTAGTCCTGCTTTAGACCTGCTTTAGTCCTGCTTTAGACCTGCTTTAGACCTGCTTTAGACCTGCTTTAGACCTGCTTTAGACCTGCATTAGTCCTGCATTAGTCCTGCTTTAGACCTGCTTTAGACCTGCTTTAGACCTGCTTTAGACCTGCTTTAGTCCTGCTTTAGACCTGCTTTAGACCTGCTTTAGACCTGCTTTAGACCTGCTTTAGACCTGCTTTAGTCCTGCTTTAGACCTGCTTTGGTTTCATGGTTTCACACTGGTCCAGACCAGTCTCACTCTGGTCTCATACATAAACATGTGACATCACTTGTGTTGCAGACCTGAGGAGGAGTCAGATCATGGACGTCTGTCGGAAAGGATCCAGGAACGCACTGCAGGAACTGTACAACCCTACGATGGTGAGGGACCAGAGGGAGACCAGAGGGAGAGACCAGAGGGAGACCAGAGGGAGAGACCAGAGGGAGACCAGAGAGAGAGACCAGAGAGAGAGACCAGAGAGAGACCAGAGAGAGACCAGAGAGAGACCAGAGAGAGACCAGAGGGAGACCAGAGAGAGAGACCAGAGAGAGAGACCAGAGGGAGACCAGAGGGAGAGACCAGAGGGAGACCAGAGAGAGAGACCAGAGAGAGAGACCAGAGAGAGAGACCAGAGGGAGACCAGAGGGAGAGACCAGAGGGAGACCAGAGAGAGAGACCAGAGAGAGAGACCAGAGAGAGACCAGAGAGAGACCAGAGAGAGACCAGAGAGAGACCAGAGAGAGAGACCAGAAGGAGAGACCAGAGAGAGACCAGAGAGAGAGACCAGAGAGAGAGACCAGAGAGAGAGACCAGAGAGAGAGACCAGAAGGAGAGACCAGAGAGAGACCAGAGAGAGAGACCAGAGAGAGAGACCAGAGAGAGAGACCAGAGAGAGACCAGAGAGAGAGACCAGAGAGAGAGACCAGAGAGAGAGACCAGAAGGAGAGACCAGAGAGAGACCAGAGAGAGAGACCAGAAGGAGAGACCAGAGAGAGACCAGAGAGAGAGACCAGAGAGAGACCAGAGAGAGACCAGAGAGAGACCAGAGAGAGAGACCAGAAGGAGAGACCAGAGAGAGACCAGAGAGAGAGACCAGAGAGAGACCAGAAGGAGAGACCAGAGAGAGACCAGAGAGAGAGACCAGAAGGAGAGACCAGAGAGAGACCAGAGAGAGAGACCAGAGAGAGAGACCAGAGAGAGACCAGAGAGAGACCAGAGAGAGACCAGAGAGAGAGACCAGAAGGAGAGACCAGAGAGAGACCAGAGAGAGAGACCAGAGAGAGACCAGAAGGAGAGACCAGAGAGAGACCAGAGAGAGAGACCAGAGAGAGAGACCAGAGAGAGAGACCAGAGAGAGACCAGAAGGAGAGACCAGAGAGAGACCAGAGAGAGAGACCAGAGAGAGAGACCAGAAGGAGAGACCAGAGAGAGACCAGAGAGAGAGACCAGAGAGAGAGACCAGAGAGAGAGACCAGAGAGAGACCAGAGAGAGACCAGAGAGAGACCAGAGAGAGAGACCAGAGAGAGAGACCAGAGAGAGAGAATGTCTGCTCGCTCAAACAGGACTAGAGTGAGTCAAGAGTTTTTGTGCCAGATTCTATTTTAACTTTAAAGGTGCTGTACCTGTTTCTGCAGTTTGAGTGTTTAGCCCCGCCCCCAACTCTCTCACAGACTTCTCATTTCCTCTACGCTCTCATTACACACAGCCATCTAGCTCAATTTGCGATCTGACATGTATGCTAACATTAGCATTAGCGCAACTTCTTGTAAGCTGTACAACAATCACTGATGAGATAAGATAAGATGTGCTTTATTTATCTCACAGGAGAAATGTACATGTCACATTTGGCATGGAGAGAACACTCATCCATCCATCCATGTTCTACCCTTTAATCCATTTCTGGGTCAGGGGGGTGGCAGTCAGAGATGCCACCCAAGTCTCATAGCACCAGCCCCTCACTGATCCTCTGCAGGTGGTGAGTCCACAGGAGGCTGCTCTCTGACTGTGAGCATAGCCTTGATCTTTCAGTGGGGGCTTTGGGGGACTTCAGTGGGGGCAGATTGTGCAAAAGGAGGAAATGTGCAAACATGTTACATGCAGGACATATATGTACAATAAAGTGACAAGTGTCAATTGGAAACTGTCAATTTTCACACCACCTCTGTATATAGTCAATTAGGAGTTCTTTTACTGATGGCTCTCTTCTTTATTATAGCTTGTACACGATATTTCAAGTGTAACATGAAACATGTACCCATACTTCAGAGGCAGAGTTATGACCTTGTCTTATATAACACTTATTTCACCTTGGAGAGACCCATGAGGGAAAATGCAGTTAGAAGTTTAGGATTGAGTATGTTTGGCGCCCTAGGCCCGGGAGAGATGCTGTTGAGCGCGGCGCTTGATCGCGCGCATAATCCCCCAAAAGCGGGCCTGCGATGGGATAGCAGGACGCACTGCGCAGGCCTGAGAGCATGAGTGCGAGGCTTCTCGCACGGTCGCTCAGCCGGGCTGCGTCCGCTGGGCATCTTTGAGCGCTGGGAACGTGAGCGCTCGCATCACGTTCCGTCAGACGCTGCGGCAGCGGAGAGCGTTTGAGAAAAGTGCGTGCCGCCACCAGAATCTTATTGCTTCGCTTACTTTGCTTCGTATTGCTTTGCTGGGAGCTTACGAAGAAGCCAGTAGACGTTGTGCAGCCAGGATAGCGGACGCGTCTGGCCTGATGTAGGCGGAGAAGGCCGAAGAGGACCAGCGCCCCAGCTGTTGCAGAGAGGTGTGGGGGAGCCCCAGCGAGGCCGCGCGCGTGGCAGCGCCTATCCTGAAGGAGTGAGCTGTGTAGAGCTGGGGAGACAAATTACAGAGGAGCAGTAGGGATCTTAGCTGAGCTCTGAACCAGGTTGCTATCATGGGAAGAATGTCTGGAGTGAGAAATAGAGGTCCGTTAAAATCTCCTTTTTGCAGCGGAGGCGAGTGTAACGCATCATGGACCTGTAGGGGCAGAGAGATGTGTCCGAGCGAGCTATTATTGTGTTGCAGGCGCCTTTGAGATGGAGGTTGAAATGGTCAGGGGACATTATGTTGGGTGAACAAGAGCGACCTTTGTTTAATGCTTCCACTACATCGAGATTATCACACGTGACAGAGATCCTCTTTCTCTGCCACGTGTGATTCCACAGCGCGCAGGCCACGACCACTGGGAATATCTCGTGTAGGGCAGAGGAGATGCTCCGGTGGAAGTAGCGGCCACGGCCCGGCAACCCAATGGTCCTGGAAGAATCCCCCAAAACCCACGGAAGGGGCAGTGTCCGTGTAGAAGCGGAGACCTGTAGGGGCAGAGACATGTCGGAGAGGGCCATTGATGTTGCAGGCGCCCTTACGCTTAGAATCTTGGGTTGGAGAGTAGATAATCAGGATAGTAGGATGGTCGGGAAAGCCGTGTCTCGGACCGCATGAAGGTTGAGTGAGCAGTAGTGAACGCTTACGCAGAGAAGCCATAGAAGGCGAGCAGGAAGATGCTGCGAGGAGGGCAGACATGTACTTGGAAGATGAGCCGGAGTTCAGTGCCGCTGCAGGAATGGGCAGCATGATGGGGAGCCTGCGATCAGAAGAGTGAAGAATACAGGTATGGATGCCTTTGATTAGGAGTCCGATTGACGGCTCAGCGCAGCTACTCGGCCAGCTGCATCTGATAGAATCAGAAGATTCAGTAGAGAGATGAAGCATGACCGCCGAAGCGACCCTGGGAGCATAGGTGCGAGTCCAGCGCAGCGCGGCATACTCAGCCGGGCTGCATCCATTAGAAGCAGGATAAGCTTCTGAGAGAGTGGGTTGCAGCAGTAGCAGTAGCAGTAGCAGCAGCAGCAGCATCCGTAGATAATAACAGCAATAATCCTGTATCAAAGCCACAGCAGTAGAATATTGTTGTAGCTGTTTAGTGTTTCAGTAAAAGAGATGCGAAGTGAAGAGAGATGTCAAAGTAAATGAAGCAGCAGCAGCACGGCAGCAGATGCAGTATGAAGCAGCAGCGGCAGCAGTAGCAGCAGTAGCGGTAGCAGTAGCAGCAGTAGCGGTAGCAGTATGAAGCAGTAGCGGTAGCAGTATGAAGCAGCAGAAGCAGCACCACAATGCGATTCATACAAACAAACAGACGTGTCACGCCAGCGTGCGCCGCTTGTCTCCGTGAGCCAGGTTACATACGTGTCTGAAAGAGCCGAGCCGTAGAGACAGGTGCAGCCTGGGAGCCTGCGGAGCGGCAGCAGGAACAGCAGCAGCGGCACATGTAGTAGTAGGAGCAGCAGGAGCAGCAGGAGCAGCAGCAGGAGCGGCAGGAGCAGCAGCAGGAGCAGGAACAGGCATCAGCAGGAACAGCAGCAGCACATGTAGTAGGAGGAGCAGCAGGGACAGGCAGCAGCAGGAGCAGCAGCAGGGACCGCAGCAGCGGCGGTCAGAGAACCATGCCCATGGTTGTTTAACAGCCTCAGGAAATAAATCAACCCGAATCCGAAACATTCCCATGCAAAAAACAGATGTCCCCTGGAGCCATCTTCTGCTTTGGTTATGGCAGATACGCATGAACCATCACTTCACGCGTTCATAGCTCCAACACCACTTCAAACCCATTGCAGATTCACATTGGGCCCTTTTTCTTTCTGCTGCACTTTCAAATGCAACAACTGCAGTTTAGTTACCCAGTTTAATACTAGTGACCTAGCTATTTAAATGCATGGCCCCTCCTTCCTCCTGCAGATAGACGAATTTAAATACATTCATTTAACAATAGTGACTTGCGAGTAATGAGATTAATGCTGTAAAGATGGCGCCGTGGCAAGAGCTCTGTGTGTACAGTCTGGAGCACGATGGGGTAGTCTTTCACATTTTTTCCAACGTGGTTTTACTGCAAGTGGCAGAACATGAATCTGAATTAATGCACATTGCTCCTCTTATATCCCTCAGACATTGGAGATTGATGCCATTTAAGATGCATTGCCCCTCAGTTAGCTCAAACACGTGTGAAACGGAGCCTGCAGACCAAGCACGGGCGAAGACTGACGCCTGCAGTCAAGTGCGTAGGGCAAAAACCAGCCGCCTGCAGCGCAGACTCTGGGATTAATCTGTCCGCGGTCGGCACACTGACTGTACTCACATGTCAGGAGACTTGGGAAGAGCAACGGGACAACGCGGCACCGCCAGACCGTCTGCGCGCGGCAGCAGACCACGAGGAACGAGCAGCACAGAAACCGCGGAGGGCCCCGCGGAGCAGCCCGCAGAAAGAGCCCGCAGAAAGAGCCCGCAGAAAGAGCCCGCAGAGGAGGAGAGCAGACCACAAGCAGCCAGACTGAGGACAGCCGGGCCACGCGCACAAGCAACACGTGAGCAAAGCGACCCCTCCAGAACAACGCATGCATTAGCGAACAGGTGCGTTAGCGACATGCACCTTGCAGACTTCAGAAGTTTGCAGACTTCAGAAGGCCGGGAAGTGGGAGTCTCCGGCTTTTAACTTGCTGTCCTGGTGGTTATTGGTGGATTGGATGTGGGCGTTTTGCTGGTGTAATGAGTAGAGGATGAGCAGGCTTGTAGCAGCGGCCGGGTCTACCACAGTGAACTTTCGCAAAAGCTCCATAACACAAATCACATTTGCTCTTAGCAGTGAACTTTTACCACACACGTCACTTGACATGTGGACTTGCGTAACTCAATTAGTGTCACCGAAAACAGGCAACGAAACAAAGGTTCCTACCCAAGGATTTTCAAAATAAAGCAATACAGCAATCCTCCTCAGAAGGACCTCAGCCTCCTCAGAAGGACCTCAGCCTCCTCCTCAGAAGGACCTCAGCCTCCTCAGAAGGACCTCAGCCTCCTCAGAAGGACCTCAGCCTCCTCAGAAGGACCTCAGCCTCCTCAGAAGGACCTCAGCCTCCTCAGAAGGACCTCAGCCTCCTCAGAAGGACCTCAGCCTCCTCAGAAGGACCTCAGCCTCCTCAGAAGGACCTCAGCCTCCTCAGAAGGACCTCAGCCTCCTCAGAAGGACCTCAGCCTCCTCCTCAGAAGGACCTCAGCCTCCTCAGAAGGACCTCAGCCTCCTCAGAAGGACCTCAGTCTCCTCAGAAGGACCTCAGCCTCCTCAGAAGGACCTCAGCCTCCTCAGAAGGACCTCAGCCTCCTCAGAAGGACCTCAGCCTCCTCAGAAGGACCTCAGCCTCCTCAGAAGGACCTCAGCCTCCTCAGAAGGACCTCAGCCTCCTCAGAAGGACCTCAGCCTCCTCAGAAGGACCTCAGTCTCCTCAGAAGGACCTCAGCCTCCTCAGAAGGACCTCAGTCTCCTCAGAAGGACCTCAGCCTCCTCAGAAGGACCTCAGCCTCCTCAGAAGGACCTCAGCCTCCTCAGAAGGACCTCATCCTCCTCAGAAGGACCTCAGCCTCCTCAGAAGGACCTCAGCCTCCTCAGAAGGACCTCAGCCTCCTCAGAGAAGGACCTCAGCCTCCTCAGAAGGACCTCAGCCTCCTCAGAAGGACCTCAGCCTCCTCAGAAGGACCTCAGCCTCCTCAGAAGGACCTCAGCCTCCTCAGAAGGACCTCAGCCTCCTCAGAAGGACCTCAGCCTCCTCAGAAGGACCTCAGCCTCCTCAGAAGGACCTCAGCCTCCTCAGAAGGACCTCCTCAGAAGGACCTCAGCCTCCTCAGAAGGACCTCAGCCTCCTCAGAAGGACCTCAGCCCCCTCAGAAGGACCTCAGCCTCCTCAGAAGGACCTCAGCCTCCTCAGAAGGACCTCAGCCTCCTCAGAAGGACCTCAGCCTCCTCAGAAGGACCTCAGCCTCCTCAGAAGGACCTCAGCCTCCTCAGAAGGACCTCAGCCTCCTCAGAAGGACCTCAGCCTCCTCCTCAGAAGGACCTCAGCCTCCTCAGAAGGACCTCAGCCTCCTCAGAAGGACCTCAGCCTCCTCAGAAGGACCTCAGCCTCCTCAGAAGGACCTCAGCCTCCTCAGAAGGACCTCAGCCTCCTCAGAAGGACCTCAGCCTCCTCCTCAGAAGGACCTCAGTCTCCTCAGAAGGACCTCAGCCTCCTCAGAAGGACCTCAGCCTCCTCAGAAGGACCTCAGTCTCCTCAGAAGGACCTCAGCCTCCTCAGAAGGACCTCAGTCTCCTCAGAAGGACCTCAGCCTCCTCAGAAGGACCTCAGCCTCCTCAGAAGGACCTCAGCCTCCTCAGAAGGACCTCATCCTCCTCAGAAGGACCTCAGCCTCCTCAGAAGGACCTCAGCCTCCTCAGAAGGACCTCAGCCTCCTCAGAAGGACCTCAGCCTCCTCAGAAGGACCTCAGCCTCCTCAGAAGGTCCTCAGCCTCCTCAGAAGGACCTCAGCCTCCTCAGAAGGACCTCAGCCTCCTCAGAAGGACCTCAGCCTCCTCAGAAGGACCTCAGCCTCCTCAGAAGGACCTCAGCCTCCTCAGAAGGACCTCCTCAGAAGGACCTCCTCAGAAGGACCTCAGCCTCCTCAGAAGGACCTCAGCCCCCTCAGAAGGACCTCAGCCTCCTCAGAAGGACCTCAGCCTCCTCAGAAGGACCTCAGCCTCCTCCTCAGAAGGACCTCAGCCTCCTCAGAAGGACCTCAGCCTCCTCAGAAGGACCTGAGCCTCCTCAGAAGGACCTCAGCCTCCTCAGAAGGACCTCAGCCTCCTCCTCAGAAGGACCTCAGTCTCCTCAGAAGGACCTCAGCCTCCTCAGAAGGACCTCAGCCTCCTCAGAAGGACCTCAGCCTCCTCAGAAGGACCTCAGCCTCCTCCGAAGGACCTCAGCCTCCTCAGAAGGACCTCAGCCTCCTCCTCAGAAGGACCTCAGTCTCCTCAGAAGGACCTCAGCCTCCTCAGAAGGACCTCAGCCTCCTCAGAAGGACCTCAGCCTCCTCAGAAGGACCTCAGCCTCCTCAGAAGGACCTCAGCCTCCTCAGAAGGACCTCAGCCTCCTCAGAAGGACCTCAGCCTCCTCAGAAGGACCTCAGCCTCCTCAGAAGGACCTCAGCCTCCTCAGAAGGACCTCAGCCTCCTCAGAAGGACCTCGGCCTCCTCAGAAGGACCTCAGCCTCCTCAGAAGGACCTCAGCCTCCTCAGAAGGACCTCAGCCTCCTCCTCAGAAGGACCTCAGTCTCCTCAGAAGGACCTCAGCCTCCTCAGAAGGACCTCAGCCTCCTCCTCAGAAGGACCTCAGTCTCCTCAGAAGGACCTCAGCCTCCTCAGAAGGACCCCAGCCTCCTCAGAAGGACCTCAGCCTCCTCAGAAGGAAGAGGCGACTTTGGCCCTTCTTGTGCAGGGCGTTTGTATTATGGACCAGTCCAGTTTATTGTTAATGTGAACACCCAGGTACTTGAAGCTGTCCACCAGCTCAATGTCCTCCCCCTGGATGTTCAGCAGCGTGTGGGAAAGTGGTTTTCTCCTGAAGTCCATGATCATCTCCTTGGTCTTACTGGTGTTCAAGCACAAGTGGTTGCGCTCACACCAGTCGACAAAGTCCTTGATAACCGACCGATATTCCAGTTCGTTCCCCTCAGACACACAGCCCACGATGGCGGAGTCGTCGGAGAACTTCTGCAGGTGACAGCTGTGTGTGTCGTGTGTGAAGTCTGAGGTGTAGATGGTGAAGAGAAACGGTGAGAGGACAGTGCCCTGAGGGGCCCCAGTGCTGCAGACGACCACCTCAGACTCACAGCTGCAGCCGCACGTACTGTGGTCGCTCTGAGAGGTAGTCCATGGTCCATGCAGTGAGGTAGCTGATGGTCCATGCAGTGAGGTAGTTGATGGTCCATGCAGTGAGGTAGTTGATGGTCCATGCAGTGAGGTAGCTGATGGTCCATGCAGTGAGGTAGCTGATGGTCCATGCAGTGAGGTAGCTGATGGTCCATGCAGTGAGGTAGCTGATGGTCCATGCAGTGAGGTAGCTGATGGTCCATGCAGTGAGGTAGTTGATGGTCCATGCAGTGAGGTAGTTGATGGTCCATGCAGTGAGGTAGTTGATGGTCCATGCAGTGAGGTAGTTGATGGTCCATGCAGTGAGGTAGTTGATGGTCCATGCAGTGAGGTAGTTGATGGTCCATGCAGTGAGGTAGTTGATGGTCCATGCAGTGAGGTAGTTGATGGTCCATGCAGTGAGGTAGTTGATGGTCCTGCAGTGAGGTAGTTGATGGTCCATGCAGTGAGGTAGTTGATGGTCCATGCAGTGAGGTAGTTGATGGTCCATGCAGTGAGGTAGCTGATGGTCCATGCAGTGAGGTAGTCCATGGTCCATGCAGTGAGGTAGTTGATGGTCCATGCAGTGAGGTAGTCCATGGTCCATGCAGTGAGGTAGTTGATGGTCCATGCAGTGAGGTAGTTGATGGTCCATGCAGTGAGGTAGTTGATGGTCCATGCAGTGAGGTAGTTGATGGTCCATGCAGTGAGGTAGTTGATGGTCCATGCAGTGAGGTAGTCCATGGTCCATGCAGTGAGGAAGCTAGAGAGAGAGAGACCAGAGAGAGACCAGAGAGAGACCAGAGAGAGACCAGAGAGAGAGACCAGAGAGAGAGACCAGAGAGAGAGACCAGAGAGAGAGACCAGAGAGAGAGACCAGAGAGAGAGACCAGAGAGAGACCAGAGAGAGACACCAGAGAAGACCAGAGAGAGAGAGAGACCAGAGAGAAGACCAGAGAGAGAGAGAGAGACCAGAGAGAGAGACCAGAGAGAGAGACCAGAGAGAGAGAGATCAGAGAGAGACCAGAGAGAGAGACCAGAGAGAGGCCAGAGAGAGACCAGAGAGAGAGACCAGAGAGAGAGACCAGAGAGACCAGAGAGAGAGACCAGAGAGAGAGACCAGAGAGAGAGACCAGAGAGAGAGACCAGAGAGAGACCAGAGAGAGACCAGAGAGAGACCAGAGAGAGACCAGAGAGAGACCAGACAGAGAGACCATAGAGAGACCAGAGAGAGACCAGAGAGAGACCAGAGAGAGACCAGAGAGAGAGACCAGAGAGAGACCAGAGAGAGAGACCATAGAGAGAGACCAGAGAGAGACCAGAGAGAGACCAGAGAGAGACCAGAGAGAGACCAGAGAGAGACCAGAGAGAGAGACCATAGAGAGAGACCATAGAGAGAGACCAGAGAGAGACCAGAGAGAGACCAGAGAGAGAGACAGAGAGAGACCAGAGAGAGAGACCATAGAGAGAGACCAGAGAGAGATCATAGAGAGACCAGAGAGAGAGACCACCAGAGAGAGAGACCAGAGAGAGAGACCAGAGAGAGAGACCAGAGAGAGACACGAGAGAGAGACCAGAGAGAGAGACCAGAGAGAGACACGAGAGAGAGACCAGAGAGAGAGAGACCAGAGAGAGAGACCAGAGAGAGACCAGAGAGAGACCAGAGAGAGACCAGAGACCAGAGAGACCAGAGAGAGAGACCAGAGAGAGAGACCAGAGAGAGACACGAGAGAGAGACCAGAGAGAGAGAACCAGAGAGAGAGACCAGAGAGAGAGACCAGCGAGAGAGACCAGAGAGAGACCAGAGAGAGACCAGAGAGAGAGACCAGAGAGACCAGAGAGAGAGACCAGAGAGAGACCAGAGAGACACCAGAGAGAGAGACGGTGTCACATATTCCGTTGTAATATTACGGACGTTTAAACAGTTCGAGTGAAATATTCATATCTACAGACATCAGACTTTATCCTGTTTCCACCAGCGTTGCTCCTCTGCACCTCTGCTCCTCTGCACCTCTGCTCCTCTGCTCTACAGTAGTAATCTTTATTTTAGTAATCTTTATTTATATACCGTCTTTTCACTGCAGATCTGAGTCTCAAAGCGGTTTACAATTGTTAATTATGGGCATTTGTCTCTCACTCCACACAGAGATGGGAGCGGGGTCGCCGAACAGGAGGCGCATGCTAGAAGTATTGGACATATTTTTAGTGGTAGGGGAAACCGGAGTACCCGGAGGAAACCTACGCAGACACGGGGAGAACATGCAAACTCCACTCAGAAAGGCCCTGGTCTACAGGAACTGCCTAGAAGTACTACCTGAGGGCGGTCCTGGTCCTGGTCTTGATGCTGGTCCTGGTGTTGGTCCTGATGCTGGTCCTGGTCCCGGTGCTGATCCTGATGCTGGTCCTGGTCTTGATGCTGGTCCTGGTCTTGGTCTTTCAGTCACACCTGCAGCTCATAAACTGAAGCCGTTGATGCAAATGATCAAACATTTAAGAGGAAATAATTTGACTTTCAAAACTCTCTGTTAGACACTGACAAAGAGGAAATACTAGACCAGGACCAGGACTAGGACCCGGACCAGGACCAGGACCAGAATCAGCCCCATTCTGGCCCCTTCACATCAGTTGAGAGCTTCCCTCTTTCCTGTCCCTGCTGAAGAAAAGCAGCCCGAGTGTTCGTCCATACGGTACAATGTATTTTAGTTCTTTATTCAAAATATACAGATAAATATTAACCCAGTGCAGATGTGTTCAGTTCCCTTTGAGACCAGAGAGAGACCAAAGAGATACAAGAGAGACCAGAGAGAGACCAGAGAGAGACCAAAGAGACCAGAGAGAGATACCAGAGAGAGAGACCAGAGAGATCAGAGACCAAAGAGATACAAGAGAGACCAGAGAGAGACCAAAGAGACCAGAGAGAGATACCAGAGAGAGAGACCAGAGAGATCAGAGAGAGACCAGAGAGAGAGACCAGAGAGAGAGACCAGAGAGAGAGACCAGAGAGAGAGACCAGAGAGAGATACCAGAGAGAGATACCAGAGAGAGACCAGAGAGAGAGACCAGAGGAAGAGTAGAGGGAGACCAGAGAGAGACACCAGAGGGAGACCAGAGGGAGACCAGGGAGAGACCAGAGGGAGACCAGAGAGAGAGACCAGAGAGAGAGACCAGAGAGATACAAGAGAGACCAGAGAGACCAGAGAGAGACAAGAGAGACCAGAGAGAGAGACCAGAGAGAGACAAGAGAGACCAGAGAGAGAGACCAGAGAGAGACAAGAGAGCAGAGAGAGAGCAGAGAAAGACCAGAGAGAGACCAGAGAGAGACCAGAGAGAGAGAGACCAGAGAGGGACCAGAGACATTTGTCTATACAGTATATACATTTTGTGGCACTGTGAAATTAAAACACTGTTCAGTTGGATTAGAATAAAAATTTAATAACAACAGGTACAATGTATTTTTGTTCTTTATTCAAAATATACAGATAAATATTAACCCAGTGCAGATGTGTTCAGTTCCCTTTGAGACCAGAGAGACCAGAGAGAGATACCAGAGAGATACAAGAGAGACCAGAGAGAGACCAAAGAGACCAGAGAGAGAGACCAGAGAGAGAGAGACCAAAGAGACCAGAGAGAGACCAAAGAGACCAGAGAGAGAGACCAGAGAGAGAGAGACCAGAGAGAGAGACCAGAGAGAGACCAGAGAGAGAGAGACCAGAGAGAGAGACCAGAGAGAGAGAGACCAGAGAGAGAGACCAGAGAGAGCAGAGAGAGAGCAGAGAGAGACAAGAAACCAGAGAGCAGAGGGAGAGCAGAGGGAGGCCTGAGAGTCTGTGCGTATGTAAATCTTTATTATGTTTCCATGTTGTCATTTGCATAAAGTCAAAGTGCTTTAAAACCATCAGATAAAGTGCAAAACAAACTGGTTTTTTCCATTTCCCCAACATCAAAGATTATTCATGAATTATATAATGGCACATTCAGAGCGGCTTGTAAACGAGGGGGGGCTGTGTCCCTGGTCAGGAGGGAGGGGGGGGGGGGGGCCGGTGTCCCCTGGTCAGGAGGGAGGGGGAGGCCTGTGTCCCCCGGTCAGGAGGGAGGGGGGGGGAGGCCGGTGTCCCCTGGTCAGGAGGGAGGGGGGAGGCCGGTGTCCCCCGGTCAGGAGGGAGGGGGGGGGAGGCCGGTGTCCCCTGGTCAGGAGGGGGGGGGAGGCCGGTGTCCCCCGGTCAGGAGGGAGGGGGAGGCCGGTGTCCCCCGGTCAGGAGGGAGGGGGGAGGCCTGTGTCCCCTGGTCAGGAGGGAGGGGGGAGGCCTGTGTCCCCCGGTCAGGAGGGAGGGGGGAGGCCTGTGTCCCCCGGTCAGGAGGGAGGGGGGTGGCCTGTGTCCCCCGGTCAGGAGGGAGGGGGGAGGCCTGTGTCCCCCGGTCAGAGGAGGGGGGGGGTGGCCTGTGTCCCCTGGTCAGGAGGGAGGGGGGAGGCCGGTGTCCCCCGGTCAGGAGGGAGGGGGGTGGCCGGTGTCCCCCGGTCAGGAGGGCGGGGGGGCGGCCTGTGTCCCCCGGTCAGGAGGGAGGGGGGGAGGCCTGTGTCCCCCGGTCAGGAGGGAGGCCTGTGCCAGTTACTAAGGCAAACTGGAGTTTTACCCCCAAATGAATGAAGGCCTCTGATTGGCCAGTCCTTATTTGGTCATATGTGGATTTACAGGATCACATAAAAACACAGAATCTCAGAGAAACCACAGACTCAAGCCCAAAACGATGATGTCACACTAACGTCACTGAGCTAGTGGGTTAGCGTTGAGCTAGCAGGCTAGCATTGTCCATCTGTTTACAGGCACACCCAATTTAACATCAGTAAATTGCTCAGCTCTAAAATGATTTAAAATAAGTGATAGGTTTATCTGATAAAAAGTGTTAAAGATCAAAGACTGTTTTAGAACATACGCTCAGAACTCACTCGGAGACGACGCATGAGTTTAAAAAGCCAGAAAAGGCTCTAGAGCTCCGTGTAGAAGGCCATAGTTCTGTGAGGGGAGGGTCCTGGTGTCAGTGTGGGCGGAGCTACAGTGACTGAGGAGGAAGTGGGCGTATGTAGACTTTAGCCTGGGGGGCCACAGGGGTCAGTGCTGGGCCCAATGGAGCCATGGTCAGTCCAAACCTTTGGTCCTTTTAAAACCCGGGAGGGGGGAGAGGGAGGAGAGGGAGGGGGGGATGAGGGGTCATTTATCTGGCAGAGCAATAATGGGGGGGCCACTGGGGGGGCCACTGGGGGCGCTGGGGCCGGAGCCGTTTGCAGATTGAGGTTGGATCACAATTGGACTGTTTTCACCTGTCAAACAAAGAGAGAGCGTGAGAGAGAGACCAGAGAGAGACCAGAGAGAGAGACCAGAGAGAGACCAAAGAGAGACCATAGTGACCATAGACCACAGTGACCATAGACCATAGACCACAGTGACCATAGACCATAGACCACAGTGACCATAGACCACAGTGACCATAGACCATAGTGACCATAGACCATAGACCACAGTGACCATAGACCACAGTGACCATAGACCACAGTGACCATAGACCATAGTGACCATAGACCATAGACCACAGTGACCATAGACCATAGTGACCATAGACCATAGACCACAGTGACCATAGACCACAGTGACCATAGACCATAGACCAGTGACCATAGACCATAGTGACCATAGACCATAGACCATAGTGACCATAGACCATAGACCACAGTGACCATAGACCATAGACCAGTGACCATAGACCATAGTGACCATAGACCATAGACCACAGTGACCATAGACCACAGTGACCATAGACCATAGACCAGTGACCATAGACCATAGTGACCATAGACCATAGTGACCATAGACCACAGTGACCATAGACCATAGTGACCACAGTGACCATAGACCACAGTGACCATAGACCATAGTGACCATAGACCACAGTGACCATAGACCACAGTGACCATAGACCATAGTGACCATAGACCACAGTGACCATAGACCATAGTGACCATAGACCACAGTGACCATAGACCACAGTGACCATAGACCATAGTGACCATAGACCACAGTGACCATAGACCACAGTGACCATAGACCATAGTGACCACAGACCACAGTGACCATAGACCACAGTGACCATAGACCACAGTGACCATAGACCATAGACCACAGTGACCATAGACCATAGTGACCATAGACCACAGTGACCATAGACCATAGTGACCATAGACCATAGACCACAGTGACCATAGACCATAGTGACCATAGACCACAGTGACCATAGACCACAGTGACCATAACCATAGACCACAGTGACCATAGACCATAGTGACCATAGACAGTGACCATAGACCACAGTGACCATAGACCACAGTGACCATAGACCATAGACCACAGTGACCATAGACCATAGTGACCATAGACCACAGTGACCATAGACCATAGTGACCATAGACCATAGACCACAGTGACCATAGACCATAGTGACCATAGACCACAGTGACCATAGACCAGTGACCATAGACCACAGTGACCACAGAGACCACAGGGACCATAGACCATAGTGACCATAGACCACAGTGACCATAGACCACAGTGACCATAGACCACAGTGACCACAGTGACCATAGACCACAGTGACCACAGAGACCACAGGGACCATAGACCACAGTGACCATAGACCACAGTGACCACAGACCACAGGGACCATAGACCATAGTGACCACAGACCACAGTGACTACAGACCACAGTGACCATAGACCATAGTGACCACAGACCACAGTGACCATAGACCACAGTGACCACAGACCACAGTGACTACAGACCACAGTGACCATAGACCACAGTGACCATAGACCACAGTGACCATAGACCACAGACCACAGTGACCACAGACCACAGTGACCATAGACCACAGTGACCATAGACCACAGTGACCACAGACCACAGGGACCATAGACCACAGTGACCACAGACCACAGTGACTACAAACCACAGTGACCATAGACCACAGTGACCACAGTGACCACAGACCACAGTGACCATAGACCACAGTGACCATAGACCACAGTGACCATAGACCACAGTGACCACACAGACCACAGGGACCATAGACCACAGTGACCACAGACCACAGTGACTACAAACCACAGTGACCATAGACCACAGTGACCACAGTGACCACAGACCACAGTGACCACAGACCACAGGGACCATAGACCACAGTGACCATAGACCACAGTGACCATAGACCACAGACCACAGTGACCACAGACCACAGTGACCATAGACCACAGTGACCACAGACCACAGTGACCATAGACCACAGTGACCATAGACCACAGTGACCACAGTGACCATAGACCACAGTGACCACAGACCACAGTGACCACAGACCACAGTGACCACAGACCACAGTGACCACAGACCACAGTGACCATAGACCACAGTGACCACAGACCACAGTGACCACAGACCACAGTGACCATAGACCATAGTGACCATAGACCACAGTGACCATAGACCATAGTGACCATAGTGACCATAGACCACAGTGACCACAGACCACAGTGACCACAGACCACAGTGACCATAGACCATAGTGACCACAGACCACAGTGACCATAGACCATAGTGACCATAGACCACAGTGACCACAGACCACAGTGACTACAGACCACAGTGACCATAGACCACAGTGACCACAGACCACAGTGACCATAGACCATAGTGACCACAGACCACAGTGACCATAGACCACAGTGACCACAGACCATAGTGACCACAGACCACAGTGACCATAGACCACAGTGACCACAGACCACAGTGACCACAGTGACCATAGACCATAGTGACCACAGACCACAGTGACCACAGACCACAGTGACCAGACCACAGTGACCACAGTGACCATAGACCACAGTGACCATGACCATAGACCACAGTGACCATAGTGACCATAGACCATAGTGACCATAGACCATAGTGACCACAGACCACAGTGACCACAGACCACAGTGACCACAGACCACAGTGACTACAGACCACAGTGACCATAGACCACAGTGACCATAGACCACAGTGACCACAGACCACAGTGACCACAGACCACAGTGACTACAGACCACAGTGACCATAGACCACAGTGACCATAGACCACAGTGACCACAGACCACAGTGACCACAGACCACAGTGACTACAGACCACAGTGACCACAGTGACCATAGACCACAGTGACCACAGTGACCATAGACCACAGTGACCATAGTGACCATAGACCACAGTGACCATAAACTGTGGTCAAAACCCAGATTATGTGAGGTTAGAAGAAATGTGACCAGTGTTAGAGCGGGGATTGTGAAGCAACGTTAACCTTCACTTCTTAGCATTAGCCTTCAGTCATTAGCGGTTAGCCGGCACTCGTTAGCGTTAGCCGGCACTCGTTAGCGTTAGCCGGCACTCGTTAGCGTTAGCCGGCACTCGTTAGCGTTAGCCAGCACTTGTTAGCGCTAGCCGGCACTCGTTAGCGTTAGCCGGCACTCGTTAGCGTTAGCCGGCACTTGTTAGTGTTAGCAGCTCAGTCGTTTACCTGTGGCCTCAGAATTTGGTTGAGTGTTTACAACAGACTCTTCTTCAGCTGTGAAATAATCAACATTTACTGTTTTAGAAAAAAAAAACTGACGACCAGAGAGAGACCAGAAGGAGAGACCAGAAAGAGAGGGAGAGAGAGACCAGAAAGAGAGGGAGAAAGACACCAGAGAGAGAGAGACCAGAAAGAGAGTGGGAGAGAGACATCAGACAGAGAGACCAGAGCGAGAGAGAGACCAGAGAGAGGAGAGAGACACCAGACAGTGAGACCTGACAGAGACCATAGAGAGAGAGACCAGTGAGAGAACAGAGAGAGAGACCAGAGAGAAAGGGAGAGACCTCTTGCCCCTCCCCCAGAGAGCAGCTGTGATGTCACAGTCTGTCAGAGCGGGACAGAGCTCCTGTAAGTGAGCAGTAGGAACTTCTTGCTGCCTCAGAGGTTCCTCCAGGTGCTCCGGGTGCTCACCTTCTTGCTGCCTCAGTTGTTCCTCCAGGTGCTCCGGGTCGACGTACTCAAACTTCTCTTCGTCTTTGGGGCCACACCTCCCGCAGCAGAAACAGCAACAGCAGAAACAGCAGCAGCAAGTGAAGATGGAGACACAGACCACCAGGGACTGGACACAAGACCTCCCATTACACCTGTGTCACACCTGTGGACCTCCCATTACACCTGTGTAACACCTGTGGACCTCACATTACACCTGTGTCACACCTGTGGACCTCACATTACACCTGTGTCACACCTGTGGACCTCCCATTACACCTGTGTAACACCTGTGGACCTCCCATTACACCTGTGTCACACCTGTGGACCTCACATTACACCTGTGTCACACCTGTGGACCTCCCATTACACCTGTGTAACACCTGTGGACCTCACATTACACCTGTGTCACACCTGTGGACCTCCCATTACACCTGTGTAACACCTGTGGACCTCCCATTACACCTGTGTCACACCTGTGGACCTCCCATTACACCTGTGTCACACCTGTGTACCTCACATTACACCTGTGTACCTCCCATTACACCTGTGTCACACCTGTGTACCTCCCATTACACCTGTGTCATACCTGTGGACCTCCCATTACACCTGTGTAACACCTGTGGCCCTCCCATTACACCTGTGGACCTCACATTACACCTGTGGACCTCACATTACACCTGTGTAACACCTGTGGACCTCACATTACACCTGTGTAACACCTGTGGACCTCACATTACACCTGTGGACCTCACATTACACCTGTGGCACACCTGTGGACCTCCCATTACACCTGCGTAACACCTGTGGCCCTCCCATTACACCTGTGGACCTCACATTACACCTGTGGACCTCACATTACACCTGTGGACCTCCCATTACACCTGTGTAACACCTGTGGACCTCCCATTACACCTGTGTCACACCTGTGGACCTCCCATTACACCTGTGTAACACCTGTGGACCTCCCATTACACCTGTGTCACACCTGTGGACCTCCCATTACACCTGTGTCACACCTGTGGACCTCCCATTACACCTGTGTCACACCTGTGGACCTCCCATTACACCTGTGTCACACCTGTGGACCTCCCATTACACCTGTGTCACACCTGTGGACCTCCCATTACACCTGTGTCACACCTGTGGACCTCCCATTACACCTGTGTCACACCTGTGGACCTCCCATTACACCTGTGTCACACCTGTGGACCTCCCATTACACCTGTGTCACACCTGTGGACCTCCCATTACACCTGTGTCACACCTGTGGACCTCACATTACACCTGTGTCACACCTGTGGACCTCACATTACACCTGTGGACCTCACATAACACCTGGTCTCCTCACCCCTCCTCACCCTCTCCTCACTCCTCCTCACCCCCCCCCCCCTCACTCCTCCACACCCCCCCCCCCCCCCCTCACTCCTCCACACCCCCCCCTCACTCCTCCTCACTCCCCCTCACCTTGAACCAGCACTTGGACATGAGGAAGTAGTACTTGACGCTGTCCTCTCCGACCTGCTCAGAGACGTAGAGGCCCATGGATCCGTACTCGTCGTAGATCTTCCTCTTGGTCTCGTCGCTGAGGATGGTGTTGGCGTTGTTAATCTCCTTGAACTTGTCGGCGGCAGCGGGGTTATCAGGGTTCTTGTCTGGGTGATGTCGCAGAGCCAACTTCCTGAAAACAAACGTACGACAAGCATCACACACAGGTCCTGTGCTGAAATCAAACTAAAGAGAAGGGCAGTGCTAACCATGGATCTATTATATTAACTGGATAGGGTATTACTAGCTTGTAGCTGAATAACTCACGTGCTCAGGGGATTCTCGCGGTACTGCAGACTGAACCAGACTGAACCAGACTAAATTCACGTGGGCTACCCAGAAATTTTCCCGTAGAACTCAATGCATATTAAAACAGCTCAACCTCAGCTGACAGAGAACCTGACAGAGAACCTGACAGAGAACCTACAGCTTTACAGATTTTAGTATCCTTGTCATCCTGAACTTTTTTTCTTCTTAAATCCTTCGGTTTTGTTTAAATCCACACTTTAGTGCCACAAACTCTGCTCTCTGGCTCTCGCTCTAACTCCCGCTCTGATGAACTGCTCTGATTGGTCAGAGCGCGGCCGAGCCCCTCTGTGCAAGTGCGTGAGACCCACACACGCGTGTTTGGGGCAATGCATTATGGGAGATCATCCACTGCACAGAACCGGGAGGACCAGACGATGCCCAAATACAGGAGAGTTTCCCATAGATCTTTGAGAGTTTCCCATAGATCTTTGAGAGTTTCCCATAGATCTTTGAGAGTTTCCCATAGATCTTTGAGAGTTTCCCATAGATCTTTGAGAGTTTCCCATAGATCTTTGAGAGTTCCAGGCGACTTCCACTAATATTTCAGCCCCCATGCCGTCACAAAGCGCCACTGAGCACAACCATTCATTTGAATAGGGCGCCATCTTGGATCGCCGGGGCTTGGTGCTAACCCGCTAGCTAAATGCTAAACTGCTAGCTCAGTAAAGCCCAATAGCACACCAGACAGACACCAGACAGACACCAGACAGACACTAGACAGACACTAGACAGACACTAGACAGACACTAGACAGACACCAGACAGACACTAGACAGACACTAGACAGACACTAGACAGACACCAGACAGACACTAGACAGACACCAGACAGACACCAGACAGACACCAGACAGACACCAGACAGACACCAGACAGACACTAGACAGACACCAGACAGACACTAGACAGACACCAGACAGACACTAGACAGACACCAGACAGACACTAGACAGACACCAGACAGACACCAGACAGACACTAGACAGACACCAGACAGACACTAGACAGACACCAGACAGACACCAGACAGACACCAGACAGACACTAGACAGACACTAGACAGACACCAGACAGACACTAGACAGACACCAGACAGACACTAGACAGACACCAGACAGACACTAGACAGACACCAGACAGACACTAGACAGACACCAGACAGACACTAGACAGACACTAGACAGACACCAGACAGACACCAGACAGACACCAGACAGACACTAGACAGACACTAGACAGACACCAGACAGACACCAGACAGACACCAGACAGACACTAGACAGACACTAGACAGACACCAGACAGACACCAGACAGACACCAGACAGACACCAGACAGACACTAGACAGACACCAGACAGACACTAGACAGACACTAGACAGACACCAGACAGACACCAGACAGACACCAGACAGACACTAGACAGACACTAGACAGACACTAGACAGACACTAGACAGACACTAGACAGACACTAGACAGACACCAGACAGACACCAGACAGACACCAGACACTAGACAGACACTAGACAGACACTAGACAGACACTAGACAGACACCAGACAGACACTAGACAGACACCAGACAGACACCAGACAGACACTAGACAGACACTAGACAGACACCAGACAGACACCAGACAGACATTAGACAGACACTAGACAGACACTAGACAGACACTAGACAGACACCAGACAGACACAATAGACAGACACAATAGACAGGTGTGAATGAGACACACCTGTAGGCCTGTTTGTGTGTGCTCGGTGTGAATGAGACACACCTGTAGGCCTGTTTGTGTGTGCTCGGTGTGAATGAGACACACCTGTAGGCCTGTTTGTGTGTGCTCGGTGTGAATGAGACACACCTGTAGGCCTGTGTGTTTGTGCTCGGTGTGAATGAGACACACCTGTAGGCCTGTGTGTTTGTGCTCGGTGTGAATGAGACACACCTGTAGGCCTGTGTGTTTGTGCTCGGTGTGAATGAGACACACCTGTAGGCCTGTGTGTTTGTGCTCGGTGTGAATGAGACACACCTGTAGGCCTGTGTGTTAGTGCTCGGTGTGAATGAGACACACCTGTAGGCCTGTGTGTTAGTGCTCGGTGTGAATGAGACACACCTGCAGGCCTGTGTGTTAGTGCTCGGTGTGAATGAGACACCTGTAGACCTGTGTGTTAGTGCTCGGTGTGAATGAGACACACCTGTAGGCCTGTGTGTTTGTGCTCGGTGTGAATGAGACACACCTGTAGGCCTGTGTGTTTGTGCTCGGTGTGAATGAGACACACCTGTAGGCCTGTGTGTTTGTGCTCGGTGTGAATGAGACACACCTGTAGGCCTGTGTGTTTGTGCTCGGTGTGAATGAGACACACCTGTAGGCCTGTGTGTTTGTGCTCGGTGTGAATGAGACACACCTGTAGGCCTGTGTGTTTGTGCTCGGTGTGAATGAGACACACCTGTAGGCCTGTGTGTTTGTGCTCGGTGTGAATGAGACACACCTGTAGGCCTGTGTGTTTGTGCTCGGTGTGAATGAGACACACCTGTAGGCCTGTGTGTTTGTGCTCGGTGTGAATGAGACACACCTGTAGGCCTGTGTGTTTGTGCTCGGTGTGAATGAGACACACCTGTAGGCCTGTGTGTTTGTGCTCGGTGTGAATGAGACACACCTGTAGGCCTGTGTGTTTGTGCTCGGTGTGAATGAGACACACCTGTAGGCCTGTGTGTTTGTGCTCGGTGTGAATGAGACACACCTGTAGGCCTGTGTGTTTGTGCTCGGTGTGAATGAGACACACCTGTAGGCCTGTGTGTTTGTGCTCGGTGTGAATGAGACACACCTGTAGGCCTGTGTGTTTGTGCTCGGTGTGAATGAGACACACCTGTAGGCCTGTGTGTTTGTGCTCGGTGTGAATGAGACACACCTGTAGGCCTGTGTGTTTGTGCTCGGTGTGAATGAGACACACCTGTAGGCCTGTGTGTGTGTGCTCGGTGTGAATGAGACACACCTGTAGGCCTGTGTGTTTGTGCTCGGTGTGAATGAGACACACCTGTAGGCCTGTGTGTTTGTGCTCGGTGTGAATGACACACCTGTAGGCCTTCTTGATCTGCTCTGGAGTCGCTCCCTTCTCCAGACCCAGAGCTCGGTATAGACTCTCTCCTGCAGTCGACATCTTCCTCTGTGCTCTGCCCCCGTCCTCCATGGTCCTCAGGAACTATGTGACACGGACCAGTGAGGAAGAGGAGGGACTATGGACACACACGGACCAGTGAGGAAGAGGAGGAACTATGGACACACACGGACCAGTGAGGAAGAGGAGGAACTATGGGCACACACGGACCAGTGAGGAAGAGGAGGAACTATGGACACACACGGACCAGTGAGGAAGAGGAACTATGGGACACACAGGGACCAGTGAGGAAGAGGAACTATGGGACACACAGGGACCAGTGAGGAAGAGGAACTATGGGACACACAGGGACCAGTGAGGAAGAGGAGAAACTCTGGACACACAGGGACCAGTGAGGAAGAGGAGGCAGCCTCAAGACAATGGAAACACCAGAAAGATGCCAGAGAGAGAGACCAGCGAGAGAGACCAGAGAGAGAGACCAGAGAGAGAGACCAGAGAGAGAGAGACCACCGAGAGAGAGAGACCACAGAGAGAGAGAGACCAGAGAGAGAGACCACCGAGAGAGAGAGACCAGAGAGAGAGACCAGCGAGAGAGACCAGAGAGAGAGACCAGAGAGAGAGACCAGAGAGAGAGACCACAGAGAGAGAGACCAGAGAGAGAGACCACAGAGAGAGAGACCACAGAGAGAGAGACCACCGAGAGAGAGAGACCAGAGAAGAGAGACCAGGGAAGAGAGACCAGAGCAGAGAGACCAGAGAGAGAGACCAGAGAGAAACCAGAGAGAGGCCAGAGAGAGACCAGAGAGAGAGACCAGAGAGAGACCAGAGAGGGACCAGAGAGGGACCAGAGAGAGACCAGAGAGAGACCAGAGAGAGACCAGAGAGAGACCAGAGAGAGACCAGAGAGAGACCAGAGAGAGACCAGAGAGGGACCAGAGAGAGACCAGAGAGAGACCAGAGAGAGACCAGAGAGGGACCAGAGAGAGAGACCAGAGAGGGACCAGAGAGAGAGACCAGAGAGAGACCAGAGAGGGACCAGAGAGAGACCAGAGAGAGACCAGAGAGGGACCAGAGAGAGACCAGAGAGAGACCAGAGAGAGACCAGAGAGACCAGAGAGAGACCAGAGAGAGACCAGAGAGAGACCAGAGGACAAACTCCAAGTGTTACAAAAGTTACGGAGCGCAGATTTAACTCAAGACCATTTAAATAAGATTTGGCATAAGGTTTCTAAATCACAGAATGTGGAATAAATTAAATACTTTCCATGAACAACAATGGTCAGTTCAAGCCTCGTGTGGTTTGGTTCTGCTGGTATTAGCTATATGAATGGGAACGTTAACTTATCTGCTGCTAACGATGCTAACAATGCTAACGATGCTAACGCTAACACCAGATGAGGAAGCCTGTAAACAGTTTCACATTTTCTCAGATTAGTTTTTAAAGAAATAATCATGATATCATGTCAAAAGAAAATGCAGTGTCATAAACTAGCTTAGCATAGACGAGTTTAGCATAAACTAGCTTAGCATAGACAAGCTTAGCATAAACTAGCTTAGCATAGACGAGCTTAGCATAAACTAGCTTAGCATAGACGAGCTTAGCATAAACTAGCTTAGCATAGACGAGCTTAGCATAAACTAGCTTAGCATAGACGAGCTTAGCATAAACTAGCTTAGCATAGACGAGTTTAGCATAAACTAGCTTAGCATAGACGAGCTTAGCATAAACTAGCTTAGCATAGACTAGTTTAGCATAAACTAGCTTAGCATAAACTAGCTTAGCATAGACGAGCTTAGCATAAACTAGCTTAGCATAGACGAGCTTAGCATAAACTAGCTTAGCATAGACGAGCTTAGCATAAACTAGCTTAGCATAGACGAGCTTAGCATAAACTAGCTTAGCATAGACAAGCTTAGCATAAACTAGCTTAGCATAGACTAGTTTAGCATAAACTAGCTTAGCTTAGCAACAGACTCACCGGAGATCAAGAACACGAAATAATCCTCGTCTCCAGAACCTCTTGCTGTTATTATCAACTCTAAGAACCCAAAACAAGTTGTTAATCACACATTTCAGAAGTTTTTTAAATACTTTTGTACATCGTTTTTTCTCACATCACATATGATGTCCAACGTCTCACAAGATGGCGGAGCATTCACAGTAAAAACAATAGCGCCCTCTAATGGACGGATGCGGAAACGCTCCGTTTACGAACATTTAAAACATGTAATATTTGGGGTTACACAAGAACCATAACCCTTCCAGCACCATGGACCATACCATGGACCATACCATAACCCTACCAGCACCATGGCCAGCAAAGCAGAAGTGCTCACCATCACACAGTTAGACAGATTTGTGACAATGTTTGAGAGAAATGGTAATATTGTGGATCTGGAATGAATTTTAGATCTTCCCATCTCATGGAAAATGGGAGCAAAAACAAAAGTGTGTATTTTTGTTGAGTATAAACGTAGCTTACGATGCTATATACTGTATACTATAGTAACTACAGCAACACTGTGGAGGGTGGATTGTCTCTGCAGAAGTGCTGCTGACACAGATGGAGTTTGAAGACGTCACACTTCGCTTCTTCATATGAATTATGCAGCAGAGAGTGTCTCCTATCACAGGGACCAGGACTGAGACCAGGACTGAGACCAGGACTGAGACCAGGACTGAGACCAGGACTGAGACCCTAGGTCCCCGAGTTACCATTGCTGTGGCACATGTCAGATTGTGTGTCTGTGTGCGTGTGTGTGTGTGTACGTGTGACTGTGTGTGTATGTCTGACTGTGTGTACGTGTGTGGTTGTGTGTGTGTGTGTGACTGTGTGGGTGTGTGGTTGTGTGTGTGTGTGCGTGTGCAACTGTGTACGTGTGTGGTTGTGTGTGTGTGCTAGCTCACCAATAGGGAAGTGCTCATTGTGTAGTTTGGCTTCAGCTCGCTCTCACATCCTCCTCATATACACAGAACCATGGGTCTTCCAGGAGTGCCAAAATGTCTCACTCTCTGATCCTCTGGACTCTGTGGAGCTGAGAGCCTGTAGTTTGGGCCTCTCATTATCAGTGGCTTTATGATAGTCATAGAGAAATTACTCTAATCCAAAAATATTCAAATGTTTATTTTATTATACATACACATAACTGACCCAGAGAGAGACCAGAGAGAGATCAGAGAGTGAGACCAGAGAGAGACCAGAGAGAGACCAGAGAGTGAGACCAGAGAGGGAGACCAGAGAGAGACCAGAGAGGGAGACCAGAGAGGGAGACCAGAGAGACCAGAGAGACCAGAGAGACCAGAGAGAGACCAGAGAGTGACCAGAGAGGGAGACCAGAGAGAGACCAGAGAGTGAGACCAGAGAGAGACCAGAGAGTGAGACCAGAGTGAGACCAGAGAGAGAGACCAGAGAGTGAGACCAGAGAGAGACCAGAGAGAGAGACCAGAGAGAGAGACCAGAGAGTGAGACCAGAGTGAGACCAGAGAGAGAGACCAGAGAGTGAGACCAGAGAGAGACCAGAGAGAGAGACCAGAGAGAGACCAAAGAAAGACCAGAGAGAGAGACCAGAGAGTGAGACCAGAGTGAGACCAGAGAAAGAGACCAGAGAGAGACCAAAGAAAGACCAGAGAGAGTGACCAGAGGGAGAGACCAGAGAAAGACCGGAGGGAGACCAGAGTGACCAGAGAGAGAGACCAGGGAGAGAGGCCAGAGAAAAATCAGAGAGAGACCAGAGAGAGAGACTTCATAAAAACACATTTGTCCCTTTAAATATTGAACTCATTTTAAACGTGAAGTTCAGTTTGTGACAAGATCCCGGCTCGGCTCTGGTCCTGGACCTGGCTCTGGCTCTGGACCTGGCTCTGGTCCTGGACTTGGCTCTGGTCCTGGACTTGGCTCTGGTCCTGGACTTGGCTCTGGTCCTGGACTTGGCGCTGGTCCTGGACTTGGCGCTGGTCCTGGACTTGGCGCTGGTCCTGGTCTGGGTCCTGGGTTGTGCGGTGGTTCTGTGGTGTACAGGTACGACACAGTTCCAGCCTGAATCTGAAACGTTTGTCTCTGAGAGCGTGAGACGTCAGTCTGTCTCTCAGTCTGTACCCTGGTCTGTCCCTCGGTCTGTCCCCTGGTCTGTCCCTCAGTCTGTCTTTCAGTCTGTCCCTCAGTCTGTCCCTCAGTCTGTCCCTCAGTCTGTCCCCTGGTCTGTCCCTCGGTCTGTCCCCTGGTCTGTCCCCTGGTCTGTCCCTCAGTCTGTCCCTCGGCCTGTCCCCTGGTCTGTCCCTCAGTCTGTCCCCTGGTCTGTCCCTCGGTCTGTCCCCCGGTCTGTCCCCTGGTCTGTCCCTCAGTCTGTCCCTCGGCCTGTCCCCTGGTCTGTCCCTCAGTCTGTCCCCTGGTCTGTCCCTCGGTCTGTCCCCCGGTCTGTCCCCTGGTCTGTCCCCTGGTCTGTCCCTCAGTCTGTCCCTCGGTCTGTCCCCTGGTCTGTCCCTCAGTCTGTCCCCTGGTCTGTCCCTCGGTCTGTCCCCCGGTCTGTCCCCTGGTCTGTCCCCTGGTCTGTCCCTCAGTCTGTCCCTCGGTCTGTCCCCTGGTCTGTCCCTCAGTCTGTCCCCTGGTCTGTCCCCTGGTCTGTCCCTCAGTCTGTCCCTCGGTCTGTCCCCTGGTCTGTCCCTCAGTCTGTCCCCTGGTCTGTCCCCTGGTCTGTCCCCTGGTCTGTCCCTCAGTCTGTCCCCTGGTCTGTCCCTCAGTCTGTCCCTCAGTCTGTCCCCTGGTCTGTCCCCTGGTCTGTTCCTCGGTCTGTCCCCTGAAGGCCCTTGCAGGCCCTCCAGCCTCGGCCTTCGTGGTCTGAGTGCTCTGTCCTCTCTGTGGTTCCGCGCTGTTCAGACCTTGCAGCTGTTCCATGGCCTCTCTGCTCAGTGTGATGACTTGCAGCTGTTCCGGCAGCTCTAAGGCGCGGCTGCTGGGATCCCCGGTCACTATGGTTACGTTAGTCAGACTGGTCAGACTGGTCAAACTGGTGAAGCTGGCCAGGTGCCCGAGCGTGGGCAGGCTGTGTGTGAGCAGAGCGATGGCGTTCGGGTCCTGGCCGCAGTTCTCCGCACTCACCACCAGCTGGATGTCATCACTGCTGAACGGCTGCAGGGTGAGTTCCTCGTGCGCCGGTGTGGGCGTGGTCTCGGTGGTGGCCGTGGCCTCAGCAAGGGGTGGGGCTTCCTTGGCGTGCGTCTTGGCGTGTATCTTCAGGTTGTCCAATCGCGTGAAGGCGAGACCGCAGGAGGAGCAGCTGAAAGGTTTCTTCCCGGAGTGAGATGCGACGTGACGACGGCGAGCGCTGGGATCAGAGAACGACCTCCAACAAACAGGACACGAGTACGGCTTTTCCCCCCTAGAAACAACACAGCACCATGTGCAGCAGTAGTAGCAGCAGTAGCAGCAGTAGCAGCAGTAGTAGCAGTAGCAGCAGTAGTAGCAGTAGTATCAGCAGCAGCAGTAGCAGCAGTAGCAGTAGCAGCAGTAGCAGCAGCAGCAGTAGCAGTAGTAGCAGCAGCAGCAGTAGCAGTAGCAGCAGTAGCAGCAGCAGTAGCAGCAGTAGCAGCAGCAGCAGTAGCAGCAGTAGCAGCAGCAGCAGTAGCAGCAGTAGCAGCAGCAGCAGTAGCAGCAGTAGCAGTAGCAGCAGTAGCAGTAGCAGCAGCAGCAGCAGCAGTAGCAGCAGTAGCAGTAGTAGCAGTAGCAGCAGCAGCAGTAGCAGCAGTAGCAGTAGCAGCAGTAGCAGTAGCAGCAGTAGCAGCAGCAGCAGCAGCAGCAGCAGCAGCAGCAGCAGCAGTAGCAGCAGCAGTAGCAGTAGCAGTAGCAGTAGCAGCAGTAGCAGCAGCAGTAGCAGCAGCAGTAGTAGCAGCAGTAGCAGCAGCAGTAGCAGTAGCAGCAGCAGTAGCAGCAGCAGTAGCAGTAGCAGTAGCAGTAGCAGTAGCAGTAGCAGTAGCAGCAGTAGCAGTAGCAGTAGCAGCAGCAGTAGCAGTAGCAGTAGCAGTAGCAGTAGCAGTAGCAGTAGCAGTAGCAGCAGTAGCAGCAGCAGTAGCAGTAGCAGTAGCAGTAGCAGTAGCAGTAGCAGTAGCAGCAGTAGCAGCAGCAGTAGCAGTAGCAGCAGTAGCAGCACCTGTGGATGTGGATGTGCGTCTGTAGTGTGGTCTTGGTGCTAAAACATTTGCCGCAGATTTCGCAGGTGAACGGTTTTTCTCCTGAAGAGAAAAAGAAACAGAAGTTTAACCTCCTCCTCCTCCTCCTCTCCCCCTCCTTCTCCTCTCCTCCTCTCCTCCCCTCCTCTCGTCCTCCTCCTCTCGTCCTCCTCCTCTCCTCCCTTCTCCTCTCCTCCCTCCTCCTCTCCTCCCCTCCTCTCGTCCTCCTTCCTTCTCCTCTCCTCCCTCCTCCTCTCCTCCCCTCCTCTCGTCCTCCTCCTCTCGTCCTCCTCCTCTCCTCCCTCCTCCTCCTCCTCCCCCCTCCTCTCCTCCCTCTCTCTCGTCCTCCTCCTCTCGTCCTCCTCCTCTCCTCCCTCCTCCTCTCGTCCTCCTCCTCTCCTCCCTCCTCCTCTCCTCCCCTCCTCTCGTCCTCCTCCTCTCTCGTCCTCCTCCTCTCCTCCCTCCTCCTCTCCTCCCTCCTCCTCTCCTCCCCTCCTCTCGTCCTCCTCCTCTCCTCCCTCCTCCTCTCCTCCTCCTCCTCCTCCTCCCCCTCTCTCCTCACCGCTGTGCGTCCTCAGATGTTTCTTGAGTTGTGCTTTGTCCAGGAACTTGTGTTTGCACTGAGCACATTCAGGCAGTGACTTTTCTGAGGGAGAAGAGACGTTACCATGACGACTGGATTGTTGTGAAAGTGAAAGTAAAAGTGAAAGCGAAACCTGTGTGGATCCTGTAATGACTCTTGAGCTGTCGTTTCTGACTGAAGCGGCGCTCGCACTGGTCGCACACAAACGACTTTTGGTCTGAGGTAAAAACAGAAGATGAAGCTGGAACATTCTGGAATTTAGGTGAATATGTCTGGTCTGGATCTGGATCTGGGTCCTGGTTTAGGTCTGGGTCTGAGTCATAGTCTGGGTCTGGTCTGGGTTCTGGTCTGGGTTCTGGTCTGGGTCTGGGTCTGGTCTGGGTTCTGGTCTGGGTCTGGGTCTGGTCTGGGTTCTGGTCTGGGTCTGAGTCCAGGTCGGGGTCTGGGTCATGGTCTGGGTCATAGTCTGGGTCTGGTCTGGTCTGGGGTCTGGTCTGGGTCTGAGTCTGGGCTGGGGTCTGGCTCTGGGTCTGGCTCTGGGTCTGGCTCTGGGTCTGGCTCTGGGTCTGGCTCTGGGTCATGGCTCTGGGTCATGGTCTGGGTCATGGTCTGGGTCATGGTCTGGGTCATGGTCTGGGTCTTGGTCTGGGTCATGGTCTGGGTCATGGTCTGGGTCTTGGTCATGGGTCCGGGTCAGGGTTCAGCTCCAGGTCTGTGTCTGGGTCCTGGCCCTGGTCCTGGTCCTGGTCTGACCGCTGTGCAGCTGCATGTGCTCCCGCAGAGAGGTCTTGGTGACCAGAGCTTTGTCACAGACTGAACACACGAAAGGTTTCTCTCCGGTGTGCGCCCTCTGGTGGACGACCAGGCTGTGTCTCTGAGAGAAGCTGGAGGAGCACAGGGAGCAGCTGAAGGGCCTTTCCCCTGAGGACACATACAACTGAGCAGCTGAAAGGTTTCTCTGTGGTCAATCACTGCACACACACACACACACACAGACAGACAGACACGCGCGCACAAACACACACACACACACACACAGACAGACAGACATACAGACATACAGATTACAGACACACACACACACAGACAGACAGACACGCGCGCACAAACACACACACACACACAGACAGACAGACATACAGACATACAGATTACAGACACACACACACACAGACAGACAGACATACAGATTACAGACACACACAGACAGACAGACAGACACACCACACATACACACAGACACACACACACACACACACACACAAACAGACAGACATACAGACATACAGATTACAGACACACACACACACACAGACAGACAGACATACAGATTACAGACACACACAGACAGACAGACAGACACACCACACATACACACAGACAGACAGACACACACACACACACACCCACCCACACAAACACACAAACAGACAGACATACAGATTACACACACACACACACACACACCCACACAAACAGACAGACATACAGATTACAGACACACACACACACACACAGACAGACAGACTCTTAATGTTGTTTTATGTCTGTATTTGTCTGTGCACACTGGTGACTTTTGCAAATGTATTCCAATGTGGTTTTTTTACTGCAAATGGCAAATAAACTGAATCTGAAGACAGACAGACACACAGACAGACAGACAGACACACAGACAGACACACAGACAGACAGACAGACACACAGACAGACACACAGACAGACACACAGACACAGAGACAGACACACAGACAGACAGACACAGACAGACACACAGACAGACACACAGACAGACACACAGACACAGAGACAGACACACAGACAGACAGACAGACAGACACACAGACAGACACACAGACAGACACACAGACACAGAGACAGACACACAGACAGACACACAGACAGACAGACACACAGACAGACACACAGACACAGAGACAGACACACTAACAGACAGACACAGACAGACACACAGACAGACACACAGACAGACACACAGACAGACACACAGACAGACAGACACAGACAGACACAGACAGACACACAGACAGACACACAGACAGACACACAGACAGACAGACACAGACAGACACAGACAGACACAGACAGACACACAGACAGACACACAGACCATGAGTTGGATCTGTCTGTGGTGGACACTGGACACAGACGCTACTGAACAGCTGTAGGGAGTTCTCCTGCTAACACACGATAGCCTGATCTACAGTAAAGACGTTATACTGAGCAGCTGAAGGGTCGTGCTTTAGTAGAGACTGGACACTGACTGAGCAGCTGAAGGGTCTCACCTGTGTGCGTTCTCTGGTGGACTCTGAGAAACAGATGATTCTTAAAAACCTTCTGGCACTGGTCACATTTGGCTTCAGTATCGGGGTGTTTCCTCTTCCTTCCTCTGGTCACCTGACATCAAACACACACCACTTTATTGATCTCACACTGCACACAGACACACTGTAGCATCATCCACACAGATACACAGGAGGAGGAGAGAGAGGAGAGAGAGGAGAGAGAGGAGAGAGGTGAGGGGAGGAGAGGAGGAGAGGAGAGGGAGGAGAGAGGAGACCTTCTGTGGTTCTGTTTCCTCCTCTGGCTCCAAACTGAAGGATTTATATCTTTGCGGCAGTTTGACTCTGCGTCTGCGGCGACCTCCTTCTTTAACCTCTGAGACTGCACCTCCTCCAGTCTCTGTGGCACCTCCTCCAGCCTCTGTGGCACCTCCTCCAGTCTCTGTGGCACCTCCTCCAGCCTCTGTGGCACCTCCTCCAGCCTCTGTGGCACCTCCTCCAGCCTCTGTGGCACCTCCTCCAGCCTCTGTGGCACCTCCTCCAGCCTCTGTGGCACCTCCTCCAGCCTCTGTGGCACCTTCTCCAGCCTCTGTGGCACCTCCTCCAGCCTCTGTGGCACCTCCTCCAGTCTCTGTGGCACCTCCTCCAGTCTCTGTATCACCTCCTCCAGTCTCTCTCACTTCTCTTGTGGCTAAAACGTCTCTTTTCCGCGGCCGTCCTCGTTTCCGATCCATGACTTTCTCCTGGAGGCGACAGAAGCAGAAAACAGAAGCTGAGGACAGGACATTTTGGCTCAGATGAACAGACATTTTAATAATAATAATAATGCATCGGTTTTATACAGCGCTTTTTTGGACAAGCTTCACATGTGTCATTATTCATTCTCTCCAAACACTGTGGTGATAAACTACTGTAGCCACAGCTGCCCTGGGGCACACTGACAGAAGCGGGGCAACCAGCATGCGCCATCGGCCCCTCTGACTACCACCAACCATTCACACACACACCAGACTCATTCCAGGCAATGGGGGTGAAGTGTCTTGCCTAAGGACACAACGGACGTTTGGCACTTTACAGCCGCAGCCGCCCCACTGTGGCTGCTGTTCCCAGCGGTTAAGTGTCTTGCCAAGGACACAATGACAGCAGACAGTGGGAGTCGATAGTGAAAGTCTTGAGCCCACGACCTTCTGGCTCAAAGGCCAACGCTCTACCAACTGAGCTACTGCCGCCCAGATGGCTCAGATGAACAGACATTTTGGCTCAGATGAACAGACATTCAGGCTCAGATGAAGAGTTGTACCTCCCTCTCTCTCCTCTTCTTCTTCTCCTCGCTGAGCGCTCGCACAAGGCTGTGCACCTGCAGTTCCGTTGCGGTGTGCAGGAGATCCTCCAGGTGCCGCTCCTCCACAGAGACGCGACCGGAGTACAGGAAGGTCAGGACTGTGGAGAACAGGTCACACCGCAGGCCACTGGGCAGGGTCAGCAGGGGGAGCTGAGGGGCCTGCTGCTTAGGGGGCGTGGCCTGATGCTTGGGGGGTGTGACCTGCTGTAGAGGGGGCGTGGCCTGCTGCTTAGGGGGCGTGGCCTGCTGTAGGGACATGGCAGGCTGAGGTGGTGTGTCATGCGAAGGGGGCGTGGCGTGCTGAGGGGGCCCGGCGCACAGCTTGTGGTGGAAGTACGAGCTGCTTGCAGCCAACACGCAGCGGTGAGCAAGGAACCGGGTCTGATCCACCTCCACTGTGACATCACAGAGGAGCCCCGAGGAGAGGAGGGAGGAGAGGGAGGAGAGGAGGGAGGAGGCATGAGAGGAGGAGACCAGAGACAGCATCTGCGGAGAGAGGAGGTGTCAAAACAGTTACATCACAGGAGGGAGGAGACAGAGCCATAGACTGTATGCATTAACGGACGTAGTCACGCCTATCACCGCCATTCTGACTAATGGGCCAAAAATAGGGCTCTCATGGAGTGATTCAAAATGGCCGCGGGGACTGGAAAATGGGTCGGTACTAGATCATATCACCCCCACAGGCCCGGGGTGGTATTGCAAGAATGTCAGTGCACGTCATTTTGGACACTTTCGAGTTGGGACCCGCCCCCACTGACAAGAGCAGAGGGAGGAGAGAGGAGACAGAGGAGAGGGAGGAGAGAGGAGTCAGAGGAGAGGGAGGAGAGAGGAGACAGAGCAGAGGGAGGAGAGAGGAGACAGAGCAGAGGGAGGAGAGAGGAGACAGAGGAGAGGGAGGAGAGAGGAGACAGAGCAGAGGGAGGAGAGAGGAGACAGAGCAGAGGGAGGAGAGAGGAGACAGAGCAGAGGGAGGAGAGAGGAGACAGAGGAGAGGGAGGAGAGAGGAGACAGAGCAGAGGGAGGAGAGAGGAGACAGAGCAGAGGGAGGAGAGAGGAGACAGAGAAGAGGAGACAGAGGAGAGGGAGGAGAGAGGAGACAGGAGACAGAGAAGAGGAGACAGAGAAGAGGGAGGAGAGAGGAGGGGCTGGACATTGTCCACAGACTGTATACAGATGGACAATGCTAACCTGCTAGCTCAATGCTAACTCTCTGTGATCCTGATGTTTTAATGTCTTTGTAAATCCTGATATGACCATATAAGAACTGACCAATCAGAGGCCTTCATTCTGAAGAAACTCCAGTTTGCCTTAGCAACCTCCTTAGCAACATATCTGCTCCTGTTGCTTAAAGGTCAGAACTTGACGCTGTCAGAGCAAAAGCCCATAAGTAAGTAAGTAATCTTTATTTATATACCGCCTTTCACAGACCAG
>OZ035834.1:32391186-32574724 GCA_964034765.1 Knipowitschia caucasica | reverse complement strand
AAACCTGCTTTAGTCCTGCTTTAAACCTGCTTTAAACCTGCTTTAGTCCTGCTTTAGTCCTGCTTTAGTCCTGCTTTAAACCTGCTTTAGTCCTGCTTTAAACCTGCTTTAGTCCTGCTTTAAACCTGCTTTAAACCTGCTTTAGTCCTGCTTTAGTCCTGTTTTAGTCCTGCTTTAAACCTGCTTTAGTCCTGCTTTAAACCTGCTTTAGTCCTGCTTTAGACCTGCTTTAGTCCTGCTTTAGTCCTGCTTTAGATCTGCTTTAGTCCTGCTTTAGACCTGCTTTAGTCCTGCTTTAAACCTGCTTTAGTCCTGCTTTAAACCTGCTTTAGTCCTGCTTTAAACCTGCTTTAAACCTGCTTTAGTCCTGCTTTAGTCCTGTTTTAGTCCTGCTTTAAACCTGCTTTAGTCCTGCTTTAAACCTGCTTTAGTCCTGCTTTAGTCCTGCTTTAAACCTGCTTTAGTCCTGCTTTAAACCTGCTTTAGTCCTGCTTTAAACCTGCTTTAGTCCTGCTTTAAACCTGCTTTAGTCCTGCTTTAGTCCTGCTTTAGACCTGCTTTAGACCTGCTTTAGGCCTGCTCTAGTCCTGCTTTAGACCTGCTTTAGTCCTGCTTTAGACCTGCTTTAGTCCTGCTTTAGTCCTGCTTTAGACCTGCTTTAGTCCTGCTTTAGACCTGCTTTAGACCTGCTTTAGTCCTGCTTTAGTCCTGCTTTAGACCTGCTTTAGACCTGCTTTAGTCCTGCTTTAGTCCTGCTTTAGTCCTGCTTTAGTCCTGATTTAGTCCTGCTTTAGTCCTGCTTTAGTCCTGCTTTAGTCCTGCTTTAGTCCTGATTTAGTCCTGCTTTAGTCCTGCTTTAGTCCTGCTTTAGTCCTGCTTTAGACCTGCTTTAGTGGTTACCAAGTAAGTAGAGTAGAGTAGAGTAGAGTCCTCTGCTGTGATTGGATCCTCAGGTCTCTCTCTTGTTTCCAGACCCTTCAGTGACGTCAGTCCACACCAGAGTCAACATCTTTGTCACGTAACAAGACCGTCCTCGAAACGCCACCTTAGAGCCATGCATTCTCCTGAGACCCACGCTCCTACCGCCGCCACCGCCGCCACCGCCGCCACCGCCACCACCGCCGCCACCGCCACCACCGCTAGAGAGGTACCAGGCAGAAATCTACCTCCCAAAAAGTCCAAGTCTAGACATCTCCATGAAAACCAGAGCACAGACAAGAAGGATGAGGAGGTCCAAACCCCGAGTCCCAGCCCAGGTCTGGAACCAGAGCAGAGACCAGAGCAGAGACCAGAGCAGAGACCAGAGCAGAGACCAGAGCAGAGACCAGAGCAGAGACCAGAGCAGAGACCAGAGCAGAGACCAGAGCAGAGACCAGAGCAGAGACCAGAGCAGAGACCAGAGCAGAGACCAGAGCAGAGACCAGAGCAGAGACCAGAGCAGAGACCAGAGCAGAGACCAGAGCAGAGACCAGAGCAGAGACCAGAGCAGAGACCAGAGACAGAGAGAGACAGAGCAGAGACCAGAGCAGAGACCGCCTAAACCAGGCAGGTACGTGTGCGATTACTGCGGCAGGGCGTGCGCGAAGCCCAGTGTCCTGAAGAAGCACATCCGCTCGCACACGGGGGAGCGCCCGTACCCCTGCGCCCCCTGCGGCTTCTCCTTCAAGACCAAAAGCAATCTGTACAAACACCGCAAGTCACACGCTCACCTGGCGAAGGCGGGGGCCGTGGCGGGGACCGGCTCGGAGCACGGCTCGTTCGAAGGAGACTTCTCAGATGGAGACCAGACCTCGGACTCTGAGGACGAGGCGCCGAGTGACCCTCTGCTGCTGCTGGACGCCACGGGCTCTGCCCACACGGCCGTCAAAGTCCTTAGCCTCATCTCGCACAAGAGGGGAACGACGATGGCTCCTTTGGCCGTGCAGGAGCAGCAGGAGCAGCAGGAGCATCTCCCCTCCAGCGCCGTCAAGCAGAGGTTAGCGCTGCGGCTGTCGGAGAAGCGCAGCAGCGACTCTGAGCACAACCTGTCACTCCCGAGTCAGTCCAGCAAAGGCAGCACGGACTCCGGATACTTCTCTCGCTCGGAGAGCTCGGAGCACCAGCCGGGCCCGCCCAACGCTAACGCTAAGTCATATCAAGAAATCATGTTTGGGAAGTGCTACAGGCCGAGTCCCAAGCAGGGGTTTGGGAGCGAGGGCTCGGAGAGAAGCGTGTCGCGGGTTTATACGCAGGAGAAGGACGGAGCGGAGTCCATTAGGATCAACACCTTCATGGGAGAAGAAGAGCTACAGCCGGACGCAGACCTGGGGCTGTTGCTGATGAGGAGCAACTCCATGCCCACGTCGTGCACCACCGCGGCGCAGACGGCGCCCGCGCTGAGAGGCAGCCACTCCTTTGACGAGCGCACGAGCTCAGGAGGCGCCCGGAGGCTACGCAGGCAAGCGGCCTTCGAACTGTCCCACGACACACATGCAGACGAAGCTCACGGGAAACTCAGCGAAGTGACGGAGATGGAGAACTACCCATCCACACCGCCGCACACCAGCTACCACCGACAGGCGCTGGAGCTCGCCACGCGCAAACGCCGCAAGGAGAAGGAGGAAGAGTCGCAGGGTCGGTACGAGAGCAAGGGCCAAGGATCTGTGTGTGAGATGGACGTAACTGTCAGTGCAGAAATATCAACGAGAAAGACTCTTGGCAACGTCATCTCCGTGATACAACACACCAACTCCCTGAGCCGCGGCCACATGGAACTGACCTATCACAGCAGCCCGTACTATCTCGCTCTGGAGGCCAGCGACGGCCACGAGATGGAGAGAGGTGACGGCAAACTGCGACAGTCTATACAGATGGGGCCCAAGCTCGTCCGCCAACCCAACATCCAGGTCCCAGAGATCCGGGTGACCGTGGAACCAGACAGTCCAGAGAAGGCTCCGGAAACCCCCGCCAAAGAACCAGAGAAGCAGGTGGTGGAGGAGTTCCAGTGGCCTCAGCGCAGCGAGACATTAGCTCAGTTCCCTCCAGAGAAACTGCCCCCAAAGAAGAAGAGGCTCCGCCTGGCGGAGATGGAGCACTCGTCCGGAGAGTCCAGCTTCGAGTCGGCATGCACCTCTCTGTCCCGCAGCCCGAGCCAGGACAGCAACCTGTCTTACAGCTCCACCTACAGCTCCTCGTTCTCCTGCGAGCGCGAGGACGGCGGCCGGGCGCAGGACGACTGTGGGAAGGAGCTGCTGTCCGTGCCGAACAGCGGCACTCTGTCGTTACTGCATCAGCGACAACAGAACGAGATGCGGCGCTCAGCGTCGGAGCAGGCGCCGTGTCACCAGCGCAGAGAGCTGCCCGAGGTCCGCAGCGTGTCCTTCGACTGCGGCAATCTGGACCCGAGTCCGCGACTGAGACTCGACTACGAGAAGCGGAGCTTCGTGAGGCAGGAGCCTGTGAACACAGAGTCCACCGTGGCGCACCTTCTGACGCGCAGTTTCCCCATATTCTCCACGGGTGTTTTCCCGCAGCTGCCGCACCCCAGTCTGCTGGTCCCAGTGCGCATCCAGACCAACGTGCCGGCGCTCAGCAGCCTGACCTACACCACAGTGTCGCAGGTGTTCGACCATCACAGCGAGGCCCTCGGCCTCTTTTCCCCAAACACTCAGGATCCTCAGCGGAGCACGGAGCAGACGCTGGAGGCTCTGGACTTGTCCTCGGCAAAACTGAAGACAGGAATCCCTCTGTCGCTGACGTCGCGCACCATCTCCACCACCAACGCCTCCAGCGGTGCCAACAAGCGCATGCTGTCCCCGGCCAGCAGCCTGGACCTGGTCCTGGAGGTGAAGCAGCAGAAGCGCGTGAAGGAGGAGCGCATGTTTGGACAGATTGCAGATGAACTGAGCGCCGTGGAGCTCGGCAACAGCAGCGAGGAGCCCATGGACGTGAGCGCTGCGCACGCAGGAAGAGAGGCGTGCGGGGGAGACGAGGGAGAAGGGGACGACAAGAGAGAAGTGGACGACGAGAGAGAAGGGGGAGACGAAGGAGATGAGGGAGACAAAGGAGACAAAGAAGACGAGGGAGAACAGGCACGTGCGGGAGACAAGGTGCCGGTCGCGCGGCGGTTCCCCAGTCTGCGCACCACGACGGCCGTGAGCTGGTGCTTCCTGAACTTCACCAAACCAAGCAGCTGCGAAGGGCGCCCCCTGCAGTCTGTGTACGGCGTGTGGTGCGTGAGCGCGCAGAACCCCAACCCGCTGGAGCTCAGCACCGGCGTTGCACTTGCGCTGCTGCGCTCCAGACATCGCAGCGGCGAGGTTCTCTACACCGCCGCCCAGATGAGTGAGACCGGAGCGGGGAAGGTGGTGTCGTCTCTGCTGGTGTGGAGAGCACAGGAGGTAAGACACACACCTCTCTGGTCCCTCTGGTCTCTCTCTGGTCCCTGGTCTCTCTGGTCTCTCTCTGGTCTCTCTCTGGTCTCTCTGGTCTCTCTCTGGTCTCTCTCTGGTCTCTCTGGTCCCTGTTCTCTCTGGTCCCTGGTCTCTCTGGTGTCTCTGGTCTCTCTGGTCCCTGGTCTCTCTGGTCTCTCGGGTTCCTGGTCTCTCTGGTCACTGGTCTCTCTGGTCTCTCTCTGGTCTCTCTGGTCCCTGTTCTCTCTGGTCCCCGGTCTCTCTGGTGTCTCTGGTCTCTCTGGTCTCTCTGGTCCCTGGTCTCTCTGGTCTCTCGGGTTCCTGGTCTCTCTGGTCACTGGTCTATCTGGTCTCTCTGGTCTCTCTGGTCTCTCTGGTCCCTGGTCTCTCTGGTCCCTGGTCTCTCTGGTCCCTGGTCTCTCTGGTCTCTCTGGTCCCTGGTCTCTCTGGTCTCTCTGGTCCCTGGTCTCTCTGGTCTCTGGTCTCCCTCTGCTCTCTCTGGTCTCTCTGGTCCCTGGTCTCTCTGGTCTCTCTGGTCCCTGGTCTCTCTGGTCTCTGGTCTCCCTCTGGTCTCTCTGCTCTCTCTGGTCTCTCTGGTCCCTGGTCTCTCTGGTCTCTCTGGTCCCTGGTCTCTCTGGTCCCTGGTCTCTCTGGTCTCTCTGGTCTCTCTGTCCTCTCTGGTTTCTCTGGTCTCTCTAGTCCCTGGTCTCTCTGGTCTCTCTGTCCTCTCTGGTTTTTCTGGTCTCTCTGGTCCCTGGTCTCTCTGTCCTCTCTGGTCTCTCTGGTCTCTCTGGTCCCTGGTCTCTCTGGTCTCTCTGGTCTGTTTGCGTCCTGTCGATAACGTGTGTTCTGCAGCAGAAACCCGAGCCTGGTGACTCACAGGTCGACGGGAAGAAGCCCAAGGACGTGAGACCCAAGACGGGGACCGCACCCAGCCCAGGCCAGACCCCAGGCCAGACCCCAGGCCAGACCCCAGGCCAGACCCCTCCCAGGGTGAAGATCTTTGAGGGAGGGTAAGTGCACAGATGACACAGAGCCTTTCACTTTTGCACCATAAACATAAAAATCTTATTCACACAGGAACAGAAGAAAGTGAAAGTGAAAGTAAAACTTCATTCTTTTATTGTTTCAATAGAACAGTCATAATGACTGCTGCCTTTTAGTTTAGTTACGTTAACGTTAGAGAATGACCTGCAGAGAGCTGGGACCAGAGTAACACAGGTACCATCAGTAACACACTAGACCCGAGGGACCCCCTGCAGTGTCAGACCCTGTTTAAACCAGGACATGTCCGTCTGAAGCTACAGAGCATTTGGAAGATCAAGAAGAGGATTGGGAGAATGTCACATGGTATTGGGGGAATGTCACATGGTATTGGGAGAATGTCACATGGTTTTGGGAGAATTGCACATGGTATTGGGATAATGTCACATGGTATTGGGAGAATGTCACATGGTATTGGGGGACTGTCACATGGTATTGGGAGAATGACACATGGTATTGGGATAATTTCACATGGTATTGGGAGAATGACACATGGTCAGCTCGTGTTTGGGGGATCCACAGAACACCTACTGTGAAGCATGGGGGTGGAAACATCATGGTTTGGGGCTGTTTTATCTGCAAAGGAAGCAGGACGACTGATCCGTATAAAAGAAACTACATAACTCAGACTCTAAGTCAGACTCTAACTCGGACTCTAACTCAGCTCTAACTCAGACTCTAACTCAGCTCTAACTCAGACTCTAACTCAGACTCTAACTCAGACTCTAACTCAGACTCTAACTCGGACTCTAACTCGGACTCTAACTCAGACTCCAACTCAGGCTCTAACTAAGACTCTAACTCAGCTCTAACTCAGACTCTAACTCAGACTCTAACTCAGACTCTAACTCAGACTCTAACTCAGACTCTAACTCAGCTCTAACTCAGACTCTAACTCAGACTCTAACTCAGACTCTAACTCAGCTCTAACTCAGACTCTAACTCAGACTCTAACTCGGACTCTAACTCGGACTCTAACTCGGACTCTAACTCGGACTCTAACTCGGACTCTAACTCGGACTCTAACTCGGACTCTAACTCGGACTCTAACTCGGACTCTAACTCGGACTCTAACTCGGACTCTAACTCGGACTCTAACTCGGACTCTAACTCAGGCTCTAACTCAGGCTCTAACTCAGACTCTAACTCAGCTCTAACTCAGACTCTAACTCAGCTCTGACTCAGACTATGACTCAGACTCTAAGTCAGACTCTAACTCGGACTCAAACTCAGCTCTAACTCAGACTCTAACTCAGACTCTAACTCAGACTCTAACTCAGACTCTAACTCAGACTCTAACTCGACTCTAACTCGACTCTAACTCAGCTCCAACTCGACTCTAACTCGGACTCTAACTCGGACTCTAACTCAGACTCTAACTCTCTAACTGCTCTAACTCAGACTCTAACTCAGACTCTAACTCAGCTCTAACTCAGACTCTAACTCGACTCTAACTCGGACTCTAACTCGGACTCTAACTCGGACTCTAACTCGGACTCTAACTCGGACTCTAACTCGGACTCTAACTCGGACTCTAACTCGGACTCGACTCTAACTCGGACTCTAACTCGGACTCTAACTCGGACTCTAACTCGGACTCTAACTCGGACTCTAACCGATCTAACTCGGACTCTAACTCGGACTCTAACTCGGACTCTAACTCGGACTCTAACTCGGACTCTAACTCGGACTCTAACTCGGACTCTAAACTCGGACTCTAACTCAGGACTCTAACTCAGGCTCTAACTCAGGCTCTAACTCAGACTCTAACTCAGACTCTAACTCAGACTCTAACTCAGACTCTAACTCAGACTCTAACTCAGACTCTAACTCGAACTCTAACTCGCTCCAACTCGGACTCTAACTCGGACTCTAACTCGGACTCTAACTCAGACTCTAATCTCTTACTCAGCTCTAACTCTAACTCAGCTCTAACTCGGACTCTAACTTTGACTCTAACTTGACTCTAACTCAGACTCTAACTCAGCTCTAACTCTAACTCTATCAACTCGCTCTAACTCGGACTCTAACTTTGACTCTAACTTGGACTCTAACTCAGACTCTAACTCAGCTCTAACTCTAACTCTCTAACTCAGGACTCTAACTCAGCTCTAACTCAGACTCTAACTCAGACTCTAACTCAGACTCTAACTCAGACTCTAACTCAGCTCCAACTCGGACTCTAACTCAGACTCTAACTCAGACTCTAACTCGGACTCTAACTCGGACTCTAACTCAGACTCTAACTCAGCTCTGACTATGACTCAGACTCTAAGTCAAACTCTAACTCGGACTCTAATCAGCTCTAACTCAGACTCTAACTCAGCTCTAACTCAGACTCTAACTCAGCTCTAACTCTAACTCAGCTCTAACTCAGACTCTAACTCAGCTCTAACTCTAACTCAGCTCTAACTCGGACTCTAACTCAGCTCTAACTCAGACTCTAACTCAGACTCTAACTCAGACTCTAACTCAGCTCCAACTCGGACTCTAACTCAGACTCTAACTCAGACTCTAACTCGGACTCTAACTCGGACTCTAACTCGGACTCTAACTCGGACTCTAACTCGGACTCTAACTCGGACTCTAACTCAGCTCTGACTATGACTCAGACTCTAAGTCAAACTCTAACTCGGACTCTAACTCAGCTCTAACTCAGACTCTAACTCAGCTCTAACTCAGACTCTAACTCAGCTCTAACTCAGACTCTAACTCAGACTCTAACTCAGACTCTAACTCAGACTCTAACTCAGACTCTAACTCAGCTCCAACTCGGACTCTAACTCGACTCTAACTCGACTCTAACTCGGACTCTAACTCAGCTCTAACTCAGACTCTAACTCAGACTCTAACTCGGACTCTAACTCGGACTCTAACTTTGACTCTAACTCGGACTCTAACTTTGACTCTAACTTGGACTCTAACTCAGACTCTAACTCAGCTCTAATTCTAACTCAGACTCTAACTCAGCTCTAACTCAGACTCTAACTCAGCTCTGACTCAGACTATGACTCAGACTCTAAGTCAGACTCTAACTCGGACTCAAACTCAGCTCTAACTCAGACTCTAACTCAGACTCTAACTCAGCTCCAACTCGGACTCTAACTCAGACTCTAACTCGGACTCTAACTCGGACTCTAACTCGGACTCTAACTCAGACTCTAACTCAGCTCTGACTATGACTCAGACTCTAAGTCAAACTCTAACTCGGACTCTAACTCAGCTCTAACTCAGACTCTAACTCAGCTCTAACTCAGACTCTAACTCAGCTCTAACTCAGACTCTAACTCAGACTCTAACTCAGACTCTAACTCAGACTCTAACTCAGACTCTAACTCAGACTCTAACTCAGCTCCAACTCGGACTCTAACTCTGACTCTAACTCGGACTCTAACTCAGCTCTAACTCAGACTCTAACTCAGACTCTAACTCGGACTCTAACTTTGACTCTAACTCGGACTCTAACTCGGACTCTAACTTTGACTCTAACTTGGACTCTAACTCAGACTCTAACTCAGCTCTAATTCTAACTCAGACTCTAACTCAGCTCTAACTCAGACTCTAACTCAGCTCTGACTCAGACTATGACTCAGACTCTAAGTCAGACTCTAACTCGGACTCAAACTCAGCTCTAACTCAGACTCTAACTCAGACTCTAACTCAGCTCCAACTCGGACTCTAACTCGGACTCTAACTCGGACTCTAACTCGGACTCTAACTCGGACTCTAACTCGGACTCTAACTTTGACTCTAACTTGGACTCTAACTCAGCTCTGACTATGACTCAGACTCTAAGTCAAACTCTAACTCGGACTCTAACTCGGACTCTAACTCAGCTCTAACTCATACTCTAACTCAGCTCTAACTCAGACTCTAACTCAGACTCTAACTCAGCTCTAACTCAGACTCTAACTCAGACTCTAACTCAGCTCCAACTCGGACTCTAACTCTGACTCTAACTCGGACTCTAACTCAGCTCTAACTCGGACTCTAACTCGGACTCTAACTCGGACTCTAACTTTGACTCTAACTTGGACTCTAACTTGGACTCTAACTCAGCTCCAACTCGGACTCTAACTCGGACTCTAACTCGGACTCTAACTCGGACTCTAACTCGGACTCTAACTCGGACTCTAACTCGGACTCTAACTCGGACTCTAACTCGGACTCTAACTCGGACTCTAACTCGGACTCTAACTCGGACTCTAACTCGGACTCTAACTCAGACTCTAACTCAGACTCTAACTCGGACTCTAACTCGGACTCTAACTCGGACTCTAACTCGGACTCTAACTCAGGCTCTAACTCAGACTCTAACTCAGCTCTAACTCAGACTCTAACTCAGCTCTGACTCAGACTATGACTCAGACTCTAAGTCAGACTCTAACTCGGACTCAAACTCAGCTCTAACTCAGACTCTAACTCAGACTCTAACTCAGCTCTAACTCAGACTCTAACTCGAACTCTAACTCAGCTCCAACTCGGACTCTAACTCGGACTCTAACTCGGACTCTAACTCAGACTCTAACTCAGACTCTAACTCGGACTCTAACTCGGACTCTAACTTTGACTCTAACTTGGACTCTAACTCAGACTCTAACTCAGCTCTGACTATGACTCAGACTCTAACTCAGACTCTAACTCATCTCTAACTCAGACTCTAACTCAGCTCTAACTCAGACTCTAACTCAGACTCTAACTCAGCTCTAACTCAGACTCTAACTCAGACTCTAACTCAGCTCCAACTCGGACTCTAACTCTGACTCTAACTCTGACTCTAACTCGGACTCTAACTCAGCTCTAACTCAGACTCTAACTCGGACTCTAACTTTGACTCTAACTCGGACTCTAACTCGGACTCTAACTCGGACTCTAACTCTGACTCTAACTTTGACTCTAACTTGGACTCTAACTCAGACTCTAACTCAGCTCTAACTCTAACTCAGCTCTAACTCGGACTCTAACTCGACTCTAACTCAGCTCTAACTCAGACTCTAACTCAGACTCTAACTCAGCTCTGACTATGACTCAGACTCTAAGTCAAACTCTAACTCGGACTCTAACTCAGCTCTAACTCAGACTCTAACTCAGACTCTAACTCAGCTCTAACTCAGACTCTAACTCAGACTCTAACTCAGCTCCAACTCGGACTCTAACTCTGACTCTAACTCGGACTCTAACTCAGCTCTAACTCAGACTCTAACTCAGACTCTAACTTGGACTCTAACTCGGACTCTAATTTTGACTCTAACTCGGACTCTAACTCGGACTCTAACTTTGACTCTAACTTGGACTCTAACTCAGACTCTAACTCAGCTCTAATTCTAACTCAGACTCTAACTCAGCTCTAACTCAGACTCTAACTCAGCTCGACTCTAGACTATGACTCAGACTCTAAGTCAGACTCTAACTCGGACTCAAACTCAGCTCTAACTCAGACTCTAACTCAGACTCTAACTCAGCTCCAACTCGGACTCTAACTCGGACTCTAACTCGGACTCTAACTCGGACTCTAACTCGGACTCTAACTCGGACTCTAACTTTGACTCTAACTTGGACTCTAACTCAGACTCTAACTCAGCTCTGACTATGACTCAGACTCTAAGTCAAACTCTAACTCGGACTCTAACTCAGCTCTAACTCATACTCGGACTCAGCTCTAACTCAGACTCTAACTCAGACTCTAACTCAGACTCTAACTCAGCTCCAACTCGGACTCTAACTCTGACTCTAACTCGGACTCTAACTCAGCTCTAACTCGGACTCTAACTCGGACTCTAACTCGGACTCTAACTTTGACTCTAACTTGGACTCTAACTCAGACTCTAACTCAGCTCCAACTCGGACTCTAACTCGGACTCTAACTCGGACTCTAACTCGGACTCTAACTCGGACTCTAACTCGGACTCTAACTCTGACTCTAACTCGGACTCTAACTCTGACTCTAACTTGGACTCTAACTCAGCTCTAACTCTAACTCAGCTCTAACTCGGACTCTAACTCAGCTCTAACTCTAACTCAGCTCTAACTCTAACTCAGCTCTAACTCAGACTCTAACTCAGCTCCAACTCGGACTCTAACTCAGCTCCAACTCGGACTCTAACTCAGACTCTAACTCGGACTCTAACTCGGACTCTAACTTTGACTCTAAATTGGACTCTAACTCAGACTCTAACTCAGCTCTAACTCTAACTCAGCTCTAACTCGGACTCTAACTCAGACTCTAACTCAGACTCTAACTCAGACTCTAACTCAGACTCTAACTCAGACTCTAACTCAGACTCTAACTCAGCTCTAACTCAGACTCTAACTCAGACTCTAACTCAGCTCTAACACAGACTCTAACTCAGACTCTAACTCAGCTCTAATTCTAACTCAGACTCTAACTCAGCTCTAACTCAGACTCTAACTCAGCTCTGACTCAGACTATGACTCAGACTCTAAGTCAGACTCTAACTCGGACTCAAACTCAGCTCTAACTCAGACTCTAACTCGACTCTACTCAGACTCTAACTCGGACTCTAACTCGGACTCTAACTCGGACTCTAACTCGGACTCTAACTCGGACTCTAACTCGGACTCTAACTCGGACTCTAACTCGGGACTCTAACTCGGACTCTAACTCGGACTCTAACTCGGACTCTAACTCTGACTCTAACTTGACTCTAACTCGGACTCTAACTCAGACTCTAACTCAGCTCTGACTATGACTCAGACTCTAAGTCAAACTCTAACTCGGACTCTAACTCAGCTCTAACTCATACTCTAACTCAGCTCTAACTCAGACTCTAACTCAGACTCTAACTCAGCTCTAACTCAGACTCTAACTCAGCTCCAACTCGGACTCTAACTCTGACTCTAACTCAGCTCTAACTCAGACTCTAACTCAGCTCCAACTTGGACTCTAACTCGGACTCGGACTAACTCGGACTCTAACTCGGACTCTAACTCGGACTCTAACTCGGACTCTAACTCAGCTCCAACTCAGACTCTAACTCAGCTCAAACTCAGACTCTAACTCAGCTCCAACTCGGACTCTAACTCGGACTCTAACTCGGACTCTAACTCGGACTCTAACTCTGACTCTAACTCGGACTCTAACTCAGACTCTAACTCAGCTCTAACTCAGACTCTAACTCAGACTCTAACTCAGCTCTAACTCAGACTCTAACTCAGACTCTAACTCAGCTCTAACTCAGACTCTAACTCAGACTCTAACTCAGCTCTGACTATGACTCAGACTAAGTCAAACTCTAACTCGGACTCTAACTCAGCTCTAACTCAGACTCTAACTCAGCTCTAACTCAGACTCTAACTCAGACTCTAATTCAGCTCTAACTCAGACTCTAACTCAGACTCTAACTCAGCTCCAACTCAGCTCCAACTCGGACTCTAACTCGGACTCTAACTCTGACTCTAACTCAGCTCTAACTCAGACTCTAACTCGGACTCTAACTCGGACTCTAACTCGGACTCTAACTCGGACTCTAACTCGGACTCTAACTCGGACTCTAACTCGGACTCTAACTTTGACTCTAAATTGGACTCTAACTCAGACTCTAACTCAGCTCTAACTCTAACTCAGCTCTAACTCGGACTCTAACTCAGACTCTAACTCAGACTCTAACTCAGCTCTAACTCAGACTCTAACTCAGACTCTAACTCAGCTTTAACTCAGACTCTAACTCAGACTCTAACTCAGCTCTAACACAGACTCTAACTCAGACTCTAACTCAGCTCTAATTCTAACTCAGACTCTAACTCAGCTCCAACTCAGACTCTAACTCAGCTCTGACTCAGACTATGACTCAGACTCTAAGTCAGACTCTAACTCGGACTCAAACTCAGCTCTAACTCAGACTCTAACTCAGACTCTAACTCAGCTCCAACTCGGACTCTAACTCGGACTCTAACTCGGACTCTAACTCGGACTCTAACTCGGACTCTAACTCGGACTCTAACTCGGACTCTAACTTTGACTCTAACTTGGACTCTAACTCAGACTCTAACTCAGCTCTGACTATGACTCAGACTCTAAGTCAAACTCTAACTCGGACTCTAACTCAGCTCTAACTCATACTCTAACTCAGCTCTAACTCAGACTCTAACTCAGACTCTAACTCAGACTCTAACTCAGCTCTAACTCAGACTCTAACTCAGACTCTAACTCAGCTCCAACTCGGACTCTAACTCTGACTCTAACTCGGACTCTAACTCGGACTCTAACTCGGACTCTAACTCGGACTCTAACTTTGACTCTAACTTGGACTCTAACTCAGACTCTAACTCAGCTCCAACTCGGACTCTAACTCGGACTCTAACTCGGACTCTAACTCGGACTCTAACTCGGACTCTAACTCTGACTCTAACTCGGACTCTAACTCTGACTCTAACTTGGACTCTAACTCAGCTCTAACTCTAACTCAGCTCTAACTCTAACTCAGCTCTAACTCGGACTCTAACTCAGACTCTAACTCAGCTCCAACTCAGACTCTAACTCAGCTCCAACTCGGACTCTAACTCGGACTCTAACTCGGACTCTAACTCAGACTCTAACTCGGACTCTAACTCGGACTCTAACTCAGACTCTAACTCAGCTCTGACTATGACTCAGACTAAGTCAAACTCTAACTCGGACTCTAACTCAGCTCTAACTCAGACTCTAACTCAGCTCTAACTCAGACTCTAACTCAGACTCTAACTCAGACTCTAACTCAGCTCTAACTCAGACTCTAACTCAGACTCTAACTCAGCTCCAACTCGGACTCTAACTCTGACTCTAACTCAGCTCTAACTCAGACTCTAACTCGGACTCTAACTCGGACTCTAACTCGGACTCTAACTCAGCTCTAACTCTAACTCAGCTCTAACTCTAACTCAGCTCTAACTCGGACTCTAACTCAGACTCTAACTCAGCTCCAACTCAGACTCTAACTCAGCTCCAACTTGGACTCTAACTCGGACTCTAACTCGGACTCTAACTCGGACTCTAACTCGGACTCTAACTCAGACTCTAACTCGGACTCTAACTTTGACTCTAACTTGGACTCTAACTCAGACTCTAACTCAGCTCTGACTATGACTCAGACTCTAAGTCAAACTCTAACTCGGACTCTAACTCAGCTCTAACTCATACTCTAACTCAGCTCTAACTCAGACTCTAACTCAGACTCTAACTCAGACTCTAACTCAGCTCTAACTCAGACTCTAACTCAGACTCTAACTCAGCTCCAACTCGGACTCTAACTCTGACTCTAACTCGGACTCTAACTCGGACTCTAACTCGGACTCTAACTCGGACTCTAACTTTGACTCTAACTCAGACTCTAACTCAGCTCTAACTCAGCTCCAACTCGGACTCTAACTCGGACTCTAACTCGGACTCTAACTCGGACTCTAACTCGGACTCTAACTCGGACTCTAACTCGGACTCTAACTCTGACTCTAACTTGGACTCTAACTCAGCTCTAACTCTAACTCAGCTCTAACTCTAACTCAGCTCTAACTCGGACTCTAACTCAGACTCTAACTCAGCTCCAACTCAGACTCTAACTCAGCTCCAACTCGGACTCTAACTCGGACTCTAACTCGGACTCTAACTCGGACTCTAACTCGGACTCTAACTCAGACTCTAACTCGGACTCTAACTCGGACTCTAACTCAGACTCTAACTCAGCTCTGACTATGACTCAGACTAAGTCAAACTCTAACTCGGACTCTAACTCAGCTCTAACTCAGACTCTAACTCAGCTCTAACTCAGACTCTAACTCAGACTCTAACTCAGCTCTAACTCAGACTCTAACTCAGCTCCAACTCGGACTCTAACTCTGACTCTAACTCAGCTCTAACTCAGACTCTAACTCGGACTCTAACTCGGACTCTAACTCGGACTCTAACTCAGCTCTAACTCTAACTCAGCTCTAACTCGGACTCTAACTCAGACTCTAACTCAGCTCCAACTCAGACTCTAACTCAGCTCCAACTCGGACTCTAACTCGGACTCTAACTCGGACTCTAACTCGGACTCTAACTCGGACTCTAACTCGGACTCTACCTCGGACTCTAACTCGGACTCTAACTCAGACTCTAACTCAGACTCTAACTCAGACTCTAACTCAGACTCTAACTCAGCTCTAACTCAGACTCTAACTCAGACTCTAACTCAGCTCTAACTCAGACTCTAACTCAGACTCTAACTCAGCTCTGACTATGACTCAGACTCTAAGTCAAACTCTAACTCGGACTCTAACTCAGCTCTAACTCATACTCTAACTCAGCTCTAACTCAGACTCTAACTCAGACTCTAACTCAGCTCTAACTCAGACTCTAACTCGGACTCTAACTCAGCTCCAACTCGGACTCTAACTCTGACTCTAACTCGGACTCTAACTCAGCTCTAACTCGTACTCTAACTCGGACTCTAACTCGGACTCTAACTTTGACTCTAACTTGGACTCTAACTCAGACTCTAACTCAGCTCCAACTCGGACTCTAACTCGGACTCTAACTCGGACTCTAACTCGGACTCTAACTCGGACTCTAACTCTGACTCTAACTCGGACTCTAACTCAGACTCTAACTCAGCTCTAACTCAGACTCTAACTCAGACTCTAACTCAGACTCTAACTCAGACTCTAACTCAGACTCTAACTCAGCTCTAACTCAGACTCTAACTCAGACTCTAACTCAGCTCTGACTATGACTCAGACTAAGTCAAACTCTAACTCGGACTCTAACTCAGCTCTAACTCAGACTCTAACTCAGCTCTAACTCAGACTCTAACTCAGACTCTAACTCAGCTCTAACTCAGACTCTAACTCAGACTCTAACTCAGCTCCAACTCAGCTCCAACTCGGACTCTAACTCGGACTCTAACTCTGACTCTAACTCAGCTCTAACTCGGACTCTAACTCGGACTCTAACTCGGACTCTAACTCGGACTCTAACTCGGACTCTAACTTTGACTCTAAATTGGACTCTAACTCAGACTCTAACTCAGCTCTAACTCTAACTCAGCTCTAACTCGGACTCTAACTCAGACTCTAACTCAGACTCTAACTCAGCTCTAACTCAGACTCTAACTCAGACTCTAACTCAGCTTTAACTCAGACTCTAACTCAGACTCTAACTCAGCTCTAACACAGACTCTAACTCAGACTCTAACTCAGCTCTAATTCTAACTCAGACTCTAACTCAGCTCTAACTCAGACTCTAACTCAGCTCTGACTCAGACTATGACTCAGACTCTAAGTCAGACTCTAACTCGGACTCAAACTCAGCTCTAACTCAGACTCTAACTCAGACTCTAACTCAGCTCAACTCGACCTAACTCGACTCTAACTCGGACTCTAACTCGGACTCTAAACTCGGACTCTAACTCGGACTCTAACTCGGACTCTAACTCGACTCCTCTAACTCAGACTCTAACTCAGACTCTAACTCAGCTCTAACTCAGACTCTAACTCAGACTCTAACTCAGCTCTAACTCAGACTCTAACTCAGACTCTAACTCAGACTCTAACTCAGACTCTAACTCAGACTCTAACTCGGACTCTAACTCGGACTCTAACTCGGACTCTAACTCGGACTCTAACTCGGACTCTAACTCGGACTCTAACTCAGACTCTAACTCAGACTCTAACTCAGACTCTAACTCAGCTCTAACTCAGACTCTAACTCAGACTCTAACTCAGACTCTAACTCAGACTCTAACTCAGACTCTAACTCAGCTCTAACTCAGCTCTAACTCAGACTCTAACTCAGCTCTAACACAGACTCTAACTCAGACTCTAACTCATACTCTAACTCAGACCTAACTCAGACTCTAACTCAGACTCTAACTCAGACTCTAACTCAGACTCTAACTCATACTCTAACTCAGACCTAACTCAGACTCTAACTCAGACTCTAACTCAGCTCAAACTCGGACTCTAACTCGGACTCTAACTCGGACTCTAACTCGGACTCTAACTCAGACTCTAACTCGAACTCTAACTCAGACTCTAACTCAGCTCTAACTCTAACTCAGCTCTGACTCAGACTCTAACTCAGATTCTATCTCAGACTCTAACTCAGACTCGAACTCAGCTCTAACTCAGACTCTAACTCAGACTCTAACTCAGACTCTAACTCGGACTCTAACTAAGACTCTAACTCAGCTCTAACTCAGCTCTAACTCAGACTCTAACTCAGACTCTAACTCAGACTCTAACTCGGACTCTAACTCAGCTCTAACTCAGACTCTATCTGTGTCTCAGGTACAAGTCTAACGAGGAGTACGTGTACGTTCGCGGTCGCGGTCGAGGGAAGTACATCTGTGAAGAGTGTGGGATTCGCTGCAAGAAGCCGTCTATGCTGAAGAAACACATCCGGACTCACACGGACCTCAGACCATACGTGTGTCGGGCCTGTACCTTTGCTTTCAAGACCAAAGGTACAGCCAGGGGAGACATAACCATGGTCTCTGTCTCTGGTCTCTCTCTCAGGTCCCTCTCTGGTCTCTCTCTGGTCTCTCTCTGGTCTCTCTCTGGTCTCTCTCTGGTCTCTCTTGTCTATCTCTCTGTTGTCTCTCTAGTCTCTCTCTCTTTGGTCTCTCTCTCTGGTCTCTCTCTGGTCTTTCTCTGGTCTCTCTCCCTGGTCTCTTTCTCTGTTGTCTCTCTGGTCTCTCTCTTTGGTCTCTCTCTCTGGTCTCTCTCTTGTCTCCCTCTGGTGTCCTTCTGGTCTTTCTCGTGTTAATGCCTGTTTGTGTTTCTAAAGGGAATCTGACCAAACATATGAAATCTAAAGCTCACATGAAGAAGTGTCTGGAGCTCGGGCTTTCCCTGTCTGTGGAGGACCAGGAACCAGGTGAGACCAGAGACCAGGGAGACCAGAGAGAGACCAGAGAGAGACCAGAGAGAGAGACCAGAGAGAGACCAGAGAGAGACCAGAGAGAGACCAGAGAGAGACCAGAGAGAGACCAGAGAGAGAGACCAGAGAGAGAGACCAGAAAGACCAGAGAGAGACCAGAGAGAGACCAGAGAGAGAGACCAGAGAGAGACCAGAGAGGGACCAGAGAGACCAGAGAGAGACCAGAGAGTGAGACCAGAGAGTGAGACCAGAGAGAGACCAGAGAGAGACCAGAGAGAGACTAGAGAGAAACCAGAGAGAGAGACCAGAGAGAGACCAGAGAGAGACCAGAGAGATAGACCAGAGAGAGACCAGAGGGAGACCAGAGAGATAGACCAGAGAGAGACCAGAGGGAGACCAGAGAGATAGACCAGAGAGAGACCTTCTGTACAAAGTCTCTTGAATCTAAAGCTCACATGAAGAAGTGTCTGGAGCTCGGGCTTTCCCTGTCTGTGGAGGACCAGGAACCAGGTGAGACCAGAGACCAGGGAGAGACCAGGGAGAGACCAGAGAGACCAGAGAGAGACCAGAGAGAGACCAGAGAGAGAGACCAGAGACCAGAGAGAGAGACCAGAGAGAGACCAGAGAGAGACCAGAGAGAGACCAGAGAGAGACCAGAGAGAGACCAGAGAGAGACCAGAGAGAGACTAGAGAGAGACTAGAGAGAGACTAGAGAGAGACTAGAGAGAGACTAGAGAGAGACCAGAGAGAGAGACAAGAGAGATAGACCAGAGATAGACCAGAGAGATAGACCAGAGAGAGACCAGAGAGATAGACCAGAGATAGACCAGAGAGAGACCAGAGAGAGACCAGAGGAAGACCTTCTGTACAAAGTCTCTGTTTTAATCTGGTTCCCAGTGGACGATGGTCCTCCTGAGGCCAAAGTGTCGGTCAAGCACCAGTTTTCAGACGTGGACGACTCTGACGGAGCTGAGGAGGAGGAGCTGGATGAGGAGGAGGAGGAGGATGAAGAGCAGGAGGTGCTGAGGTCACGATCCACCAGCCCCCAGTGCTCTGTCCTGAGCTCTGCCTCTGTCTGCACTCAGCCACCAGGGGGGGCTCTGAGTGGGCCCTATGCTCCTCCTGCTGACGAGGACTCACTGACCCTGAACGAGGTGAGAGCAGAGTGTGACATCACACTGTGACAGAGACTGTTGTTTGTAAATGTGTATCATAAACTAAACTATTATTTACACTTATACTGCATGACGTAAGCAAGAGTCTCTCTCTCTGGTCTCTCCCTGGTCTCTCTCTGGTCTCTCTCTCTCTCTGGTCTCTCTGGTCTCTCTCTGGTCTCTCTCTCTCTCTGGTCTCTCTGGTCTCTCTCTCTGACGTCATACATTCACTTCTGAGAGGATAGCATCATTCCAACAAGGACCAGGGTCATCTACAACAACGACAAACCCTGGTTCACTGCTAAACTCCGGCAGCTCAGGAAAGCAAAGGAGTCTGCTTTCAGGGAGGGGGACCGCAGCGGCTACAAAGCAGCTAAATATCAGTTCAGGAAAGAACTGAAAGCAGCCAAGTCCCGGCACAGAGAACGACTACAGGAGCAGTTTGGTAACAACGATACTGCTTCTGTCTGGAGGGGCCTACGGGAGATCACCAACTACAAGCCCAAAGCCCCCCCCTGTGCTGACGACCACAAGCTAGCTGATGAACTGAACTTATTTTTCAGTCGCTTTGATGCTGCCCCTGACACCTCTCCCTCCCCCTCCCCCACTACTCTAACGACCCACCCATCAGCCCTGCCCCCAGCCTGACAATAGCCTCTAAAGACATTAAACAACTCTTCTTGAGGCTGCACTCCCGCAAAGCTCCTGGCCCGGACCACGTGTCTCCGGCCACTCTGAGACACTGCGCCAGTGAGCTTACTCCTGTGTTCAGTGACATTTTCAACACCTCTCTGCAGTCCTGCCATGTCCCGGCCTGCTTCAAATCCTCCATCATTGTCCCCGTCCCGAAGAAGCCCAGGATCACAGGACTCAATGACTACAGACCTGTAGCACTTACGTCTGTCGTCATGAAGTCATTTGAACGCCTGGTTCTCTCCCATCTCAAGTCCTTCACCTCCCCCCTCCTGGACCCCCTGCAATTCGCCTACAGAGCCAACAGATCTGTAGACGACGCCATTAACCTGGCCCTCCACCACATCCTACAGCACCTGGACTCCCCGGGGACCTACGCCAGGGTCCTGTTCGTGGACTTCAGCTCTGCCTTCAACACAATCCTGCCATCCCTGCTCCAGGACAAGCTCTCCCAGCTCAACGTGCCCGATTCCACCTGCAGGTGGATCACTGACTTCCTGACGGACAGGAAGCAGCGAGTGCGTCTGGGGAAGAATGTCTCGGACTCTCGGATTATAAATACAGGAGCCCCACAGGGCTGTGTTCTTTCTCCCCTGCTCTTCTCCCTGTACACCAACCACTGCACCTCCAGCCACGACTCCGTGAAGCTGATCAAGTTCGCGGACGACACCACCCTCATTGGACTCATCTCCAACAACGATGAGTCCGCCTCCAGGAGGGAGGTGGACCGGCTGGTGTCCTGGTGCAGTGGTAACAACCTGGAGCTGAACGCCCAGAAGACAGTGGAGATGATTGTGGACCTCAGGAAGAGCACTGTCCCCCCGCCCCCACCCTCCGTGATGGACTCCCCCATCACCTCTGTGGAGTCCTTCCGTTTCCTGGGCACCACCATCACCCAGGACCTCAAGTGGGAGCCGACCATCAGCTCCCTCATCAAGAAGGCCCAGCAGAGGATGTACTTCCTGCGGCAGCTCAGGAAAGCCAAGCTGCCTGCACCGATGTTGGTGCAGTTCTACACGGCCATCATCGAGTCCATCCTCACCTCCTCCATCACCTCCTCCATCACCTCCTCCATCACCTCCTCCATCACCTCCTCCAGCACCTCCTCCAGCACCTCCTCCATCACCTCCTCCATCACCTCCTCCATCACCTCCTCCATCACCTCCTCCAGCACCTCCTCCATCACCTCCTCCATCACCTCCTCCATCTCCTCCTCCAGCACCTCCTCCATCACCTCCTCCATCACCTCCTCCATCACCTCCTCTATCACCTCTCTCAGGTCTCTCACTCTGGTCTCTCTCTCTCTGGTCTCTCTCTCTCTGGTCTCTCTCTCTCTGACCTCTCTCTGGTCTCTCTCTCTGGTCTCTCTCTCTGGTCTCTCTCTCTGACCTCTCTCTGGTCTCTCTCTCTGGTCTCTCTCTCTGGTCTCTCTCTCTGACCTCTCTCTCTCTCCTCAGAGCTTCCTGGTCGAGCCGTACTCTCCCGCTCTACTCTCCCCCGGGTGGGAGTCTCCCCTCAGAGAGCCCTCCCCCTCGCGGCTCCGCTGTCCCTCCCCCCTCAGAGACGTGTCCCCTCTGTCCCCTAGAGGGCGCTCTCTCAGCTTCAGTCCTGTGCAGCACCTGTCCCCTGGTCTCCTGGAGCGCCTGGAGCGTCCCCTGTCCCCACAGGCTGAGACCCAGGGGAAGAGAGGCCGGCAGAGGGTGGTCCTACGAGCCGTGTCCCCCAGAAGAGGGTCTTACAGGGGGGACAAGAGACACCTGCCCGGCCTGGGACACAGCCACCAGGTGAGAGACCTCCTTATGCATGACCAGGTGAGAGACCTCCTTATGCATGACCAGGTGAGAGACCTCCTTATACATGACCAGGTGAGAGACCTCCTTATACATGACCAGGTGAGAGACCTCCTTATGCATGACCAGGTGAGAGACCTCCTTATACATGACCAGGTGAGAGACCTCCTTATGCATGACCAGGTGAGAGACCTCCACTCACATGACCAGGTGAGAGACCTCCACTCACATGACCAGGTGAGAGACCTCCTTATGCATGACCAGGTGAGAGACCTCCTTATACATGACCAGGTGAGAGACCTCCTTATACATGACCAGGTGAGAGACCTCCTTATACATGACCAGGTGAGAGACCTCCTTATGCATGACCAGGTGAGAGACCTCCTTATGCATGACCAGGTGAGAGACCTCCACTCACATGACCAGGTGAGAGACCTCCTTATGCATGACCAGGTGAGAGACCTCCTTATACATGACCAGGTGAGAGACCTCCTTATACATGACCAGGTGAGAGACCTCCTTATGCATGACCAGGTGAGAGACCTCCTTATACATGACCAGGTGAGAGACCTCCTTATGCATGACCAGGTGAGAGACCTCCACTCACATGACCAGGTGAGAGACCTCCACTCACATGACCAGGTGAGAGACCTCCTTATGCATGACCAGGTGAGAGACCTCCTTATACATGACCAGGTGAGAGACCTCCTTATACATGACCAGGTGAGAGACCTCCTTATACATGACCAGGTGAGAGACCTCCTTATGCATGACCAGGTGAGAGACCTCCTTATGCATGACCAGGTGAGAGACCTCCACTCACATGACCAGGTGAGAGACCTCCTTATGCATGACCAGGTGAGAGACCTCCTTATACATGACCAGGTGAGAGACCTCCTTATACATGACCAGGTGAGAGACCTCCTTATACATGACCAGGTGAGAGACCTCCACTCACATGACCAGGTGAGAGACCTCCTTATACATGACCAGGTGGGAGACCTCCTCACACATGACCAGGTGAGAGACCTCCTCACACATGACCAGGTGAGAAACCTCCACACACTCAGACCATGGTCTCTCTCTGGACTCTTTTATGGTCTCTCTCTGGTCTCTCTCCGCTCTCTCTCTGGTCTCTCTCTGTTCTCCCTCTGGTCTCTCTCTGATCTCCCTCTGGTCTCCCTCTGGTCTCTCTCTGGTCTCTCTCTGGTCTCCCTCTGGTCTCCCTCTGGTCTCCCTCTGGTCTCTCTCTGGTCTCTCTCTGGTCTCCCTCTGGTCTCCCTCTGGTCTCCCTCTGGTCTCCCTCTGGTCTCCCTCTGGTCTCTCTCTGGTCTCTCTCTGGTCTCCCTCTGGTCTCCCTCTGGTCTCTCTCTGGTCTCCCTCTGGTCTCTCTCTGGTCTCCCTCTGGTCTCTCTCTGGTCTCCCTCTGGTCTCCCTCTGGTCTCTCTCTGGTCTCCCTCTGGTCTCCCTCTGGTCTCCCTCCGGTCTCCCTCTGGTCTCTCTCTGGTCTCCCTCTAGTCTCTCTCTGGTCTCCCTCTAGTCTCTCTCTGGTCTCCCTCTGGTCTCTCTCTGGTCTCTCTGGCCTCTCTCTGGTCTCCCTCTGGTCTCCCTCTGGTCTCCCTCTAGTCTCTCTCTGGTCTCCCTCTAGTCTCTCTCTGGTCTCCCTCTGGTCTCCCTCTGGTCTCTCTCTGGTCTCTCTCTGGTCTCCCTCTGGTCTCCCTCTGGTCTCTCTCTGGTCTCTCTCTGGTCTCTCTCTGGTCTCCCTCTGGTCTCTCCCTCTGGTCTCCCTCTGGTCTCTCTCTGGTCTCCCTCTGGTCTCTCTCTGGTCTCTCTGGCCTCTCTCTGGTCTCCCTCTGGTCCCCCTCTGGTCTCCCTCTAGTCTCTCTCTGGTCTCCCTCTAGTCTCTCTCTGGTCTCCCTCTGGTCTCCCTCTGGTCTCTCTCTGGTCTCTCTCTGGTCTCTCTCTGGTCTCTCTCTGGTCTCCCTCTGGTCTCCCTCTGGTCTCCCTCTGGTCTCTCTCTGGTCTCCCTCTGGTCTCTCTCTGGTCTCCCTCTGGTCTCTCTCTGGTCTCCCTCTGGTCTCTCTCTGGTCTCCCTCTGGTCTCTCTCTGGTCTCCCTCTGGTCTCCCTCTGGTCTCCCTCTGGTCTCTCTCTGGTCTCTCCCTGGTCTCTTCCTGGTCTCTCTCATGGCTTTCTCTCTCCTCAGGACCTGAAGTTCTCGTCTCAGTCTCAGAACGTTTTGAGTCACCTCCCTCTTCACTCTCAGCACCAGGAGCGCAGTCTGCTGCCAGCACGACCTGTGGGAGGAGCCAGTGTTCGGGACCCGCCCCCTGACCCCCCCTATGGCCCCCCCTCTGAGGAGAGCGTCCGGACCTGTGCAGAAGCCATCCAATCACTGAGCATCACAGAGCAACAGTGAGCTTTCAGACTGCGTTCAAACCAGAGAGAGACCAGAGAGAGACCAGAGAGAGACCAGAGAGAGACCAGAGAGAGACCAGAGAGAGACCAGAGAGAGACCAGAGAGACCAGAGAGAGACCAGAGAGAGACCAGAGAGAGACCAGAGAGAGACCAGAGAGAGAGACCAGAGAGAGACCAGAGAGAGACCAGAGAGAGACCAGAGAGAGACCAGAGAGAGACCAGAGAGAGACCAAAGAGAGACCAGAGAGAGACCAGAGAGAGACCAGAGAGACCAGAGAGAGACCAGAGAGAGACCATGGTCCGAACGTGTGAACATGTGTGTGGAGGTCCCTCAACATTTCTTTCTCTTGAACGCAGTCTGAGCTCACCACCTCCAGCTGTTGCAAGCAATATGAACTAATCCTGGCCCAGACCCAGTCTAGACCCGGCCCAGACCCGGTCCTGACTCAGCCCAGTCCTGAACTTTGTGGACCCTTTTAGACCTTCCTCCTCACAGACTTTGGCTGATGGAGGAGAAATCATTGTAAGGGCACAGGTGCAATTGAAGTGAAGAAAGACCAGAGTGAGACCAGAGTGAGACCAGAGTGAGACCAGAGTGAGACCAGAGAGAGACCAGAGTGAGACCAGAGAGAGAGACCAAAGAGAGAGACCAGAGTGAGACCAGAGTGAGACCAGAGAGAGACCAGAGAGAGACCAGAGAGAGACCAGAGAGAGACCAGAGAGAGACCAGAGAGAGAGACCAAAGAGAGAGACCAGAGTGAGACCAGAGTGAGACCAGAGAGAGACCAGAGAGAGACCAGAGAGAGACCAGAGAGAGACCAGAGAGAGACCAGAGAGAGACCAGAGTGAGACCAGAGTGAGACCAGAGTGAGACCAGAGTGAGACCAGAGTGAGACCAGAGTGGTTTGACCCTTGTTGTGGTTCCGCAGCAGTCTGTTTGCCTTGGACTGTTTGTACGGCGCACATGTATTTGTACAGATTCTTATGGACGTTGTGGCTGCAGTGACCTGCGTCACCACCAGGGGGAGCTGAGTCCCACCACAGGACAGAGCTGCTCTTACATCTGTGCCAAAATGTCTGATAAAGGGGAGAGCATACATTCAAAACTGGGGTACGTGACTTTAGTCTTAATGACAGTTCTGTTAAAGTTTTAAAGTTACATACCCCAGCTTTAAAGTTACAGACCAAAGCTTTAGAGCCTACTGCTGCTGTGCTTCTTCATTCAGTCGTTTCAATACTGAGGTCCTGGTTGGATCCGGTGGGACCCGGTAGGACCCGGTGGCACCCGGTGGGACCCGGCTGATGTGAGGGAGAAGTGCTAACATCATTTTCAAAGGCACAGTAGTGGCTTCATCAGACACAGAGTTTATCATCTACATACACACATAGACCAGGACCAGGACCAGACCAGGACCAGGACCAGACCATAACAGTGTGAAGGGAAATGGTGAAAGTTAAAGAAGAAGCAGTGAAATTGGCCTCATGAGGTGATGTCGCACTTCTCCTTCTCTGCGGTTTCTCTGTGCATGGGACTGGCACAAACTCCAGGGCAATACTGTAGTATGTATTTATATAGAAACCCTACAGATATATATATAATATAATATAATATATATATATATATATATATAGGAGACATGTTGATACTGGTGCATATTTGAATACTCTTTATATGAAGTACTCTTTCAGACGTAGTACTTATACTTAAGTACTTATACTTATGTACTTATACTTATGTACTTTACACCCTCCGCAAGGGTTCGAGACAAATATGAAAAACACGTCCAATCTGGCAACCTCAGCGAGGCAACGCACAAGAGACATTAGTCAGAACAGAAAACATTCCCCATTTCCACCATCTCTACCCTACCCTACTCTACTCTACACTACCCTACCCTACTCTACCCTACCCTACCCTACCCTACCCTACCCTACCCTACCCTACTCTACCCTACCCTACCCTACCCTACCCTACCCTACCCTACCCTACTCTACCCTACCCTACTCTACTCTACACTACCCTACCCTACCCTACCCTACCCTACTCTACCCTACCCTACTCTACCCTACCCTACCCTACCCTACCCTACCCTACCCTACTCTACCCTACCCTACTCTACACTACCCTACCCATCTCTACCCTACCCTACTCTACACTACCCTACCCTACTCTACCCTACCCTACCCTACCCTACCCTACTCTACCCTACCCTACCCTACTCTACCCTACCCTACTCTACCCTACCCTACCCTACCCTACTCTACCCTACCCTACCCTACCCTACCCTACTCTACCCTACCCTACCCTACTCTACCCTACCCTACCCTACTCTACCCTACCCTACTCTACCCTACCCTACCTACTCCCTACCCTACCCTACTACCCTACCCTACCCTACCCTACCCTACCCTACCCTAGCCTAGCCTAGCCTAGCCTACCTTACCCTACCCTACCCTACTCTACTCTACTCTACTCTACTCTACTCTACTGACGTAGAGCTGGTGGAAACAGGGCTCTGATATATTTACAGAAACAGCTGTTGTTCAAATGTTTCATATTTGAGCTTTAAATGTATTTATGGTTTTAACGTTTAAGACACTTCAGTCGGTGTGAAAGCATCTTCATGGTCCTCGAGGGTCACATGGTCCTTGCGGGTTAGCATTGAGTCAGCGGGTTAGTATTGAGCTGGCGGGTTAGCATTGAGCTAGCAGGCTAGCATTGAAATATTGGGATAGCATTGAGCTAGCGGGTTAGCATTGAGCTAGCGGGCTAGCATTGAAATATCGGGATAGCATTGAGCTAGCGGGCTAGCATTGAGCTAGCGGGTTAGTATTGAGCTAGCGGGCTAGCATTGAGCTAGCGGGTTAGCATTGAGCTAGCGGGTTAGCATTGAGCTAGCGGGTTAGCATTTAGCTAGCGGGTTTGCATTGAGCTGGTTGTCTCAATGCTAACCATGGCTGTTGTCCTGGGGGAGGAGACCATGTGACCTTCAGACTGGACTCAGAGTCCTTTTGTGGTACATTTTTATGGTTTCAAACCTTTTGTTCCGTTGGTGTTTGAGCCGTGAACCTCTAAAATCTACATTTTTATAAAATGTTTCCATCTGAATTTTGTTGTAAACAATAAATTATATAAAATAAAATATTCACAAGATCTGAATTCACAAGGTCACTGTTTCTGACCAGAGAGAGACCAGAGAAAGACCAGAGAGAGAGACCAGAGAGAGACCAGAGAGAGACCAGAGAGAGACCAGAGAGAGAGACCAGAGAGAGACCAGAGAGAGACCAGAGAGAGACCAGAGGGAGACCAGAGGGAGACCAGAGGGAGACCAGAGAGAGACCAGAGGGAGACCAGAGGGAGACCAGAGGGAGACCAGAGAGAGACCAGAGGGAGACCAGAGGGAGACCAGAGGGAGACCAGAGAGAGAGACTAGAGAGAGACCAGAGAGAGACCAGAGAGAGAGACCAGAGAGAGAGACCAGAGGGAGACCAGAGAGAGAGACTAGAGAGAGACCAGAGAGAGAGACCAGAGAGAGACCAGAGAGAGACCAGAGAGAGACCAGAGAGAGACCAGAGGGAGACCAGAGGGAGACCAGAGAGAGAGACTAGAGAGAGACCAGAGAGAGACCAGAGAGAGAGACCAGAGAGAGAGACCAGAGAGAGAGACCAGAGAGAGACCAGAGAGAGAGACCAGAGAGAGACCAGAGAGAGACCAGAGAGAGACCAGAGGGAGACCAGAGGGAGACCAGAGAGAGAGACTAGAGAGAGACCAGAGAGAGAGACCAGAGAGAGACCAGAGAGAGACCAGAGGGAGACCAGAGGGAGACCAGAGAGAGAGACTAGAGAGAGACCAGAGAGAGACCAGAGAGAGAGACCAGAGAGAGAGACCAGAGAGAGAGACCAGAGAGAAAGACCAGAGAGAGACCAGAGAGAGACACCAGAGAGAGACCAGAGAGAGACCAGAGGGAGACCAGAGGGAGACCAGAGGGAGACCAGAGGGAGACCAGAGAGAGACCAGAGGGAGACCAGAGGGAGACCAGAGGGAGACCAGAGAGAGAGACTAGAGAGAGACCAGAGAGAGACCAGAGAGAGAGACCAGAGAGAGAGACCAGAGGGAGACCAGAGAGAGAGACTAGAGAGAGACCAGAGAGAGAGACCAGAGAGAGACCAGAGAGAGACCAGAGAGAGACCAGAGAGAGACCAGAGGGAGACCAGAGGGAGACCAGAGAGAGAGACTAGAGAGAGACCAGAGAGAGACCAGAGAGAGAGACCAGAGAGAGAGACCAGAGAGAGAGACCAGAGAGAGACCAGAGAGAGAGACCAGAGAGAGACCAGAGAGAGACCAGAGAGAGACCAGAGGGAGACCAGAGGGAGACCAGAGAGAGAGACTAGAGAGAGACCAGAGAGAGAGACCAGAGAGAGACCAGAGAGAGACCAGAGGGAGACCAGAGGGAGACCAGAGAGAGAGACCAGAGAGAGACCAGAGAGAGACCAGAGAGAGAGACCAGAGAGAGACCAGAGAGAGAGACCAGAGAGAGAGAGAGACCAGAGAGAGACGAGAGAGAGACCAGAGAGAGACCAGAGAGAGACCAGAGAGAGAGACCAGAGAGAGACCAGAGAGAGACCAGAGAGAGACCAGAGAGAGAGACCAGAGAGAGACCAGAGAGAGAGACCAGAGGGAGACCAGAGGGAGACCAGAGAGAGACCAGAGAGAGACCAGAGAGAGACCAGAGAGAGACCAGGAGAGAGACCAGAGAGAGACCAGAGACCAGAGAGAGACTAGAGAGAGAGAGACCAGAGAGAGAGACCAGAGAGAGACCAGAGAGAGACCAGAGGGAGACCAGAGAGAGACCAGAGAGAGACCAGAGAGAGACCAGAGGGAGACGAGAGGGAGACCAGAGAGAGACCAGAGAGAGAGACCAGAGAGAGACCAGAGAGAGACCAGAGAGAGACCAGAGAGACCAGGGAGAGACCAGAGAGAGACCAGAGAGAGACCGGAGAGAGAGCCCAAAGAGAGACCAGAGAGAGAGACCAAAGAGAGACCAGAGGGAGACCAGAGAGAGACCAGAGTCTTATAATCAACAACTCATTTGATATGTTTCAGTCCGGCTTTAGACCCCACCACAGCACTGAGACTGCTCTCGTTAAGGTTACAAACGATATCCGGCTGAACACTGACGCAGGCAAAGTCTCAATCTTAATCTTGTTAGATCTGAGTGCTGCCTTTGACACTGTCGACCATGAGATCCTCTTACAGAGACTAGAGGACTGAGTTGGCGTCGCTGGCACCGCCCTAAGTTGGTTTAGGTCTTACCTTGAAGACAGGAAGTACTTTGTGGAGATTGGAAACTGTGTCTCAGATCATATGGCCCTGACCTGTGGAGTCCCACAGGGGTCGATCCTGGGACCTCTTCTGTTCAATCTCTACATGCTGCCGTTAGGTCAGTTAATACGCAGAAACAAAGTGTCCTATCACAACTATGCAGACGACACTCAGATCTATGTCTCACTGACTGCAGGAGAACATGGACCAGTGGACTCACTCCTTCACTGTATCCAACAGATCAGTGAGTGGATGCAAAACAACTTCCTTCAGCTAAACGCAGACAAAATTATTGTCTTTGGTCCCCAGAAACAAAGAGAGAGCGTCATCTGTCACCTCCAGTCTCTCTCCCTAAAACCTTCAAACAAGGTCAGAAATCTAGGGGTAATACTGGACTCAGACTTAAATTTTAATAGCCACATCAAATCAGTAACATCAGCAGCTTTTTACCATCTAAAAAACATTGCCAGGATCAAAAACATAGTGTCTAAAGCAGACTTGGAGATTCTTATCCATGCATTTGTCTCCAGTAGGTTAGACTACTGCAATGGCCTGCTCACAGGTCTGTCCAAACAGGCTGTAAAACAGCTGCAGTACATTCAAAATGCAGCAGCTCGAGTCCTGACTAGAACCAGGAAGTACGACCACATTAGTCCTGACTAGAACCAGGAAGTACGACCACATTAGTCCTGACTAGAACCAGGAAGTACGACCACATTAGTCCGGTCCTCAGGTCTCTGCACTGGCTTCCTGTGGCTCAGAGAATAGACTTTAAAACAGCTCTGCTTGTTACAAGTCTCTCCATGGCCTCGCACCAAAATATATTAGTGACATGTTAGTCCCATATGAACCAGCCCAGACTCTGAGGAGCACAGGGACTGGACTCCTGTTAGTGCCCAGAGTCAGAACTAAACATGGGGAGGCTGCTTTTCAGATTCATGCTGCTAAAATCTGGAACAGTCTTCCTGAAGATGTGAGACAGGCCTCCTCTCTGACAATGTTTAAAACCAGGTTAAAGACAGTTCTGTTTAGCTGTGCTACAACTGAGGGATTTTATATTTTTATCTTTCTTTTTAATGTTCTGTGATTATTTATGATTTTAATGCTTTCTTGTTTTGTTCAGCACTTTGAGTTTCCTTGTGTATGAATTGTGCTATATAAATAAACTTGCCTTGCCTTGTGTCCCACTTGGTGTCTCTAAAGCCTTTGTGTCCCACCTGGTGTCTCTGTGTCCCACTTGGTGTCTCTAAAACCTGTGTCCCACCTGGTGTCCCCAAAGCCTCTGTGTCCAACCTGGTGACTCTGAAGCCTTCGTGTCCCACCTGGTGTCTCCAAAGCCCTAAAGCCTCTGTGTCCCACCTGGTGTCTCTGAAGCCTTTGTGTCCCACCTGGTGTCTCTGTGTCCCACTTGGTATCTCTAAAGCCTGCGTCCCACCTGGTGTCTCTGAAGCCTCTGTGTCCCACTTGGTGTCTCCAAAGCCTCTGTGTCCCACCTGGTGCACTTGTATCTGGTGTCTCAGTCTCTCTCTCTTCTTCTTCAGTTCTTCTACTCGGTCTCTGAGCTCCTGGACTCGGCTCGGAGGCTGCTCTCTGCTCTTCTGTCTCTGTGTCTCCAGGAAACTCAGACATCCCAGGACTCCTGCAGGCACAACACATCCTTACACTGCCCGTACACTGTCCTTACATCATCCTTACACTGTCCGTAGACTGTCCGTACACTGTCCTTACATCATCCTTACACTGTCCGTACACTGTCCTTACACTGTCCGTACACTGTCCTTACATCATCCTTACACTGTCCGTACACTGTCCTTACATCATCCTTACACTGTCCGTAGACTGTCCGTACACTGTCCTTACACTGTCCGTACACTGTCCTTACATCATCCTTACACTGTCCGTACACTGTCCTTACATGATCCTTACACTGTCCTTACATCATCCTTACACTGTCCGTACACTGTCCTTACATCATCCTTACACTGTCCGTACACTGTCCTTACATCATCCTTACACTGTCCGTACACTGTCCTTACATCATCCTTACACTGTCCGTACACTGTCCTTACATCATCCTTACACTGTCCTTACATCATCCTTACACTGTCCGTACACTGTCTGTACACTGTCCTTACATCATCCTTACACTGTCCGTACATTGTCCGTACACTGTCCTTACACTGTCTGTACACTGTCCGTACACTGTCCTTACACTGTCTGTACACTGTCCTTACACTGTCCTTACACTGTCCGTACACTGTCCGTACACTGTCCTTACACTGTCCGTACACTGTCCGTACACTGTCCGTACACTGTCCGTACACTGTCCGTACACTGTCCGTACACTGTCCGTACACTGTCCTTACACTGTCCTTACACTGTCCTTACACTGTCCTTACACTGTCCGTACACTGTCCTTACACTGTCCGTACACTGTCCGTACACTGTCCGTACACTGTCCGTACACTGTCCGTACACTGTCCGTACACTGTCCTTACACTGTCCGTACACTGTCCGTACACTGTCCGTACACTGTCCGTACACTGTCCGTACACTGTCCGTACACTGTCCTTACACTGTCCTTACACTGTCTGTACACTGTCCTTACACTGTCCTTACACTGTCCGTACACTGTCCGTACACTGTCCGTACACTGTCCGTACACTGTCCGTACACTGTCCTTACACTGTCCTTACACTGTCCGTACACTGTCCGTACACTGTCCGTACACTGTCCGTACACTGTCCGTACACTGTCCTTACACTGTCCTTACACTGTCTGTACACTGTCCTTACACTGTCCTTACACTGTCCGTACACTGTCCGTACACTGTCCTTACACTGTCCGTACACTGTCCGTACACTGTCCGTACACTGTCCTTACACTGTCCGTACACTGTCCTTACACTGTCCTTACATCATCCTTACACTGTCCGTACACTGTCCGTACACTGTCCTTACATCATCCTTACTCTCTATTCTCCATGTCCTCCTCCTTCTCACTAACATGTAGAATTCATCTATAAACTCCTCTTTTATAACATTGCTGCAAACATGGTGACTCCTTCTGTTGTCCTCCTCCTCCTCCTGAGATCAGAGAGGAGAAAGAGGAGAAGGAGGAGAAGTTTGTTGTTGTACTTCCTGTGTGTGAACTGTTTGATTCTCTGATCTGTTGTTGTGTTGTTGTCCACAACTTTGTAAAGTCCTCAATATGTCATCAATAATCTTGAATAATCAGTTAATCGCAAACAGCTTTAGCGTTAGCCAGCTGCGTTAGCATAGACAACTCCTCCACACTCCGTATTTTCATTCAGACTCCCGCTGTACCTTTGGCAGATCCGGTTTCCATTTTCCGTAATGACGAATGTGTGTTTCACCGTAGAATCCGCTGTTTAAATCGTGTTTTTAAATATACAGTCTATGGTTATTAACCATTTATTTGAAGAGATTTGATTTTGGCGGCACAGACCGGCAACAGATTATTCCCCCAAACGTAGGTCTGTCAAGGTTCGTCTCCGTGCGAGCTATTCAAGCTAACACATATTAAACAACAAAGTGATAGTTGATATTATTTTTGTAAGTGATGTAATCATATTATTTAAATGTTAAAGTTGTTAATTGAGCCAAGGTTAAACTTTGGGAAAAGTAAGGTGTTAATGCACCAATACTTTGCGTTGGGGAAATATCACGACATTGGGAAGTTCTTACGTTAAAATAATGTTATCAAATTTATCTGTGATAAAATAAACATACAAACGAAAGGAAAAAAACATCTAAAACAACTAAAAAATAAATAATTAACAATAATTGAATTTAATAATATATTTTAGAATTCCTTCATTCAAAGCACCTACGTCATCGGCACAATCCCGGAAGAATAGTTTCAAAACACTCAACACAGTGATCACACGTGAGATTCTTGTAAAGTCGAAATGAGTCCGACTCGAAATCCGTGAATGAAAACTGTGTCATTTCAATGTGTATAGTCGGTTAACTGACGTTTGTGTGAAGTTACGCGGTGTTACGTGTTTAAAAGGTGAAACTGTGGAGCAGCGTGCGAAGGTGAGTCTGACACTTTACCCACTGCCTGAACCCGGAACTGACTGATGGGACTGACCTGGACCATGACCTGGACTTATCCAGGAGTCCAGGACTGATCTGGACCTGTACTACCAGGACTGACCGGGACTGACTGGGACTGACCTGGACTAAACCAGGTCCTGGTCCTGGTCCTGGTCCTTTGTCCGTTGTTCCAACAAACAACACACTTTTGTTTGCAGTAATTGTTCTTAACATTTTTCATGTGGAATTTGTGTCTCATGGACAAAAATATAGTGACCACAGTACACAGACCAGAGAGAGAGAGACCAGAGAGAGAGAGACCAGAGAGAGAGAGACCAGAGAGAGAGAGACCAGAGAGAGAGAGACCAGACAGAGAGAGAGACCAGACAGAGAGAGAGACCAGACAGAGAGAGAGAAAGACACCAGAGAGAGAGAGACCAGAGAGAGAGTCACCAGAGAGAGATCTATATGTAGATGTTATATTTTGTTCTGTTTTCCACAGAACGACTATGGGAACTGGAAGGACATTTATTTATTTGACACAATTCACACAGAACAATGCAGCTCGTTCACAAGCGACGCATCAAACCAGAAGCTCTTTGGTTTGTTCTGAGCTCAGCACGGACCACTTTTTTATATAGCTCTACTTTAGCTCCTTGTTAGCTCCTCATTAGCCCCTCATTAGCCCCTCATTACCTTCTCATTAGCTCCTCATTACCTTCTCATTAGCTCCTCATTAGCTTCCCATTAGCCTCTCATTAGCTCCTTGTTAGCCATGGCCCCGCCCCCTCTCCTCTTCTCGGCTGCAGACTACTCGGTCTTCGCTCTGCTCTTGGCTGCCTCTCTGGCCGTGGGGGTGTACTGCGCCCTCTCTGGGGGGAGGCAGAGGACCACAGGGGAGTTCCTGATGGCCGACCGGAGCATGGGCTGTGTGCCCGTGTCACTGTCGCTGCTCGCCTCCTTCCAGTCGGCCGTGGCGGTGGTCGGCGTCCCGGCCGAGGTGTTCCTGAACGGGACTCAGTATTGGTTCATAGGCTGCGCCTACGTGCTCGGGCTGCTGGGCCCCGCCCACCTTTTCGTACCTTTGCTATACCGTCTGAAGCTGAGGAGCGCACAAGAGGTACGACTGAGACGAAGGTACGACTGAGACGAAGGTACGACTGAGACGAAGGTACGACTGAGACGAAGGTACGACTGCGACGAAGGTACGACTGCGACGAAGGTACGACTGAGACGAAGGTACGACTGAGACGAAGGTACGACTGAGACGAAGGTACGACTGAGACGAAGGTACGACTGAGACGAAGGTACGACTGAGACGAAGGTACGACTGAGACGAAGGTACGACTGAGACGAAGGTACGACTGAGACGAAGGTACGACTGAGACGAAGGTACGACTGAGACGAAGGTACGACTGAGACGAAGGTACGACTGAGACGAAGGTACGACTGAGACGAAGGTACGACTGAGACGAAGGTACGACTGCGACGAAGGTACGACTGCGACGAAGGTACGACTGAGACGAAGGTACGACTGAGACAAAGGTACGACTGAGACGAAGGTACGACTGAGACGAAGGTACGACTGAGACGAAGGTACGACTGAGACGAAGGTACGACTGAGACGAAGGTACGACTGAGACGAAGGTACGGCTGAGACGAAGGTACGACTGAGACGAAGGTACGACTGAGACGAAGGTACGACTGAGACGAAGGTACGACTGAGACGAAGGTACGACTGAGACGAAGGTACGACTGAGACGAAGGTACGGCTGAGACTTTAAAGCTGGGGTCTGTAACTTTAAAGCTTTGTTGAACAAGGTGGTCAGGAGGAGGTGAGGGACAGGAGGCCCCTGGACTCTGTGGAGCAGGGCCTTTATCCCCACCGCTGTCAGACTGTACAACAAGTCACTTTAAGTCACTGCATTAGGACTAAAAACCTGCACTAGTATTGACACTGTTTCTTTGACACTTTTTATTGTACATAATTATCCTGCATTTAACATGTTGCACATTTCTGTCTTTTGCACAATCTGATGTTTCTATCCATGATGTGACATCACAGATCAATAACAGATCAATAACAGATCAATAACACATGAATAACACATGAATAACACATGAATAACACATGTATCCTGTTTCAGTACCTGCAGCTGCGCTTCAGTAAAACAGTCCGAGTCTGTGGCACCGTGGTCTTCATCCTCCAGACCGTCAGTTTGTATCTTCATCATCTCTGTGTTTACAACAAGCAGACATAATAGAGTCACTGCAGACACCATAGAGTCACATTAGACACCATAGAGTCACATCAGACACCATAGAGTCACATCAGACACCATAGAGCCACATCAGACACCATAGAGTCACATCAGACACCATAGAGTCACAGCAGACACCATAGAGTCACATCAGACACCATAGAGCCACATCAGACACCATAGAGTCACATCAGACACCATAGAGCCACATCAGACACCATAGCGTCACTGCAGACACCATAGCGTCACATCAGACACCATAGAGTCACTGCAGACACCATAGAGTCACTGCAGACACCATAGAGTCACTGCAGACACCATAGTCACTGCAGACACCATAGAGTCACAGCAGACACCGTAGTCACTGCAGACATCATAGAGTCACAGCAGACACCATAGTCACATCAGACACCATAGAGTCACATCAGACACCATAGAGTCACAGCAGGCACCATAGAGTCACAGCAGGCACCATAGTCACAGCAGTCACCATAGTCACAGCAGACACCATAGAGTCACATCAGACACCATAGTCACATCAGACACCATAGAGTCACATCAGACACCATAGAGCCACTGCAGACACCATAGCGTCACATCAGACACCATAGAGTCACATCAGACACCATAGAGTCACTGCAGACACCATAGAGTCACTGCAGACACCATAGAGTCACTGCAGACACCATAGAGTCACTGCAGACACCATAGAGTCACTGCAGACACCATAGAGTCACTGCAGACACCATAGAGTCACTGCAGACACCATAGAGTCACTGCAGACACCATAGAGTCACTGCAGACACCATAGTCACTGCAGACATCATAGAGTCACAGCAGACACCATAGTCACAGCAGTCACCATAGAGTCACAGCAGACACCATAGAGTCACAGCAGACACCAGTCACAGCAGACACCATAGTCACATCAGACACCATAGTCACATCAGACACCATAGAGTCACATCAGACACCATAGAGTCACATCAGACACCATAGAGTCACTGCAGACACCATAGAGTCACTGCAGACACCATAGAGCCACTGCAGACACCATAGAGTCACTGCAGACACCATAGAGTCACTGCAGACACCATAGAGTCACTGCAGACACCATAGAGTCACAGCAGACAACATAGAGTCACAGCAGACACCATAGAGTCTCAGCAGACACCATAGAGTCTCAGCAGACACCATAGAGTCACAGCAGACACCATAGAGTCACAGCAGACACCATAGAGTCACAGCAGACACCATAGAGTCACAGCAGACACCATAGAGTCACAGCAGACACCATAGTCACAGCAGACACCATAGAGTCACAGCAGACACCATAGAGTCACAGCAGACAACATAGAGTCACAGCAGACACCATAGAGTCACAGCAGACACCATAGAGTCACAGCAGACACCATAGAGTCACAGCAGACACTATGCAGACACCATAGACTCTATGCAGACACCATAGAGTCACAGCAGACACCATAGAGTCACAGCAGACACCATAGAGTCACATCAGACACCATAGAGTCACATCAGACACCATAGAGTCACAGCAGACACCATAGAGTCACAGCAGACACCATAGAGTCACAGCAGACACCATAGAGTCACAGCAGACACCATAGTGTCTGCTGTGACTCTATGGTCACAGCAGACACTATGCAGACACCATAGACTCTATGCAGACACCATAGAGTCACAGCAGACACCATAGAGTCACAGCAGACAACATAGAGTCACAGCAGACACCATAGAGTCACAGCAGACACCATAGAGTCACAGCAGACAACATAGAGTCACAGCAGACACCATAGAGTCACAGCAGACAACATAGTCACAGCAGACAACATAGTCACAGCAGACACCATAGAGTCACAACAGAGTCACAGCAGACACCATAGAGTCACAGCAGACACCATAGAGTCACAGCAGACACCATAGAGTCACAGCAGACACCATAGAGTCACAACAGAGTCACAGCAGACACCATAGAGTCACAGCAGACACCATAGAGTCACAGCAGACACCATAGAGTCACAGCAGACACCATACAGTCACAGCAGACACCATACAGTCACAGCAGACACTATGCAGACACCATAGAGTCACAGACATCATAGAGTCACAGCAGACACCATTGATGCAGTTGTGTGTCGTTGATGCAGTTGTGTGTCGTTGATGCAGTTGTGTGTAGTTGATGCAGTTGTCTGTCGTTGATGCAGTTGTCTGTCGTTGATGCAGTTGTGTGTAGTTGATGCAGTTGTGTGTCGTTGATGCAGTTGTGTGTGTGCAGGTGGTGTACATGGGAGTGTGTGTCTACACTCCTGCATTTGCTCTAAACACTGGTGAGTATTTACATCTGTCTCTGATGTCTCTCTGATGTCTCTTTGATGTCTCTCTGATGTCTCTTTGATGTCTCTTTGATGTCTCTGATTTCTCTCTGATGTCTCTCTGATGTCTCTTTGATGTCTCTCTGATGTCTCCCTGATGTCTCTGATGTCTCCCTGATGTCTCTCTGATGTCTCCCTGATGTCTCTGATGTCTCACTGATGTCTCCCTGATGTCTCTCCGATGTCTCTGATGTCTCTCTGATTTCTCTCTGATGTCTCTTTGATGTCTCTCTGATGTCTCTTTGATGTCTCTTTGATGTCTCACTGATGTCTCTGATGTCTCTCTGATGTCTCTGATTTCTCTCTGATGTCTCTCTGATGTCTCTTTGATGTCTCTCTGATGTCTCCCTGATGTCTCTGATGTCTCCCTGATGTCTCTCTGATGTCTCCCTGATGTCTCTGATGTCTCACTGATGTCTCCCTGATGTCTCTCTGATGTCTCTGATGTCTCTCTGATTTCTCTCTGATGTCTCACTGATGTCTCTCTGATGTCTCTGATTTCTCTCTGTCTCCCTGATGTCTCCCTGATGTCTCTCTGATGTCTCACTGATGTCTCTCTGATGTCTCTGATTTCTCTCTGATGTCTCCCTGATGTCTCCCTGATGTCTCTCTGATGTCTCTCTGATGTCTCTCTGATGTCACTCTGATGTCACTCTGATGTCTCTCTGATGTCACTCTGACGTCACTCTGATATCTCTCTGATATCTCCCTGATATCTCCCTGATGTCTCTCTGATGTCCCTGATGTCTCTCTGATGTCTCTCTGATGTCTCCCTTATGTCTCTCTGATGTCCCTGATATCTCTCTGATGTCCCTGATGTCCCTGATATCTCTCTGATGTCTCCCTGATGTCTCTCTGATGTCCCTGATGTCCCTGATATCTCTCTGATGTCTCCCTGATATCTCTCTGATGTCCCTGATGTCCCTGATATCTCTCTGATGTCCATGATGTCTCTCTGATGTCTCTCTGATGTCTCCCTGATGTCTCTGATGTCTCTCTGATGTCCATGATGTCTCTCTGATGTCTCTGATTTCTCTCTGATGTCTCCCTGATGTCTCCCTGATGTCTCTCTGATGTCTCTCTGATGTCTCTGATTTCTCTCTGATGTCTCCCTGATGTCTCTCTGATGTCTCTCTGCTGTCTCTCTGATGTCTCTCAGATGTCTCCCTGATGTCTCTCTGATGTCTCTCTGATGTCTCCCTGATGTCTCTGATGCCTCTCTGATTTCTCTCTGATTTCTCACTGATGTCTCTGATGGCTCTCTGATGTCTCTGATTTCTCTCTGATGTCTCACTGATGTCTCTCTGATGTCTCTCTGATGTCTCTCTGATGTCACTCTGATGTCACTCTGATGTCTCTCTTATGTCTCTCTTATGTCTCTCTGATGTCTCTCTGATTTCTCTCTGATGTCTCTGATGTCTCACTGATGTCTCTGATGTCTCTCTCATGTCTCTGATGTCTCTCTGATGTCTCTCTGATGTCTCTCTGATGTCTCTGATGTCTCTCTGATGTCTTTGACGTCTCTTCTACAGTCTCTGGGATAAACCTCTGGACCATTGTACTGTCTACTGGACTGGTCTGCACTGTGTACACAGCACTGGTGAGTCTCTCTCTGGTCTCTCTCTCTGGTCTCTCTCTCTGGTTTCTCTCTGGTCTCTCTCTGGTCTCTCTCTGGTCTCTCTCTCTGGTCTCTCTCTCTGGTCTCTCTCTGGTCTCTCTCTGGTCTCTTTGGTCTCTCTCTCTGGTCTCTCTCTGGTCTCTCTCTGGTCTCTCTCTCTGGTCTCTCTCTGGTCTCTCTCTGGTCTCTCTCTCTGGTCTCTCTCTCTGGTCTCTCTCTCTGGTCTCTCTCTCTGGTCTCTCTGGTCTCTCTCTGGTCTCTCTCTGGTCTCTCTCTCTGGTTTCTCTCTGGTCTCTCTCTGGTCTCTCTCTCTGGTCTCTCTCTCTGGTCTCTCTCTCTGGTCTCTCTCTCTGGTCTCTCTCTCTGGTCTCTCTCTGGTCTCTCTCTGGTCTCTCTGGTCTCTTTGGTCTCTCTCTGGTCTCTCTCTGGTCTCTCTCTCTGGTCTCTCTCTGGTCTCTCTCTGGTCTCTCTCTCTGGTCTCTCTCTCTGGTCTCTCTCTCTGGTCTCTCTCTCTGGTCTCTCTCTGGTCTCTCTCTCTGGTCTCTCTCTGGTCTCTCTCTGGTCTCTCTCTGGTCTCTCTCGGGTCTCCCTCCTCACCTCCTTCTCTCACTTCTCGTCCTTCTTCTCCTCTCTCCCCACCTGCCTCCTCACTTCCCTCTCTCCTCCTCACCTCCCTCTCTCCTCCTCACCTCCCTCTCTCCTCCTCACCTCCCTCTCTCCTCCTCACCTCCCTCTCTCCTCCTTACCTCCTTCTCCTCTCACCCCCTCCTCTCTCCTCCTCAGGGTGGTTTGAAGGCTGTGATCTGGACAGATGTGATCCAGACCCTGGTCATGTTCTCTGGTCAGGTGGCGGTGATTGTTGTGGGCGTGGTCCAAACAGGAGGCGTGCAGGAGGTGTGGAGGAGAGCCTGGGAAGGAGGTCGCATCTCTGGACTGGAGTGAGGAGATCTGAGGCACTATGAAGGAAACTAAATCTGAGGAGCTCACATCTGTTCCTCTCTTCCCTCCCCTCTCTCTCCTCCTCTCATCTCTTCTTTCTCCTCCTCTCTCTCTCATCTCTCTCCTCCTCTCATCTCTCTCCTCCTCTCCTCTCTCTCTCCTCTCCTCTCTCTCTCCTCTCCCTCCTCCTCCCCTCTCCTCTCTCCTCCTCCCCTCTCCTCTCTCAGGCTGGACCCAGACCCCACATTGCGACACTCCTTCTGGTCTCTGGCTCTAGGAGGCGTCTTCCTCATGTGGTCCCTGTACGGAGTCAACCAGTCCCAGGTGCAGAGGTACCTGAGCTCCAAGAGCGAAAAGGAGGCTGTGAGGTGAGGAGGAGGAGGAGGCTGTGAGGTGAGAAGGAGGAGGCCGTGAGGTGAGGAGAAGAAGGGTGAGAAGGAGGAGGAGGAGAGGTGAGGTGAGGAGAAGGAGGGTGAGAAGGAGGAGGCCGTGAGGTGAGGAGAAGGAGGGTGAGAAGGAGGAGCCGTGAGGTGAGGAGAAGGAGGGTGAGAAGGAGGAAGCCGTGAGGTGAGGAGAAGGAGGGTGAGAAGGAGGAGGCCGTGAGGTGAGGAGAAGGAGGGTGAGAAGGAGGAGGCCGTGAGGTGAGGAGAAGGAGGGTGAGAAGGAGGAGGCCGTGAGGTGAGGAGAAGGAGGGTGAGAAGGAGGAGGCCGTGAGGTGAGGAGAAGGAGGGTGAGAAGGAGGAAGCCGTGAGGTGAGGAGAAGGAGGGTGAGAAGGAGGAAGCCGTGAGGTGAGGAGAAGGAGGGTGAGAAGGAGGAGGCCGTGAGGTGAGGAGAAGGAGGGTGAGAAGGAGGAGGCCGTGAGGTGAGGAGAAGGAGGGTGAGAAGGAGGAGGCCGTGAGGTGAGGAGAAGGAGGGTGAGAAGGAGGAGGCCGTGAGGTGAGGAGAAGGAGGGTGAGAAGGAGGAGGCCGTGAGGTGAGGAGAAGGAGGGTGAGAAGGAGGAAGCCGTGAGGTGAGGAGAAGGAGGGTGAGAAGGAGGAAGCCGTGAGGTGAGGAGAAGGAGGGTGAGAAGGAGGAGGCCGTGAGGTGAGGAGAAGGAGGGTGAGAAGGAGGAGGCCGTGAGGTGAGAAGGAGGAGGCCGTGAGGTGAGGAGAAGGAGGGTGAGAAGGAGGAGGCCGTGAGGTGAGGAGAAGGAGGGTGAGAAGGAGGAAGCCGTGAGGTGAGGAGAAGGAGGGTGAGAAGGAGGAAGCCGTGAGGTGAGGAGAAGGAGGGTGAGAAGGAGGAGGCCGTGAGGTGAGAAGGAGGGTGAGAAGGAGGAGGCCGTGAGGTGAGGAGAAGGAGGGTGAGAAGGAGGAAGCCGTGAGGTGAGGAGAAGGAGGGTGAGAAGGAGGAAGCCGTGAGGTGAGGAGAAGGAGGGTGAGAAGGAGGAAGCCGTGAGGTGAGGAGAAGGAGGGTGAGAAGGAGGAAGCCGTGAGGTGAGGAGAAGGAGGGTGAGAAGGAGGAGGCCGTGAGGTGAGGAGAAGGAGGAGGCCGTGTTGTCTGTATTGTCCTTGTGCTCCCCTGTTGTCCCTGTGCTCTTCTGTTATCCCTGTGCTCTCCTGTTGTACCTGTGCTCCCCTGTCGTAGGCCGTGCTCCTCTGTTGTACCTGTGCTGTAGCTGTGCTCCTCTGTTGTACCTGTGCTCCTGTGTTATACCTGTGCTCCCCTGTTGTCCCTGTGCTCCCGTGCTGTACCTGTGCTCCCGTACTGTACCTGTGCTCCCCTGTTGTACCTGTGCTCTTGTGCTGTACCTGTGCTCCCCTGTTGTATCTGTGTTGTACCTGTGCTCCCCTGTTGTACCTGTGCTCCCCTGTTGTACCTGTGCTCCCCTGTTGTCCCTGTGCTCCCCTGTTGTCCCTGTGCTCCCCTGTTGTCCCTGTGCTCCCCTGCTGTCCCTGTGCTCCCGTGCTGTCCCTGTGCTCCCGTGCTGTCCCTGTGCTCCCGTGCTGTACCTGTGCTCCCGTGCTGTACCTGTGCTCCCGTGCTGTACCTGTGCTCCCGTGCTGTACCTGTGCTCCTCGGTTGTACCTGTGCGCCTCTGTTGTACCTGTGCTCTTGTGCTGTACCTGTGCTCCTCTGTTGTACCGGTTGCTCCCCTGTTGTACCTGTGCTCCCGTGCTGTACCTGTGCTCCCCTGTTGTACCTGTGCTCCTCTGTTGTCCCTGTGTTGTACCTGTGCTCCTCTGTTTTCCCTGTGTTGTACCTGTGCTCCCCTGTCGTAGGTCGTGCTCCTCTGTTGTACCTGTGCTGTAGCTGTGCTCCCCTGTTGTACCTGTGCTCCTGTGTTGTACCTGTGCTCCTCTGTTTTCCCTGTGTTGTACCTGTGCTCCCCTGTCGTAGGTCGTGCTCCTCTGTTGTACCTGTGCTGTAGCTGTGCTCCCCTGTTGTACCTGTGCTCCCCTGTTGTCCCTGTGTTGTACCTGTGCTCCCCTGTCGTAGGTCGTGCTCCCCTGTTGTACCTGTGCTCCTGTGTTGTACCTGTGCTCCCCTGTTGTACCTGTGCTCCTATGTTGTACCTGTGCTCTTCTGTTGTACCTGTGCTGTACCTGTGCTCTTCTGTTGTCCCTGTGCTCCCCCATCGTAGGTCGTGCTACATGGCCTTCCCGTCGCTGCAGCTGGCCCTGGGCCTCAGCTGTGTGATGGGGCTCGTGATGTTCGCTCGTTACTGCGGAGAAGATCCTCTGAGCACAGGGACAGGCTCCACCAGGCCTGAGGCGGTCAGTCCCTTTGCTCTAACACACAGGGATCACAGGGACAGGCTCCACCAGGCCTGAGGCAGTCAGTCCCTTTGCTCTAACACACAGGGATCACAGGGACAGGCTCCACCAGGCCTGAGGCAGTCAGTCCCTTTGCTCTCACACACAGGGATCACAGGGACAGACTGAGGCGATCATCTGTCCCTTTGCTCTCACAAAGGGACAGATGATTGGCTCTGAACAGAGCTGTGTTCATCTGTGCCAAAATGTCATGGTTTTGTCTACTCCTGTGAGTGACATCACATGGTCCTATGGTCTCTCCTCACATGGTCCTCAGGTCTCTCACATGGTCCTATGGTCTCTCCTCACATGGTCCTCTGGTCTCTCCTCACATGGTCCTCTGGTCTCTCCTCACATAGCCCTCTGGTCTCTCACATGGTCCTCTGATCTCTCCTCACATGGTCCTCTGATCTCTCCTCACATGGTCCTCTGGTCTCTCCTCACATGGTCCTATGGTCTCTCCTCACATGGTCCTCTGGTCTCTCCTCACATGGTCCTCTGGTCTCTCCTCACATAGCCCTCTGGTCTCTCACATGGTCCTCTGATCTCTCCTCACATGGTCCTCTGATCTCTCCTCACATGGTCCTCTGGTCTCTCCTCAGATGGTCCTGTTCTTCGTCATGGACATGCTGAGGGGGCTTCCTGGACTACCTGGTCTCTTTGTGGCCTGTCTGTTCAGCGCCACGCTCAGGTATGTTGTTGGTTTCCTCCTGGTGCTCCTCACCATGTCCTCTCTCTCCTCCTCAACACCTCCTCATGTCTCCTCCTCTCTCCTCCGCACCATCTCCTTTGCCTTTAACTCTTTGGCCGCTGTGACGGTAGAGGACCTCCTCTCTCTCTCCTCCTCAGCACCTCATGTCTCCTCCTCAGCACCTCCTCATGTGTCCTCATGTCTCCTCCTCAGCACCTCCTCATGTGTCCTCATGTCTCCTCCTCAGCACCTCCTCCTCTCTCCTCCTCAGCACCTCCTCATGTCTCCTCCTCTCTCCTCCTCAGCACCTCCTCATGTGTCCTCATGTCTCCTCCTCAGCACCTCCTCCTCTCTCCTCCTCAGCACCTCCTCATGTCTCCTCCTCAGCACCTCCTCATGTTTCCTCCTCTCTCCTCCTCAGCACCTCCTCATGTCTCCTCCTCTCTCCTCCTCAGCACCATCTCTTCTGCCTTGAACTCTTTGGCCGCTGTGACGATGGAGGATCTGATCAAACCACAGTTTCCTCTGATGAGCGACCGACGAGCAACACACCTGAGCAAAGGCCTGGGTCTGACACACAAAACACACACACAATAGACACACACCTGAGCAAAGGCCTGGGTCTGACACACAAAACACACAATACACAATAGACACACACCTGAGCAAAGGCCTGGGTCTGACACACAAAACACACAATACACAATAGACACACACCTGAGCAAAGGCCTGGGTCTGACACACAAAACACACAATACACAATAGACACACACCTGAGCAAAGGCCTGGGTCTGACACACAAAACACACAATACACAATAGACACACACCTGAGAAAAGGCCTGGGTCTGACACACAAAATCCACAATAGACACACCTGAGCAAAGGCCTGGGTCTGACGCACAAAACACACAATACACAATAGACACACACCTGAGCAAAGGCCTGGGTCTGACACACAAAACACACAATACACAATAGACACACACCTGAGCAAAGGCCTGGGTCTGACACACAAAACACACAACACACAATAGACACACACCTGAGCAAAGGCCTGGGTCTGACACAACAAAACACACAATACACAATAGACACACACCTGAGCAAAGGCCTGGGTCTGACACACAACACACAATAGACACACACTTGAGAAAAGGCCTGGGTCTGACACACAAAACACACAATAGACACACACCTGAGCAAAGGCCTGGGTCTGACACACAAAACACACAACACACAATAGACACACACCTGAGCAAAGGCCTGGGTCTGACACACAAAACACACAATACACACAATAGACACACACCTGAGCAAAGGCCTGGGTCTGACACACAAAACACACAATACACAATAGACACACACCTGAGCAAAGGCCTGGGTCTGACACACAAAACACACAATAGACACACACCTGAGCAAAGGCCTGGGTCTGACACACAAAACACACAACACACAATAGACACACACCTGAGCAAACCTGGGTCTGACACACAAAACACACAACACACAATAGACACACACCTGAGCAAAGGCCTCGGTCTGACACACAAAACACACAACACACAATAGACACACACCTGAGCAAAGGCCTGGGTCTGACACACAAAACACACAATAGACACACACCTGAGCAAAGGCCTGGGTCTGACACACAAAACACACAATAGACACACACCTGAGCAAAGACCTGGGTCTGACACACAAAACACACAACACACAATAGACACACACCTGAGCAAAGGACTGGGTCTGACACACACAACACACAATAGACACACACCTGAGCAAAGGCCTGGGTCTGACACACAAAACACACAATAGACACACACCTGAGCAAAGACCTGGGTCTGACACACAAAACACACAACGCACAATAGACACACATCTGAGCAAAGGCCTGGGTCTGACACACAAAACCCACAATACACACAATAGACACACACCTGAGCAAAGGACTGGGTCTGACACACAAAACACACAATAGACACACACCTGAGAAAAGGCCTGGGTCTGACACACAAAACACACAATACACAATAGACACACACCTGAGCAAAGGCCTGGGTCTGACACACAAAACACACAATACACAATAGACACACACCTGAGAAAAGGCCTGGGTCTGACACACAAAACACACAATACACAATAGACACACACCTGAGCAAAGGCCTGGGTCTGACACACAAAACACACAATAGACACACACCTGATCAAAGGCCTGGGTCTGACACACAAAACACACAACACACAATAGATACACACCTGTGCAAAGGCCTGGGTCTGACACACAAAACACACAACACACAATAGACACACACCTGTGCAAAGGCCTGGGTCTGACACACAAAACACACAACACACAATAGACACACACCTGAGCAAAGGCCTGGGTCTGACACACAAAACACACAATAGACACACACTATAAACAAACAACCTAAACTAAATTGTGTGTGTGTGTCTGTGTCTGTGTGTGTGTGTGTGTGTGTGTGTGTCTGTGTGTGTCTGTCTGTCTGTGTTTGTGTGTGTCCACAGCGGTGTTCTTTGGTCTCCTGTGTGTCCTCATGGCCTGTGTCACTCACCTGATGGGAGACTCTGTGCTGCTGGTACGACTCCAGACCAGAGAGAGAGACCAGAGAGAGAGACCAGAGAGAGAGAGACCAGAGAGAGAGAGACCAGAGAGAGAGACCAGAGAGAGAGAGACCAGAGAGAGAGAGACCAGAGAGAGAGACCAGAGAGAGAGAGACCAGAGAGAGAGAGACCAGAGAGAGAGACCAGAGAGAGAGAGACCAGAGAGAGAGAGACCAGAGAGAGAGAGACCAGAGAGAGAGACCAGAGAGAGAGAGACCAGAGAGAGAGAGACCAGAGAGAGAGAGACCAGAGAGAGAGAGACCAGAGAGAGAGAGACCAGAGAGAGAGAGAGACCAGAGAGAGAGACCAGAGAGAGAGACCAGAGAGAGAGACCAGAGAGAGAGACCAGAGAGAGAGAGACCAGAGAGAGAGAGACCAGAGAGAGAGACCAGAGAGAGAGACCAGAGAGAGAGACCAGAGAGAGAGAGACCAGAGAGAGAGACCAGAGAGAGACCTAGAAATCCTTAAAACACTCACTGTGCTGTTTTGACGTGTTCTTCCTGCAGGTGGCGCTGAAGGTCTTTGGGATGGTCGGGGGTCCAGTCCTCGGGCTCTTCTGCCTCGGAATGTTCTTCCCCTGGGCCAACTCCACAGTAAGAGAGACCAGAGGGGGAGACCAGAGGGGGAGACCAGAGGGAGAGACCAGAGGGAGAGACCAGAGGGAGAGACCAGAGGGAGAGACCAGAGGGAGAGACCAGAGGGAGAGACCAGAGGGAGAGACCAGAGGGAGAGAGACCAGAGGGAGAGAGACCAGAGGGAGAGAGACCAGAGGGAGAGAGACCAGAGGGAGAGAGACCAGAGGGAGAGAGACCAGAGGGAGAGAGAGTACTCTCCTTTCTCCACAGGGGGCAGTGTGGGGCCTGGGTGCAGGCCTGGGACTCTCCTTCTGGGTCGGTGTGGGCAGCATCCTGAGCCGGACTCCAGGTCCCAGGACTCTGCTGTCAGAGTGTGGCTCCAAGAACTCCTCTGGGACCTCTGTGGCTCTCAGGTACTAAAGCTGTCTGAATAACACATGTTTAAAGCTCAGGTCTGTAACTTTAGTCTGAATAACACATGTTTAAAGCTCAGGTCTGTAACTTTAGTCTAAATAACACATGTTTAAAGCTCAGGTCTGTAACTTTAGTCTAAATAACACATGTTTAAAGCTCAGGTCTGTAACTTTAGTCTGAATAACACATGTTTAAAGCTCAGGTCTGTAACTTTAGTCTGAATAACACATGTTTAAAGCTCAGGTCTGTAACTTTAGTCTGAATAACACATGTTTAAAGCTCAGGTCTGTAACTTTAGTCTGAATAACACATGTTTAAAGCTCAGGTCTGTAACTTTAGTCTGAATAACACATGTTTAAAGCTCAGGTCTGTAACTTTAGTCTAAATAACACATGTTTAAAGGGGGCCTCAGTGTAGAATCTAACGACACCAACAATATTTAAATTATGTTAGAGACCTTAGAGGGTTAGAGACCTTAGAGGGTAAGAGACCTTAGAGGGTTAGAGACCTTAGAGGGTTAGAGACCTTAGAGGGTTAGACCTTAGAGGGTTAGAGACCTTAGAGTGTTAGACCTTAGAGGGTTAGAGACCTTAGAGGGTAAGAGACCTTAGAGGGTTAGAGACCTTAGAGGGTTAGAGACCTTAGAGGGTTAGACCTTAGAGGGTTAGAGACCTTAGAGTGTTGATCATCATCATACAGTTTTTTATAAAGAGGGAGAATATGAAAGGACCAAGGACAGATCCTTGGGGGACCCCTAGTGAAAGTGGATGTCACACCATTGACCACAGACCCTGGTTGTCAGTCCGAGGGGGGTGTGGCGAGTCTGAGGGGGCGTGGCGAGTTAATGGGGTGTGGTGAGTGAGGGGGCGTGGCGAGTTAATGGAGTGTGGTGAGTGAGGGGGCGTGGCCAGTTAATGGGGTGTGGCGAGTGAGGGGGCGTGGCCAGTTAATGGGGTGTGGTGAGTGAGGGGGCGTGGCCAGTTAATGGGGTGTGGCGAGTGAGGGTCGTGGCCAGTTAATGGGGTGTGGCGAGTGAGGGGGCGTGGCCAGTTAATGGGGTGTGGCGAGTCTGAGGGGGCGTGGCCAGTTAATGGGGTGTGGCGAGTCTGAGGGGGCATTGTCAGAAGACCCATGTAATTATGTTGAGACTTTTTACTGTCTAAAAACTGTGTCTGTGTGTGTGTATCTGTGCGTGTTTGTGTGTGTATCTGTGCGTGTTTGTGTCTGTGTGTGTATCTGTGCGTGTTTGTGTCTGTGTGTGTGTATCTGTGCGTGTTTGTGTGTGTGTGTCTGTGTGTGTATCTGTGTGTGTTTGTTTGTGTGTGCGTGTTTGTGTGTGTGTGTGTATCTGTGCGTGTTTGTGTGTCTGTGTGTGCGTGTTTGTGTGTGTGTGTGTGTCTGTGATTCTGTGCGTGTCTGTATCTGTGTGGGTATCTGTATCTGTGCGTATCTGTATCTGTGTGCGTGTCTGTGTGTGTGTGTGTGTATCTGTGCGTGTCTGTGTGTGTATCTGTGTGTGTGTGTGTGTAGATCAGGTCTGCAGAGGTTCTACTCTCTCTCCTACATGTGGTACAGTGGATTCTCCTGCTTCAGCGTCATCATCATCGGCCTCATAATCAGCTTCTGTACAGGTGAGAGAGACCAGAGAGAGACCAGAGTGAGAGACCAGAGTGAGAGACCAGAGTGAGAGACCAGAGTGAGAGACCAGAGTGAGAGACCAGAGTGAGAGACCAGAGAGTGAGAGACCAGAGAGTGAGAGACCAGAGAGTGAGAGACCAGAGTGAGAGAGACCAGAGTGAGAGACCAGAGTGAGAGAGACCAGAGTGAGAGAGACCAGAGTGAGAGAGACCAGAGTGAGAGAGACCAGAGTGAGAGAGACCAGAGTGAGAGAGACCAGAGTGAGAGAGACCAGAGTGAGACCAGAGTGAGAGAGACCAGAGTGAGAGAGACCAGAGTGAGAGAGACCAGAGTGAGAGAGACCAGAGTGAGAGAGACCAGAGTGAGAGAGACCAGAGTGAGAGAGACCAGAGAGAGAGAGACCAGAGAGAGAGAGACCAGAGAGAGAGAGACCAGAGTGAGAGAGACTGGATTCTCCTGCTTCAGCGTCATCATCATCGGCCTCATAATCAGCTTCTGTACAGGTGAGAGAGACCAGAGAGAGAGACCAGAGTGAGAGACCAGAGTGAGAGACCAGAGTGAGAGACCAGAGTGAGAGACCAGAGTGAGAGACCAGAGTGAGAGACCAGAGTGAGAGACCAGAGTGAGAGACCAGAGTGAGAGACCAGAGTGAGAGACCAGAGTGAGAGACCAGAGTGAGAGACCAGAGTGAGAGACCAGAGTGAGAGACCAGAGTGAGAGAGACCAGAGTGAGAGAGACCAGAGTGAGAGAGACCAGAGTGAGAGAGACCAGAGTGAGAGAGACCAGAGTGAGAGAGACCAGAGTGAGAGAGACCAGAGTGAGAGAGACCAGAGTGAGAGAGACCAGAGTGAGAGAGACCAGAGTGAGAGAGACCAGAGTGAGAGAGACCAGAGTGAGAGACCAGAGTGAGAGACCAGAGTGAGAGACCAGAGTGAGAGACCAGAGTGAGAGACCAGAGTGAGAGACCAGAGTGAGAGACCAGAGTGAGAGAGACCAGAGTGAGAGAGACCAGAGAGAGAGACCAGAGAGAGAGACCAGAGTGAGAGACCAGAGTGAGAGACCAGAGTGAGAGACCAGAGTGAGAGACCAGAGTGAGAGACCAGAGTGAGAGACCAGAGTGAGAGACCAGAGTGAGAGACCAGAGTGAGAGACCAGAGTGAGAGACCAGAGTGAGAGACCAGAGTGAGAGACCAGAGTGAGAGACCAGAGAGAGAGACCAGAGAGTAAGTGTGTGATGGTCATAACCAGTGACATGTTGCTGGTCCATGTTCAGGTCTAATGAAGGAGGAGGATGTGGCTCCTGGGACCCTGGTTCCTCTGTTTGGGAAACTCCTGGTTCCTGAAGGCGTCAGACACCAACGAACGGTGAGACTGAAGTTACACACCCGAGCTTTAACTCATGAGTTTATGGTCTGTTCACTTGGTTGGTCGTTATTTATAGTGTTTATGGTTCTAATGTTGTGGTTTTGTGACTGTTATTGACATGAATATAGCGCCACCTCCTGGATATGTGAGTGTGTGTGTTTCTGTGTATCTGTGTGTGTCTATTTTTGTGTGTACATTCAGAGTAAACCATACTGTGTGGATGGTTGTGTTTCAGAAGGAGACCCCACAGTCTGAGGAGAACAAGACTTTTCTGCCTGAACCTGAAGCTTCGTACACGGAACATGAGACCAGTGTGTGACAGAGACCGGACCGGACCAGGCCAGACTGGACCAGGCCAGACTGGACCAGGCCAGACTGGACCAGGCCAGACTGGACCAGGCCAGGCCGGACCAGGCCAAACGGGACGGGACCGGACCAGACATACACAAAGTGATCTTCCTCCATCACAGACTGTGGAGAGGACCGGGGCTACAGGGAAACTGGAGACTGCGTTTTGACCAGAGCTCGTGTGTCAGCCGCTGCTCACGGGTCCATAGCACTTCTCAGGGACCGTGTGGATCAGAGATTGTGCTGAGACTGAAGTATTTACACTTTTGTATTAAAGACTTTTGTACAAATCAGTTCAATGTTTTTGTGTCTCGCTGTAGACCCAGGACCAGGACTGTAGACCCAGCTCCAGGACCAGGACTGTAGACCCAGGACCGGGACTGTAGATCCAGGACCAGGACTGTAGACCCAGGACCAGGACTGTAGACCCAGCTCCAGGACCAGGACTGTAGACCCAGGACCGGGACTGTAGATCCAGGACCAGGACTGTAGACCCAGGACCGGGACTGTAGACCCAGGACCGGGACTGTAGACCCAGGACCGGGACTGTAGACCCAGGACGGAGGCTGTAGACCCAGGACCGAGGCTGTAGACCCAGGACTGAGGATAACCCTTTGATCTAAAGATGTGACATCACAAATACGTGATGTGAAACTAGTGACCGTCAGAACTAGGTTTAATAGAGTTCTATTGGTCTGAAAGTTACAGACCTCAGCTTTAAGTGTCATAATGAGACACAGACGTCACCGGCGTTTATCTGCTCTGATAAAAACTGATGGGAACGTGGCAGCTGCAAAACTCCAGAGAAAGACCAGAGGGGGAGACCAGAAAGAGACCAGAGACATACCAGAGAGAGAGACCAGAGACATACCAGAGGGAGAGACCAGAGAGAGAGACCAGAGACATACCAGAGGGAGAGATCAGAGACATACCAGAGGGAGAGATCAGAGAGAGACCAGAGCACACAATGGAGACTGAGGAATGGGAAAAGCAGAAACTGATGGACGTTCAGCTGGAGCCGACCTCACGGTGAGAATGACTGATCAAACGTCTGCACTTGTATCAGAAAGTTCCAGAGAGCGATAGTTTCACTTTAGGTTAGGGTGGAGGAGCTGAAACATCTCTCCTGGTAACTATGGAAACTATGGTATAAGTCTCATTCTTGTCGAAGTTTAGTCATAATTCCTCTTTTATTCCTGAAACATGAACATGAAACAAAATCTGTCCAAAGTTCCACATCTGGTCTCTCTCTGGTCTCTGATCTCTCTCTGGTCTCTCTCTGGTCTCCCTCTGGTCTCTCTCTGATCTCTCTCTGGTCTCCCTCTGGTCTCCCCCTCTGGTCTCTCTCTCTGGTCTCTCCCTGGTCTCTCTCTGGTCTCCCTCTGGTCTCTCTGATCTCCCTCTGGTCTCTCCCTGGTCTCTCTGATCTCTCTCTGGTCTCTCTCTGGTCTGTAAGAGAGAGTGATGACCATAAGTAAAGCCATGTCCTCCTTCAGTCTCGGCTCTTCGGAGGAAGCCCCCTGGGACTCGGACTCGGAAAATTCTGAGCCCAGCTGGTCCCAGAGAGGAGTGTGTCCGGATCTGGACCAGGACCAGGACCAAGACCGGGCCAGAGCTCAGAGGAAGCTGCTGCTGGCCGGAGCTGTGGGGATTCTGTTCACAATCGCCGAGGCTGTGGGTGAGCAGCAGCTGTAGTCCGAGCTCCTCTTCTCCTTCCAAGCGGAGGAGCAGCAGCTGTACTCTGAGCTAGGGCTGCACAATTAACCAAATCAAAAGAATCTTCTCATTCTCATTTCTAAATCTGGCCTCTCTGGTCTCTCTCTGGTCTCTCCCTGGTCTCTCTGGTCTCTCTCTGGTCTCTCTCTGGTCTCTCTCTCTTCTCGGTCTCTCTTTGGTCTCTCTCTGGAGGAGCAGCGGCTGTACTCTGAGCTCCCTGTCCTGTAGGAGGGTACCTGTCCCAGAGTCTGGCCGTGCTCTCTGACTCCGCCCACCTCCTCAGTGACGTGTGCAGCGTGGGACTCTCTCTCTTCTCCCTCTGGATCTCCTCTCGATCGCCCACAGACACCATGACATTTGGATGGCACAGGGCAGGTACGGCTACGGCTGCAGGACCTCACATTACAGCTGTGTTGGGACCTCACATTACACCTGTATTAGTAAGTAAGTAAGTAATGTAGTAAGTAAGTAAGTAATGTTTATTTATATACCGCCTTTCACAGACAATGGTCACAAAGCGGTTTACAATTGCTATTATTTTCTTGGGCATTTGTCTCTCACTCCACACAGAGATGGAGCGGGGTCGCCAGTACAGGAGGCGCATGCCAGATCTATTGTACATATTTTTAGTGGTAGGGGAAACCAGAGCACCCGGAGGAAACCTACGCAGACACGGGGAGAACATGCAAACTCCACTCAGAAAGGCCCTGGTCCGACCGGGATTCGAACCCAGGACCTTCTTGCTGAGAGGCGAGAGTGCTAGCCACTCAGCCACCGTGCCGTTTATTACAGACCTCTCATTACACCTGTGTTACAGACCTCACATTACACCTGTGTTACAGACCTCACATTACACCGGTGTTCTCACATTACACCTGTGTTACAGACCTCACATTACACCTGTGTTCTCACATTACACCTGTGTTACAGACCTCACATTACACCTGTGTTACAGACCTCGCATTACAACTGTGTCACAGACCTCACATTACACCTGTGTTACAGACCTCACATTACACCTGTGTAAAGACCTCACATTACACCTGTGTCACAGACCTCACATTACACCTGTGTCAAGACCTTACATTACACCTGTGTCAGAGACCTCACATTACAACTGTGTCACAGACCTCACATTACACCTGTGTTACAGACCTCACATTACACCTGTGTTACAGACCTCACATTACACCTGTGTAAAGACCTCACATTACACCTGTGTAAAGACCTTACATTACACCTGTGTTAGAGACCTCACATTACACCTGTGTAAAGACCTTACATTACACCTGTGTAAAGACCTTACATTACACCTGTGTAAAGACCTTACATTACACCTGTGTAGAGGTGCTGGCCGTGCTGGTGTCCCTCCTCTCTCTGTGGGGGGTCACTCTGGTCCTCCTTTGGTCTGCAGGCCTCAGACTGAGACACGACTTCAGCCTCGACTCTAGGATCATGCTCCTGACGTCGTCCTGCGCCGTCTGCGTCAACCTTCTGTGAGTTAGAGCTGCTGATTTTGACTAAAGTTACAGACCTGAGCTTTAAACATGTGTTATTCAGACTAAAGTTACAGACCTGAGCTTTAAACATGTGTTATTCAGACTAAATTTGTGTAAGCTCTCAGTCGTACAGGGATTAGTCAAAGCAAAGGAAGGTTTCTCACCCATCATCTGTACTTCTTAGCAAGTTTTCCCTTTTGATTTTCTCCAACCCGCGTGCCAAGACCAGGGCGTCTCTCCCAAAGTTGGCAACGATAAGTTTGTGTAAGCTCTCAGTCGTACAGGGATTAGTCAAAGCAAAGGAAAACTTGCTAAGAAGTACAGATGATGGGTGAGAAACCTTCCTTTGCTTATTCAGACTAAAGTTACAGACCTCAGCTTTTAACATGTGTGTCCTCAGAATGGTGTGTATCCTGCATCAGGGTTCTGCTCACACACACTCTCACGGCTCGGTGTGGGGTCAGAGAGGTCCCCACACACACGGTCCGGGTCCAGGTCCAAGTCTGGGTCCTGACCGGTCCAACTGCAGCGTGAGGGCAGCCTTCGTGCACGTGTTGGGGGACCTCCTGCAGAGTCTGGGGGTCCTGCTGGCGGCGGTTGTGATCCACGTCTGGGTGAGTGGATTCATGAATCTGTGTGTGTTAATGTTGTTGTTGTGTGTGTGAGTGTATCTGTGTGCTAGTGTGTGTGTTTGTAAATGTGTATGTGTGTGTCTGTGTGTGTAATGTATGTTATTGTGTGTGTGTGTGTAGATAAGTATTTTGTTGTCAGACACGAGGGTCTGAAATTGGTTTGTCCTGTTTGTGTAATCACACACAGACAGGACATTTAACACACCCACAGACATGACATTTAACACACACACACAAACAGTGCATTAAACACACACAGACAGGACATTTATCACACACACACAAACAGGGCATTAAACACACACACACACACACACATACAGGACATTTAACACACACACAAACAGGACATTTAACACACACACACAGACAGGACATTAAACACACAAAAAGAGATAACTGTCATTATGGGGAATGTGTGTGTGAACTGTCATTGCAAGGACCATGTGTTTAAGGTGCCGTAGTGGGGACTGTGTGTGTTAACTGTCATTGTGGGGGCTGTGTGTTTTCCAGCCTCAATACAAAGTTGCCGACCCCCTCTGCACCTTCCTCTTCTCGGCTCTGGTTTTATGGACCACGATTCCCGTCTTCAGAGACGTCCTCAGAGTCCTCATGGAAGGTAATCTCTCTGCATTAGTATGAAGACATCACTGACACCCATTGAAAGTCTTTTAAAGGACATGTTTTCATGTGAGTCTTTCTACTCGTTCCAACACTGAACAGCTGTGTTCAGACCAAGCACTGGGCAGGTGTTTGTTTAAATACATAAAGAATAAATGAGCTGAAAACGCAACCACTAACAACCTAGAACTATTGATGTACATACTTTGGTTTGTATGATTTTTACTTTTTCAAGGACAGTGTTCAAAAAACATTAGTCAAGAGGAGAGATGCATTGTACCAGGCTGTAGCAGAAATGCTAATTTACACCTTTTAAATGTGAAAAGCAGTGTATAAAAGTGATGTGTGTGTTTCTGTGTGTGTGTGTGTTGCAGCGACTCCTCCGCACATAGACCTGACTCATCTCCGTGAGCTGCTCCTCAGTCTCCACGGCGTCACTTCTGTTCACAGCCTCAGAGTCTGGAGCCTGAGTCCAGGATGCCCCCTGCTGTCTGTGCACATCACTGCAGGTGAGGACTGGGCTTCAGCACACAAGACCTGGTCCAGACCCGGTTCAGACCTGGACCAGGGCTGTGGTCAGACGAGACCAAACACTGACTTTTGAGGCCAAATAAAAAACACTGTTTGGAAAACTATCACTGGTCGTCACTCTGCTCACAGCATCCTCAGTGTCAGTGGTGGGGGCAGCATCCTGCTGTGGAGCTGCTTTTCTTCAGCATGGACAGGGAAGAGGGTCCGATTATGGGATCATAAGTAGCTATGATGTGTTTGAATAACTTTTAATATGATCATACAAATGTGTCTCCAGAGGAGCTCAGACCAAAGCCGCTGCTCATGTGTGTGTTTGCAGAGGAGCTCAAAGTAGAGCCGCTGCTCATGTGTGTGTTTGCAGAGGGGGGGTCCGACTCTCAGCTTGTCCTGAGGAGCTGCACGGATCTTCTGCTGTCGGAGTTTCACTTCAGACACATCACTGTCCAAGTGGAGAAGAACCAGGACCAGGACTAAGACCAGATTAATGAGACTAAAGTTACAGACCCCAGCTTTAAAAAAAATTTATTTATGAGACTAAAGTTACAGACCTCATCTTTATTACATTGTTCAACTGTTCCAAAATAAAACAATTCAAGCAGCAACAAATTGAGTAACATTTATTGAAACATCACATTCTGCACCAGCTGTTTTTGGACCAAGAACATGTCCCTGTTCCACAGACTATATGTGAGGAGTGTGACATCTGTGTGACATTACCATAGGCTTAGTCCCCAGTAGTCCTGGTCGGTGCCCTCTCACACAGGTCCCCAATAGTCCTGGTCGGTGCCCTCTCACACAGGTCCCCAATAGTCCTGGTAGATGCCCTCTCACACAGGTCCCCAGTAGTCCCAGTAGGTGCCCTCTCACACGGGTCCCCAGAAGTCCCGGTAGATGCCCTCTCACACAGATCCCCAGTAGTCCCAGTAGGTACCTCCTCACACAGGTGCCCAGAAGTCCCGGTAGTAGCTCTCACACAGGTCCCCAGTAGTCCCGGTAGGTGCTCTGGAACATGTCCTTGCACTGGATCTTGGCCCTGAGTTTGGCGCAGATGAGGAAGGCCCCTCCCATCTTGCGGTGCAGGGAGTAGGTCTCCTCTGGGGGCGGAGTCAGCCTCTGGTGGAGCATTGTGGGGATGAGGCGGTGGATCCGCTCCGTCGTGCTCTGGGCGCCAAAGTCAAAAGGCGCAGACGAAGAGAAGGCCTCGCCGAGGATCATGACGGCGTCTACGTGAGCACGCTCCATCGACTGCACAGGACACAGCGTCACCCTCTGGTCAGACTTGTACATCTACAGGGGTCTCTACATGCTGAGGCCAGAGAGAGACCAGAGAGAGACCAGAGACAGACCAGAGAGAGAGACCAGAGAGATACAAGAGAGAGAGACCAGGGAGAGACTCTGATGGACAGACCTTGGTCTCGAATCCTGTGAGAAACCTCATCTCTCTGGACTTGAGCAGGACTCGGTCTCGGTCCTGATCCGCCGCTGCTTTGATCACCTTTAACAAACACACGTCTCATCTGTCATTCCAGTCGTCTCTTAATCCACTTTTACTCCTCACCTCAATGTACGCATCTGTGAAGCTTTTGTCAAAACCTCGAGACGCTCCGAAGTCCAACAGATACACCTGCAGGGAGGGGAGGGGGGGAGGGGGGGAGGGGGGGAGGAGAGGAGAGAGGAAGGGGGAGAGGGCAAGGGAGGTGAGAGAGGAGAATCACCAGTTAAGAACCACTGTTGTTTGTTAGTCCCAGGGATAATGTATAGTACACAGGTCATTATTGGAAAATGAGTACCGACAGGGCGAAGCGGACCCCGACGGGTCAGGGTTCGAATCCCACCGGGAGCACATTAACACCAACATCCAGTGTGGGTCCTTAGGCAAGACCCTTAATGCTGCTGCCTAACTCATAACCATGAAGGCACAAATAACCAATGAGATGCCGGCTCAGACTTCGCCCGGCCAAACATGGTCTGCGTCAGGTGCTGGGGAACCAGAGCACCTTGATGAAAAGTGGGCTACTGGGACAAGACGAAAGTGGGCAAGATGCAATAACAGGGCTCTGTTGGAATGCTACTACTCGAGTAACCCTGGCCAAAGAGGTTACATGCAGAGAATGTGAGCTGAATGGTTACTTCGAAACCCACAGTCACAGTTGACCCCAAAACAACTGGTAGCTTAATGCTCTAACATCCACCAACGGCAACTGCTCTCACAGCTGGAGATCGATGAGGTCCAACACATGTATGATGAGGTAAAACACATGTATGAGGCCACAGATGCCGAGGTCAGATATTGGGTACATAGCCCCAATGGAACCGATAACGCTGAAGGAGGCAGCGACTGACCTGAAAGCTAAGATCATGGCTAGAATGGGCACAGGGCAAAGACACCGGTTACAGCGGTTGCGTGAAGTACCTCCTAAAGATCTCATAGAAAGTGTGAACGCAGCAAACGATACCTACCACCACAATCACTGAAACCAATGAGCTGATATACACTTCAGCAGCAGTGATCCTAGAGATGCTCGGCTATAAGAGCAACCATGGACAATACCCACCATGGAAAAGACGGTTGGAGGCTAAGATCAAGGCGGCTCGGAGAGAAGTGAGTCAATTAACAAAGGCCCAAAGAGGTGCAATGAAAAGACCAGTACCCAGAAAGTACAGCCAGATGACCATACCTGAAGCACTCGAAACTGCCAAACAAAGGCTCCAAGCCCTGGCCAGCCGCCTACAGAGGTACCCTAAAGAGAATGAAGAGTAAACAGGCTGTTCGCAACACAACCTGCGAAGGTGTACGCTCAGTGGCAGGGTAACAACAGGGGAGCGGACCCACCGAGGCTGGAAACTGAACAGTTCTGGAAAAACATATGGGAGAAGGATGCAGCACATAACAGAAGTGCACAATGGCTGGTGTCCCTGAGAGAGGAGCACAGCCACCTCCCAGAACAGAACTTAGTTACCATCACAGAGGCAGACATCCGAGAAAGAGTCTCAGGTATGAAAAACTGGACAGCACCTGGCCCTGATATGGTCCATGCCTACTGGCTAAGGACACTCACATCACTCCATGAGCGCCTATCAGCACAAATGAACCAGCTGCTGAGAGATGGGACTCACCCAGAATGGCTAACCGAAGGGCGAACGGTCCTGATCATGAAGGACCCTGTCAAGGGTGCAGTCCCCTCCAACTACCGGCCAATAACCGGTCTCTCCACAACATGGAAGCTCATGTCAGGCATCATTGCGGCTAAGATAAGTGGGCATATGGAACAATTCATGAGCACAGCACAGAAGGGCATTGGTAGAGACACCAGAGGAGCCAAACACCAGCTCCTGGTTGACAGAACAGTCGCCCAAGACTGCCGGTCACGACACACCAACCTGTGCACAGCCTAGATTGATTACCAGAAAGCCTACGACTCAATGCCACACACATGGATCATGGAATGCTTGAAGTTGTACAATATCAACAGGGCTCTAAGGGACTTCGTTGCAAACTCGATGGGGATGTGGAAGACCACCCTTGAGGCAAATGGCAAGCCGCTCGCACAAGTGACCATCAAATGTGGTATCTACCAAGGAGATGCTCTGTCCCCACTACTGTTCTGCATAGGCCTCAACCCTCTAAGCCAAGTAATTGACCAGACTGGCTATGGATACCGCCTCAGGAACGGAGCAAAGATCAGTCACCTCCTCTACATGGATGACATCAAGCTGTACGCCAAGAGCGAGAGAGACATCGACTCTCTGATCCAAACAACCAGGATCTACAGCCATGACATCGGCATGTCATTCGGGCTCGAGAAATGTAGCAGGATGGTGACTCGGAGAGGCAAGGTAGTCCACACAGAAGGGATCTCACTCCCAGAGGGAACAATAGCAGACGTTGAGGACAGTTACAAGTATCTCGGTATACCACAGGCAAATGGCAACCTCGAACAGGTGACGAGGAAAGCGGCAACTGCCAAATACCTCCAGCGAGTAAGGCAGGTCCTAAGAAGCCGGCTCAATGGCAAGAACAAGGCCCGGGCAATTAACAGCTACGCCCTGCCAGTGATCAGATACCCTGCAGGAATAATCAGGTGGCCAAAGGAAGCGATTCAGACCACGGATGTTAAAACTCGAAAGCTCCTTACCATGCATGGCGGGTTCCATCCCAAATCCAGCACCCTGAGACTGTACGTAAGCCGTAAAGAAGGAGGCCGAGGACTAGTGAGTGTGAGAGCCACTGTCCAGGACCAAACATCCAAACTCCATCATGGAGAAGGAGGTGAATGAGGAGGTGCTGGAGAAGAGCCACTGTCCAGGACCAAACATCCAAACTACATCATGGAGAAGGAGGTGAATGAGGAGGTGCTGGAGGAGAACCACTGTCCAGGACCAAACATCCAAACTCCATAACTACATCATGGAGAAGGAGGTGAATGAGGAGGTGCTGGAGGAGAGCCACTGTCCAGGACCAAACATCCAAACTCCATAACTACATCATGGAGAAGGAGGTTAATGAGGAGGTGCAGGAGGAGAACCACTGTCCAGGACCAAACATCGAAACTCCAGAACTACATCATGGAGGAGGAGGTGAATGAGGAGGTGCTGGAGGAGAGCCACTGTCCAGGACCAAACATCCAAACTCCATAACTACATCATGGAGGAGGGGGTGAATGAGGAGGTGTTGGAGGAGAGCCACTGTCCAGGACCAAACATCCAAACTCCAGAACTACATCATGGAGAAGGAGGTGAATGAGGAGGTGCTGGAGGAGAGCCACTGTCCAGGACCATACATCCAAACTCCATAACTACATCATGGAGGAGGGGGTGAATGAGGAGGTGCTGGAGGAGAGCCACTGTCCAGGACCAAACATCCAAACTCCAGAACTACATCATGGAGAAGGAGGTGAATGAGGAGGTGCTGGAGGAGAGCCACTGTCCAGGACCAAACATCCAAACTCCAGAACTACATCATGGAGAAGGAGGTTAATGAGGAGGTGCAGGAGGAGAACCACTGTCCAGGACCAAACATCGAAACTCCAGAACTACATCATGGAGGAGGAGGTGAATGAGGAGGTGCTGGAGGAGAGCCACTGTCCAGGACCAAACATCCAAACTCCATAACTACATCATGGAGGAGGTGGTGAATGAGGAGGTGCTGGAGGAGAGCCACTGTCCAGGACCAAACATCCAAACTCCAGAACTACATCATGGAGAAGGAGGTGAATGAGGAGGTGCTGGAGGAGAGCCACTGTCCAGGACCAAACATCCAAACTCCAGAACTACATCATGGAGAAGGAGGTGAATGAGGAGGTGCTGGAGGAGAGCCACTGTCCAGGACCAAACATCCAAACTCCATAACTACATCATGGAGAAGGAGGTGAATGAGGAGGTGCTGGAGGAGAGCCACTGTCCAGGACCAAACATCCAAACTCCAGAACTACATCATGGAGAAGGAGGTGAATGAGGAGGTGCTGGAGGAGAGCCACTGTCCAGGACCAAACATCGAAACTCCAGAACTATATCATGGAGAAGGAGGTGAATGAGGAGGTGCTGGAGGAGAGCCACTGTCCAGGACCAAACATCCAAACTCCAGAACTACATCATGGAGAAGGAGGTGAATGAGGAGGTGCTGGAGGAGAGCCACTGTCCAGGACCAAACATCCAAACTCCAGAACTACATCATGGAGAAGGAGGTGAATGAGGAGGTGCTGGAGGAGAGCCACTGTCCAGGACCAAACATCCAAACTCCATAACTACATCATGGAGAAGGAGGTGAATGAGGAGGTGCTGGAGGAGAGCCACTGTCCAGGACCAAACATCCAAACTCCAGAACTACATCATGGAGAAGGAGGTGAATGAGGAGGTGCTGGAGGAGAGCCATTGTCCAGGACCAAACATCGAAACTCCAGAACTACATCCTGGAGAAGGAGGTGAATGAGGAGGTGCTGGAGGAGAGCCACTGTCCAGGACCAAACATCCAAACTCCAGAACTACATCATGGAGAAGGAGGTGAATGAGGAGGTGCAGGAGGAGAACCACTGTCCAGGACCAAACATCGAAACTCCAGAACTACATCATGGAGAAGGAGGTGAATGAGGAGGTGCAGGAGGAGAACCACTGTCCAGGACCAAACATCGAAACTCCAGAACTACATCATGGAGAAGGAGGTGAATGAGGAGGTGCAGGAGGAGAGCCACTGTCCAGGACCAAACATCCAAACTCCAGAAATACATCATGGAGAAGGAGGTGAATGAGGAGGTGCTGGAGGAGAGCCACTGTCCAGGACCAAACATCCAAACTCCAGAACTACATCATGGAGAAGGAGGTGAATGAGGAGGTGCTGGACGAGAGCCACTGTCCAGGACCAAACATCCAAACTCCATAACTACATCATGGAGAAGGAGGTGAATGAGGAGGTGCTGGACGAGAGCCACTGTCCAGGACCAAACATCCAAACTCCAGAACTACATCATGGAGAAGGAGGTGAATGAGGAGGTGCTGGAGGAGAGCCACTGTCCAGGACCAAACATCCAAACTCCAGAACTACATCATGGAGAAGGAGGTGAATGAGGAGGTGCTGGAGGAGAACCACTGTCCAGGACCAAACATCCAAACTCCAGAACTACATCATGGAGAAGGAGGTGAATGAGGAGGTGCTGGAGGAGAGCCACTGTCCAGGACCAAACATCCAAACTCCAGAACTACATCATGGAGAAGGAGGTGAATGAGGAGGTGCTGGACGAGAGCCACTGTCCAGGACCAAACATCCAAACTCCATCATGGAGAAGGAGGTGAATGAGGACCTTCAGGGTGAAGCAGTCGGGGTCTGCTTCCGCCCTGAAGGTACTTATTTTCCGATAATGACCTGCGTAATATACGGTATCCCGCTTATTATACGGCTTTATACCAACAGAACACACAACATAAACTTCAGTCTACTTTTAGGAATGCCCAAAGGTTTATTTAATGACAGAAAATAAAATAGTTCCCAAAGGCTTTCCCGTGGCTATGCTAGCAACAGTTAGGCTAACAACTTCCAAACTAGAACTCTCTGGAACTGCATGAAAACTGAACACAGAATCCTGAACATCAGCGGTGAGTGACCCAAACATAAACTTAACCTAAATCCATAATTCCATCCTCTGCAAATGTTCCTAAAATGTGCCGATATCTACTTCCGGGTTTTTCGGGATCGCCTTTTCTCGCATTACATCAGTGTTTTTGTCATGAAAACGGAAACAGAAAATTCTGAAAACTTCCGTGCACTTGTATTAAGACTGGATATGTATAAATTACTCTCCGATTAACATTTCATTGCGTTGATTGATTGGCATTTGCGTTTATTGAGCGGCCAGAACTACTTCCGGGTTTTTCACGATCGCTTTTTGACGCAGAGAAATAGTATTTTTGTCATGAAGACAAGACCAGAAAATTCTGAAAATTTCCGTGCACGTGTGTGAAGAATGTATATGTGTAAGTATTCTCCGATTCACATTTAAGTGTGTTGATTGAGCGTGGCTAGCTCCGGAGTAGGGTTTAATATTTTTCCCGAAAATGAGACGTATCATATCCCGGGAAAAGACGACGCCTTTCCCGGGAAATCCCGGGAAATAGCTGTTGTTTGTAGTTGTTGTTTTTAGCCCAAGTAATGTATGATATCACTCAAATATATAATCCAACAAAAGCTGCCATCTCCACTAGTGTTTCACCAAGTGACTTGCTAGCTTTTATAAAGTAGCCATAGCGTTTTCAGACGTTTTGTTGATGGGCTTTCTTCAGGAATTTCACTATTATGAGATTCTAAATGTCTGCGCAATCCACTTGTCGAAAAGTGACGTGCGGTGTGGTTTGGAGGCACTGACTTCAGCCCTGTCAGATGAACATATATCATATAAATCAACAGAACCTGCAGAGCGGCTTATTCACAATTAGTTTGGCTACAGCAGAATGTTTTCCATGGCCCGCATTGTTTGCTCAAACAAAACGCAAAAGTTCGTAAAAGGCACATTTCCAATTGTGTTATGGGTCTTACCTTAGTTATTAATGAACAGCACAGACCACTTCAGTTCAGACCAGTTTCATGTTTAAGTCCAGATAATAGTTTGAGCGCAGATATGTAATCCCCCATTTGGAAATAAGCCCAAAGAGTTTTAAAGCGTAAAACAAAACGGGTGCCACCTCCACAAACTCCTCCGTGTGTTCGCTGCAGCCGGCTCTCGGGCGCATCCAATTTCTAATATCAACCTTCTTACCCTTCTCCTCTCTTCCTTATCATTCCTATCGTCATTGTAAGCAGACCATTACCCTAAATGCATTTTATATGATTTTAAAATGTGTTATATGTATGTTAGCCAAACCTGTTGCTGCCCTTAGCAGATGGAAAAAAAGAAAGGAGCTTTCTGATAGAATTGGACGTAACCAAATTCTGGGCTCACATGCGCCCCGTACCCTGAGCCTGGCCTCATTACAAGTCGTGGTTTAGCGCGATTAAGACCCATATTTGTTGTCAAAAACACAATTTATGAGCCATCAGCTGTAGACATGTTGATTGTAAATGAAATATGTTTGAACTTTGAACAACAATAAACGTGCTTTATAATAGGAGCGCACTGTATTTTTTTTTTTACTTTCATTTCCCGTTTCCCGTCATAACATTTCTCGGGAATCGGGAAATAGTTTTCATCAGATTTCCCGGGAATCCCGTATCCCGGGATTAAACCCTACTCCGGAGTGGCCGGAACTACTTGCGGAGTTATCCACGCATTTGAAAGACGAGCAGAGAGTGCGTTGCCAAAGGGCAGCGGTCATTATTGTTTTGAGAGGTCCGTTATAGAAAATAATGACCGGTAGAACGTTTTGAAATTACATTCAAATCAATGGTTCTGCTGCTGCTGTGAGGAGCTGTATAATAATGTATAATAAGTACTGACATATACACCCTCCTGCTTCATGAGTTCTGTTCATGACTGCTGCTGTAGACCCGCACCAGGCTGTGTCAGGGCCGGACCTGAACCCAGTCCAGAGGGTTTTGGACCTGAACCCAGTCCAGAGGGTTTTGGACCTGAACCCAGTCCAGAGGGTTTTGGACCTGAACCCAGTCCAGATGGTTTTGGGGCTGGACCAACAAGTGCTAAGCATCATGGGAACTCCTTCCAGACTGTTGGAGACCATTTCAGGTCCTGTTGAAGCTCATCCAGAGAATGCCAAGAGTGAAGCAGTATCAGAGCAAAAGGAGCTACTTTGAAGAACCAGAATTTAACACATATTTACACTTGGTTCATACTTTTTTACTACGGACATCATTCACATGAGTTCATCATAGGTTTGAGACCCTCAGCGTCAATCTACAACAGTACTTACAAATGTATATAAATATATATATATATAAATAAGACTGACCCGGTGAGAGCGAGGGTCGTAGAAGAAGTTGGACCAGTTTGGATCCGTTTGCATGAAGCGAAACTCAAACAGTTCTCTGAGACACAGGCGCAGGATGTGGGAGCAGATCTGTGGAGAGAGAGCAGTTAGACCTGCAAGCGGCTGTAGAGGCCTCACACACTCAGTGAGTTTTGTAAAAAAGCGACATAGTTTGATAACTGGTCCTCGGTGCACCAGTACCAGGATCAGGTCCAAACAAAGCAGTTTGTGAGTCCATGGTATGTGCTTTAGAGGATTCAGAGGATAATCTGAGCTTGGACTCAACATATGGTAATCACCACCAGGGACTGGGACCAGAGAGAGACCAGAGAGAGAGAGAGACCAGAGAGAGACCAGAGAGAGACCAGAGAAAGACCAGAGAGAGACACCAGAGAGAGACACCAGAGAGAGACACCAGAGAGAGACACCAGAGAGAGACACCAGAGAGAGACACCAGAGAGAGACACCAGAGAGAAAGACCAGAGAGAGACCAGAGAGAGACACCAGAGAAAGACCAGAGAGAGACCAGAGTGACCAGAGAGAGACCAGAGTGACCAGAGAGAGACCAGAGAGAGACACCAGAGAAAGACCAGAGAGACCAGAGAGAGACACCAGAGAAAGACCAGTGAGACCAGACATTTTCTGGTCCAGAGTTCAATACCTGGTTCCTGAGTTCCTGGTCCAGGTCGGAGGCTTTGTCCAGAGGAAATCCAGGGACCAGAGTCAGGGTCAGAACCTGTCGACTGCTGAGGTCTGGGATCACATCAGGAACCGAGAAGAACGGGTGGTCCTTCAGGAGGTCCCTATGATAGACCAGAGAGAGACCTGAGACCAGAGACCAGAGAGAGACCTGAGACCAGAGAGAGAGACCAGAGAGAGACCAGAGAGAGACCAGAGGGAGACCAGAGGGAGACCAGAGAGAGAGACCAGAGAGAGACCAGAGAGAGACCAGAGAGAGACCAGAGAGAGACCAGAGAGAGACCAGAGGGAGACCAGAGGGAGACCAGAGGGAGACCAGAGATAGACCAGAGAGAGACCTGAGTCTGATCTCCTTACAGTCAGTTGTTGTGACTCACTTGAACTTGTTGACGCACTCGGCCTCTCGGATGTAGTCACACTCCAGAGCCAGCTCCCGGCTCAGGACTTCCACCAGGTGCTCCGGGAACAGACCTGAAAGACCGAGGACTGAGACAGGAGCAACCACAGCAACTCTCTCTGGTCTCCCTCGCTGGTCTCCCTCGCTGGTCTCCCTCTCTGGTCTCCCTCTCTGGTCTCCCTCTCTGGTCTCCCTCTCTGGTCTCCCTCTCTGGTCTCCCTCTCTGGTCTCCCTCTCTGGTCTCCCTCTCTGGTCTCCCTCTCTGGTCTCCCTCTCTGGTCTCCCTCTCTGGTCTCCCTCTCTGGTCTCCCTCTCTGGTCTCCCTCTCTGGTCTCCCTCTCTGGTCTCCCTCTCTGGTCTCCCTCTCTGGTCTCCCTCTCTGGTCTCTCTCTGGTCTCCCTCTCTGGTCTCCCTCTCTGGTCTCCCTCGCTGGTTTCCCTCTCGTCTCTCTCTTTGGTCTCTCTCTGTCTCTGTCTCTGGTCTCTCTCTCTCTGGTCTCTCTCTCTCTGGTCTCTCTCTTTGGTCTTTTTCTAGTCTCAGGGGTCAGAGGTCACCTTCAGGTAGAGCTCGGATTAGACTCAGTGCTCCCATGATGTTCCGGACGTCACTGTTGATGCTGCGAGCCACGCCAGGATACTGCGACAGAAACACTGAGTAAAGACCAGAGCGAGACCAGAGCGAGACCAGAGCGAGACCAGAGCGAGACCAGAGCGAGACCAGAGAGAGACCAGAGAGAGACCAGAGAGAGACCAGAGAGAGACCAGAGAGAGACCAGAGAGAGACCACAGAGAGACCAGAGAGACCAGAGAGGGAGACCAGAGAGACCAGAGAGAGGGACCAGAGAGAGACCAGAGAGAGACCAGAGAGAGACACAAGAGAGAGACACCAGAGAGAAACCAGAGGGAGACCAGAGAGAGGGACCAGAGAGAGACCAGAGCGAGACCAGAGCGAGACCAGAGCGAGACCAGAGAGAGACCAGAGAGAGACCAGAGAGAGACCAGAGAGAGACCAGAGAGAGACCTAGAGAGAGAGACCAGAGAGACCAGAGAGAGGGACCAGAGAGAGACCAGAGAGAGACCAGAGAGACCAGAGAGAGAGACCAGAGAGACACCAGAGAGAGACACAAGAGAGAGACACCAGAGAGAAACCAGAGGGAGACCAGAGAGAGGGACCAGAGAGAGACCAGAGAGACCAGAGAGAGAGACCAGAGAGACACCAGAGAGAGACACAAGAGAGAGACACCAGAGAGAAACCAGAGGGAGACCAGAGAGAGAGACCAGAGAGAGGGACCAGAGAGAGAGACCAGAGAGAGACCAGGGAGACCAGAGAGAGAGACCAGAGAGACACCAGAGAGAGACACAAGAGAGAGACACCAGAGAGAAACCAGAGGGAGACCAGAGAGAGAGACCAGAGAGAGGGACCAGAGAGGGAGACCAGAGAGACCAGAGAGAGGGACCAGAGAGAGACCAGAGAGAGACCAGAGAGACCAGAGAGAGAGACCAGAGAGACACCAGAGAGAGACACAAGAGAGAGACACCAGAGAGAAACCAGAGGGAGACCAGAGAGAGGGACCAGAGAGAGACCAGAGAGAGACCAGAGAGACCAGAGAGAGAGACCAGAGAGACACCAGAGAGAGACACAAGAGAGAGACACCAGAGAGAAACCAGAGGGAGACCAGAGAGAGAGACCAGAGAGAGAGACCAGAGAGAGACCAGAGAGAGACCAGAGAGAGACCAGAGAGAGACCAGAGAGAGACCAGAGAGAGACCAGAGAGAGACCAGAGAGAGACCAGAGACACAGACCTGGACCTTGATGGCCACTTCTCTTCCGTCCTGAAGTCGTCCCAGATGAACTTGTCCAATCGAAGCCGCAGCGAAAGGTTTCTCCTCAAAGTGTTGGAGCTTCTGCCTCCAGTGAGGCCCGAGCTCTGACACCAGCACCGCCTGAGGACCAGGGGAGACACCAGGAGTGAGGACCAGGGGAGACACCAGGAGTGAGGACCAGAGGAGACAGCAGGAGTGAGGACCAGGAGTGAGGACCAGGGGAGACACCAGGAGTGAGGACCAGAGGAGACACCAGGAGTGAGGACCAGAGGCAACACTAGGAGTTAGGACCAGACGAGACACCAGGAGTGATGACCAGAGGAGACACCAGGAGTGAGGACCAGGGGAGACACCAGGAGTGAGGACCAGGGGAGACACCATGAGTGAGGACCAGGAGTGAGGACCAGGGGAGACACCAGGAGTGAGGACCAGAGGAGACACCAGGAGTGAGGACCAGAGGCAACACTAGGAGTTAGGACCAGAGGCAACACTAGGAGTTAGGACCAGACGAGACACCAGGAGTGATGACCAGAGGAGACACCAGGAGTGAGGACCAGGGGAGACACCAGGAGTGAGGACCAAGGGAGACACCATGAGTGAGGACCAGGAGTGAGGACCAGGGGAGACACCAGGAGTGAGGACCAGAGGAGACACCAGGAGTGAGGACCAGAGGCAATACTAGGAGTTAGGACCAGACGAGACACCAGGAGTGATGACCAGAGAAGACACCAGGAGTGAGGACCAGGGGAGACACCAGGAGTGAGGACCAGGGGAGACACCAGGAGTGAGGACCAGGGAAGACACCATGAGTGAGGACCAGGAGTGAGGACCAGGGGAGACACCAGGAGGGAGGACCAGAGGAGACACCAGGAGTGAGGACCAGAGGCAACACTAGGAGTTAGGACCAGAGGCAACACTAGGAGTTAGGACCAGACGAGACACCAGGAGTGATGACCAGAGGATACACCAGGAGTGAGGACCAGAGGAGACACCAGGAGTGAGGAACAGAGGCAACACTAGGAGTTAGGACCAGAGGAGACACCAGAAGTGATGACCAGGGGAGACACCAGGAGTGAGGACCAGATGAGACACCAGGAGTGAGGACCAGGGGAGACACCAGGAGTGAGGACCAGAGGAGACACCAGGAGTGAGGACCAGAGGAGACACCAGGAGTGAGGACCAGGGAAGACACCAGGAGTGAGGACCAGGGGAGACACCAGGAGTGAGGACCAGAGGCAACACTAGGAGTTGGACCAGAGGAGACACCAGGAGTGAGGACCAGGGGAGACACCAGGAGTGAGGACCAGGGGAGACACCAGGAGTGAGGACCAGGGGAGACACCAGGAGTGAGGACCAGGGGAGACACCAGGAGTGAGAACCAGGGGAGACACCAGGAGTGAGGACCAGAGGAGACACCAGGAGTGAGGACCAGAGGCAACACTAGGAGTGAGGACCAGAGGCAACACTAGGAGTTAGGACCAGAGGAGACACCAGGTGTGATGACCAGGGGAGACACCAGGAGTGAGGACCAGAGGCAACACTAGGAGTTAGGACCAGGGGAGACACCAGGAGTGAGGACCAGGGGAGACACCAGGAGTGAGGACCAGAGGCAACACCAGGAGTTAGGACCAGAGGAGACACCAGGAGTGAGGACCAGGGGAGACACAAGGAGTGAGGACCAGAGGAGACACCAGCACCAGAGGTGAGGACCAGGGGAGACACCAGGAGTGAGGACCAGAGGAGACACCAGGAGTGAGGACCAGAGGAGACACCAGGAGTGAGGACCAGAGGAGACACCAGGAGTGAGGACCAGAGGCAACACTAGGAGTTAGGACCAGACGAGACACCAGGAGTGATGACCAGAGGAGACACCAGGAGTGAGGACCAGGGGAGACACCAGGACTCTCACCATCATCTGCTTGGTGGGCATGAAGTCTGCGCTCTGTCGAACTCTCTCAAAGACTTTGGCCAAATGTGGACTAATGAAGGCATCATCTGCGGAGACAAGGACATGAGACCAGGAAGAACCGAGGAAGACACCAGGAAGACAACAGGAAGACACGAGGAAGACACCAGGAAGACAACAGGAAGACAACAGGAAGACACCAGGAAAACACCAGGAAGACACCAGAGGGACCAGGGAGACACCAGGAAGACACCAGAGGGACCAGGGAGACACCACAGGGACCAGGAAGACACCAGAGGGACCAGGAAGACACCAGTAAGACACCAGAGGGACCAGGAAGACACCAGAGGGACCAGGGAGACACCAGAGGGACCAGGACGACACCAGAGGGACCAGGAAGACACCAGGGAGACCAGGAAGACACCAGAGGGACCAGGGAGACACCAGAGGGACCAGGGAGACACGAGAGATTAAAGAGATTCCTACACAGATACATGGATGATTTCCCTTTGTTTTTGTTTGAGACTTGAGGAGACATGTGTCCACCCAGAATACTGGGGAAATGTCCTGTCCCCTCTCCTCTCCCCCTGTTCTCTCCCCCTGTTCTCTCTCCCCTGTCCTCTCTCCCCTGTCCTCTCTCCTCCCCTCTCCTCTCTCCCCTCTCCCCCGTCCTCTCACCCTGGATACTGAGGACCTGTCCCAGCTTCAGAGCGGCTCCTCTCACTTTACACAGAGTTCTCACGATTCTCTCTGCGTTGGCTTCAGTCAGGAACGGGCTGGAGTCCAGGACCGGAGCCTTCTGCCCTGAGACAAGAGACCAGAGAGAGACCAGGGAAAGAGACCAGAGACCAGAGAGAGCAGAGAGAGACCAGAAAGACCGGAGAGACGAGAGAGAAACCAGAGAGACCAGGGAGACCAGAGAGAGACCAGAGAGAGCAGAGAGAGACCAGAGAGACCAGAGAGAGACCAGAGAGACCAGAGAGAGACCAGAGAGAGACCAGAGAGACCAGAGAGAGACCAGAGAGAGACCAAAGAGAGACCAGAGAGAGACCAGAGAGAGACCAGAGACCAGGGAGAGACCAGAGAGAGACCAGAGAGAGACCAGAGAAACCAGAGAGACCAGAGAGAGCAGAGAGAGACCAGAGAGACCAGAGAGAGACCAGAGAGACCAGAGAGAGACCAGAGAGAGACCAGAGAGACCAGAGAGAGACCAGAGAGACCAGAGAGAGACCAGAGAGAGACCAAAGAGAGACCAGAGAGAGACCAGAGAGAGACCAGAGACCAGGGAGAGACCAGAGAGAGACCAGAGAAACCAGAGAGACCAGAGAGAGCAGAGAGAGACCAGAGAGACCAGAGAGAGACCAGAGAGACCAGAGAGAGACCAGAGAGAGACCAGAGAGACCAGAGAGACCAGAGAGAGACCAGAGAGAGACCAGAGACCAGGGAGAGACCAGAGAGAGACCAGAGACCAGGGAGAGAGTTAGAATGGTATTGCACACTCTGTTATAGTTGAATGACTCACTCACTTTGTTGTTTTGGTTTGAAAGATTTTTTTGCCATTTCTGTGAGAGCACCAACACCAAGTCCCACTGCCAGACCTGAGGGACCAGAGAGAGACCAGAGGGAGTGACCAGGGAGTGACCAGAGAGAGACCAGAGGGAGTGACCAGGGAGTGACCAGAGAGAGACCAGAGAGAGACCAGAGAGAGACCAGAGAGAGACCAGAGGGAGTGACCAGAGAGAGACCAGAGAGAGACCAGAGGGAGTGACCAGAGAGAGACCAGAGGGAGTGACCAGAGAGAGACCAGAGAGAGAGACCATGAAACCAGGAGTCTGTGTCTTCTTCAGACAAACCTCCAAAGTTGACCAGACGTCCGAGACGAGTCACAGGAACCTTCTTCTCTCGTGCTTTTTCACTGATCTGTAAAACAACATATCTGAGAGTGTGCGTGTGCAGCCTGGTACCCCCTGGTCTGGCCTCCTTCAGCCTGGTACCACCTGGTCTGGCCTCCTTCAGCCTGGTACCACCTGGTCTGGCCTCCTTCAGCCTGGTACCCCCTGGTCTGGCCTCCTTCAGCCTGGTACCCCCTGGTCTGGCCTCCTTCAGCCTGGTACCCCCTGGTCTGGCCTCCTTCAGCCTGGTACCACCTGGTCTGGCCTCCTTCAGCCTGGTACCCCCTGGTCTGGCCTCCTTCAGCCTGGTACCACCTGGTCTGGCCTCCTTCAGCCTGGTACTACCTGGTCTGGCCTCCTTCAGCCTGGTACTACCTGGTCTGGCCTCCTTCAGCCTGGTACCACCTGGTCTGGCCTCGTTCAGCCTGGTACCACCTGGTCTGGCCTCCTTCAGCCTGGTACCACCTGGTCTGACCTCCTTCAGCCTGGTACCACCTGGTCTGACCTCCTTCAGCCTGGTACCACCTGGTCTGGCCTCCTTCAGCCTGGTACCACCTGGTCTGGCCTCCTTCAGCCTCATACCTTCTGCTGGTGAGGTCGGCAGACCTTGGCCCCTCTCGGCTCCTGGATCTGCTCCACAGATAACGGCCCCAAGTCCTGGTTCAGAGCACGACTCAGAGTCAGACCGGGTCTCGCTGGTTTACAGCCGCTAGTCCTGGTCCTGGTCTGGAGGCCGAGTGGGTCTCTGTGTGGGACCAGACTGAGGGAGCGGTGAGGGTCGCACACATGCTGCTCCTGCAACAGGACAGTATGCATCAGAGAGAGACCAGAGAGAGACCAGAGAGAGAGACCAGAGAGAGAGACCAGAGAGAGAGACCAGAGAGAGACCAGAGAGAGACCAGAGAGAGAGACCAGAGAGAGACCAGAGAGAGAGCAGAGACCAGAGAGAGACCAGAGAGAGAGACCAGAGAGAGAGACCAGAGAGAGACCAGAGAGAGAGACCAGAGAGAGAGACTAGAGAGAGAGACCAGAGAGAGACCAGAGAGAGAGACTAGAGAGAGAGACCAGAGAGAGACCAGAGAGAGAGACCAGAGAGAGAGACCAGAGAGAGAGACCAGAGAGAGAGACCAAAGAGAGACTAGAGAGAGACAAGAGAGAGACCAGAGAGAGAGACCAGAGAGAGACCTGAGAGAAACCAGAGAGACCAGATAAGCTTGCCTTGCTCTTGGTCAAAATTGACAAAGACAGGAAGTACTTTGACCTGTGGAGTGCCCCAGGGGTCGATCCTGGGACCTTATCTGTTCAGTTACTCAGAGTTTTATCTCTCTGCATGCAGCTAAAACATGGAGCAGTCTTCCTGAAAACGTGAGACAAGCTTCCACTCACAGCTCCACACAGGGGCTCCACCGCTGACATGTGTCCCAGGACGGGAGCTCGGAGGACGGCCTGCTTCAGCCAGCTCACCCCCCGCAGGAGAACCATGGTCCCCTGGAAACACATAACACTCTGAACCAGGATCCAGACTCGACTCTACCTGACTCTACCTGGATAGAACCATGAAGACCAAGAGGGAAAGGAGGGCCTGGTACTGGTTACACAGGACCAGAGGAAACACTCCCAATCAGGGTAGGGTAGAGTAGAGTAGAGTAGAGTAGAGTAGAGTAGAGTAGAGTAGAGTAGAGTAGAGTAGAGTAGAGTAGAGTAGAGTAGAGTAGGGTAAAGTAGAGTAGAGTAGAGTAGAGTAGAGTAGAGTAGAGTAGAGTAGAGTAGAGTAGAGTAGGGTAAAGTAGAGTAGAGTATAGTAGGGTAGAGTAGAGTAGGGTAGAGTAGAGTAGGGTAGAGTAGATTAGAGTAGGGTAGAGTAGAGTAGGGTAGAGTAGGGTAGAGTAGAGTAGAGTAGGGTAGAGTAGGGTAGAGTAGAGTAGGGTAGAGTAGGGTAGGGTAGGGTAGAGTAAAGTAGGGTAGCGTAGGGTAGAGTAGAGTAGGGTAGAGCAGGGTAAAGTGTCTCTCCTTCAGTTGCGTCATATTCTTGATACATATTCAGCCCCACGTGACTGTTTGCAGAACCACAGTGTTTCCACATAGTGTGATAACTTCCTCTGCACTGACCTCAGACCAGCAGTAGACACACACACACAGTTTTTGTGTTGGTCATGTTCCACTATCACTGCGCGTGTCATGACTCACGCGCCTGTGTACGTGTCCGCGCGCACTCAGCCAGATCTCACTCAATACGTGTCTCAGTGTGTGTGTGTGTGTGTGTTGTTTGTGGGAAAAGCTGAGAATTTGTGTCAAACAAACGTCATCTGTTTGAATGAAACACAACAACAACAACACAGTCTGAGTGTGTTACAACAGAAGTGTGCAACAGCTGGACACACACAGACTCACACACGCTGAGGACGTGTGTGTGGCTGTGAAACAGAATCAGACGCAAAAGAGACTTTGATGAAGACTATGATGAAGACTCTGATGAAGACTATGATGAAGACTATGATGAAGACTATGATGAAGACTCTGATGAAGACTCTGATGAAGACTCTGATGAAGACTCTGATGAAGACTATGATGAAGACTATGATGAAGACTCTGATGAAGACTCTGATGAAGACTCTGATGAAGACTATGATGAAGACTATGATGAAGACTATGATGAAGACTATGATGAAGACTCTGATGAAGACTATGATGAAGACTATGATGAAGACTCTGATGAAGACTCTGATGAAGACTCTGATGAACACTATGATGAACACTATGATGAAGACTCTGATGAACACTATGATGAAGACTCTGATGAAGACTCTGATGAAGACTCTGATGAACACTATGATGAACACTATGATGAAGACTCTGATGAACACTATGATGAAGACTCTGATGAAGACTCTGATGAAGACTCAGAGCTGATACTCACAGACTGTAAACACGGTTCTCTCCGCTACAAACTCATGGACCCGGGACAAAGGCGCAGTTCGCTGGAAACGCGGTGACTTCGCTTCTGTTTCGCGGTGACTTCGCTTCCGTTTCGCGGTGAGTTCGCTTCTGATTCGCGGTGACTTCGCTTCTGTTTCGAGGTGACTTCGCTTCTGATTCGCGGTGACTTCGCTTCTGATTCGCGGTGAGTTCGCTTCGCCCACGCTGCAGAAACTCAGTCCCGTGAGCACAGCAGCATCAGCCTCATGGAGCCTCTGCCCCCGCAGGAGGCGCTCAGACCGCGGGCCAATCAGAAGCAGAAGCCCAGGGAGGGAGGGGTGGAGGAGGAGGGGAGGGTGAGGGAGGGAGGGGTGGAGGAGGAGGGGAGGGACGCAGAGGGGGGAGAAGGTGAGGGAGGAGGTGAGGAGAAGGTGAGGGAGGGAGGGGTGGAGGAGAGGGGAGGGTGAGGTGAGGAGGAGGGAGGGAGGAGGAGGAGAGGTGAGGGGGAGGGTGGAGGGAGGTGAGGGAGGGAGGGGTGGAGGAGGAGGGGAGGGGAGGGGGAGGGGGGAGGGGAGGAGAGGGGGAGGAGAAGGTGAGGGAGGGAGGGGTGGAGGAGAAGGTGAGGGAGGGAGGGGTGGAGGAGAAGGTGAGGGAGGGAGGGAGGGGAGGGGGAAGAGGTGTGGAAGGTAGAGGGGGAGGAGGAGATGAGGGAGGGAGGGAGGGGTGGAAGAGGTCTCAGAGACCCTTGTGTATCATATGTTGTCATGGTTACAGCGCTCGCCCTCACACAGATCTGATTCGTGACATGTGCTCCCCTTGCTCTTTAGCGCCATCCAGTGGTTCAGGTGTGACATTACAGAAGGACTATTGTAGATCACATGTTCAAAGAGCGACAGTAGCTTAGTTGTTAGAGCATTGGCCTTTGAGCCAGAAGGTCGTGGGGTCAAGCCCGACTTTCACCATCAACTCCCACTGATGTCTCCTGTCGTTGTGTCCTTGGGCAAGACACTTAACCTGTGGGAACAGCAGGTGTCCCGGTGGGGCGGCTGCGGCTGTAAAGTGCCAAACTGTGGTTGTGTCCTTAGGCAAGACACTTCACCCTAATTGCGTAGAATGAGTCTGGTGTGTGTGTGAATGGTTGGTGGTGGTGGGAGGGGCCGATGGCACAGACTGGTTGCCTCGCTTCTGTCAGTGTGCCCCAGGGCAGCTGTGGCTACAGTAGTTTATCACCACCGTGTTTGGAGAGAGAGAATAATGTGAAGAGACTCTCAGTGTCCAAAAAGTGCTATATAAAATATGCATTATTATTAAAGCTGGGGTCTGTAACTTTAGTCTCAATAGACAGGTGCTGTGAGTCAGTATCTGCCTCTTTGGGCTGAGAGCTGATTGGCCGAGAGAGAGGGGGGTCCTCTCTTTGTAATAAATCAACATCAGACAAGGATAAAAGGCTTTATTCAAAAGTTGAACACATTGAGTCAATGACAGCTTTCTCCTCCTGCTCCTGCTCCTCCTGCTCCTCCTACTGCTCCTCCTGCTCCTCCTACTGCTCCTCCTGTTCTCTCCCACATCAGATAAAACAGTGCAGTAGTTGTGTGTCAGAGTCTGAGGTTGTTGAACAGTTTGAGAGCGTTGTGTGTCGTCTGCTCCATCACTCGCTCCAAACTCACTCCTTTCACTTTGGAAACAAACTCTGCAGCAACACAGATGTTCTGAGGCTCATTCCGGACCTGAGACCAGAGAGAGACCAGAGGGAGACCAGAGAGAGACCAGAGAGAGACCAGAGAGAGACCAGAGAGAGACCAGAGAGAGACCAGAGACCAGAAAGAGACCAGAGAGAGACCAGAGAGAGACCAGAGAGAGACCAGAGAGAGACCAGAGAGAGACCAGAAAGAGACCAGAGAGAGACCAGAGGGAGAGACCAGAGAGAAAGACCAGAGAGAGACCAGAGGGAGACCAGAGAGAGACCAGAGAGAGACCAGAGGGAGACCAGAGAGAGACCAGAGAGAGACCAGAGGGAAAGACAAGAGAGAGACCAGAGAGACCAGAGGGAGACCAGAGGGAGACCAGAGGAAGACCAGAGAGAGACCAGAGAGAGACCAGAGAGAGACCAGAGAGAAATTACAGTTAGTTCAGTTGGAGAAAAATGTTTCACAGATTTGTTTCAAAAGAAGTAAAGTGAATAGTAGGTCTGTTCTGGATCAGTCCTGGTCCAGTCTGGGTCCTGGGTCAGTCCTGGATGAGTCTGGTCGGAGTCCAGGGTCAGACCTGTTTCTCTGGACCAAGTGCAGGAGAGTCGGTCTCCAGACAGATGTTCTCCAGAGGCAGCTGCTTCACCAGACGCTGCTTCTTAAACAGAACACAAAACACTGAGATGCACCGAGCTCATAAGTCTCCATCCCTCAGTCCTCATAAGTCTCCATCCCCCAGTCCTCAGAAGTCTCCATCCGCCTCTCTGGTCTCTCTCTGGTCCCTCTCTGGTCTCCCTCTCTGGTCTCCCTCTCTGGTCTCCCTCTCTGGTCTCCCTCTCTGGTCTCCCTCTCTGGTCTCCCTCTCTGGTCTCCCTCTCTGGTCTCCCTCTCTGGTCTCCCTCTCTGGTCTCTCTCTCTGGTCTCCCTCTCTGGTCTCCCTCTCTGGTCTCTCTCTGTGCTCTCTCTCTGGTCTCTCTCTCTGTGCTCTCTCTCTGTGCTCTCTCTCTGTGCTCTCTCGCTGTGCTCTCTCGCTGTGCTCTCTCTCTGGTCTCTCTCTCTGTGCTCTCTCTCTGTGCTCTCTGTGCTCTCTCTCTGTGCTCTCTCTCTGGTCTCTCTCTCTGGTCTCTCACCTGGTCACTGCGGATGATTGATGGTGGTATAGAGAACATAAATCCTTGTCTCACTCCCTCCAGAGCCACAGATGGTTTACCATCAAAGGCATGAAGTAGAGCCTTCTGTACTCCTGCAACACACACACATATTTACACACTCACACACACATATTTACACACTCACACACACATATTTACACACACACACACACACACACACATATTTACACACTCACACACACATATTTACACACACACACACACACACATACTCACACTCATATACACACACACACAAACACACATTTACACACACACTCACACACACACACATATTTACACACACACTCACACACACAGATATACACACACACACACACACACACACACATATATACAGTGCCTTGCGAAAGTATTTGGCCCCCATGAACCTTTCAACATTTCGCCACATTTCAGATTTCAGAAATTTTATATAAACATAAAGATATAAAATTTTAATTTTTTGTCATGAATCAACAAGTGGGACACAATCGTGAAGTGGAACAAAATTTATTGGATAATTTAAACTTTTTGAACAAATAAAAAACTAAAAAGTGGGGTGTGCAATATTATTCGGCCCCTTTACTTTCAGTGCAGCAAACTCAGTCCAGAAGTTCAGTGAGGATCTTTGAATGATCCAATGTTGTCCTAAATGACTGATGATGATAAATAGAATGCACCTGTGTGTAATCAAGTCTCCGTATAAATCTGCTCTTTGATAGTCTCAGGGTTCTGTTTAAAGCGCAGAGAGAACCATGAAGACAAAGGAACACACCAGGCAGGTCCGAGATACTGTTGTGGAGAAGTTTAAAGCCGGATTTGGATACAAAAAGATTTCCCAAGCTTTAAACATCTCAAGGAGCACTGTGCAAGCAATTATATTGAAATGGAAGGAGTATCAGACCACTGCAAATCTACCAAGACCCGGCCGTCCCTCCAAATTTTCATTTCAAACAAGGAGAAGACTGATCAGAGATGCAGACAAGAGGCCCATGATCACTCTGGATGAACTGCAGATAACTACAGCTGAGGTGGGAGAGTCTGTCCATAGGACAACAATTAGTCGTGCACTGCACAAATCTATATTGAATCTATATTGAAATCTTCCATTTCAATACAATTGCTTGCACAGTGCTCCTTGAGATGTTTAAAGCTTGGGAAATCTTTTTGTATCCAAATCCGGCTTTAAACTTCTCCACAACAGTATCTCGGACCTGCCTGGTGTGTTCCTTTGTCTTCATGGTTCTCTCTGCGCTTTAAACAGAACCCTGAGACTATCAAAGAGCAGGTGCATTTATACGGAGACTTGATTACACACAGGTGCATTCTATTTATCATCATCAGTCATTTAGGACAACATTGGATCATTCAAAGATCCTCACTGAACTTCTGGACTGAGTTTGCTGCACTGAAAGTAAAGGGGCCGAATAATATTGCACGCCCCACTTTTCAGTTTTTTATTTGTTAAAAAAGTTTAAATTATCCAATAAATTTCGTTCCACTTCACGATTGTGTCTCACTTGTTGTTGATTCTTGACAAAACATTTAATTTTTATATCTTTATGTTTGAAGCCTGAAATGTGGCGAAATGTTGAAAGGTTCAAGGGGGCCGAATACTTTCGCAAGGCACTGTACACCAGTGTTGTACCAGTTCACAACTTTTCTGAACTAGTTCAAGTTCAGTTCATAAATGCTCAAAGTGAACAGTTCACGTTCAAAGTTCACAATTTTATTTCTGAACTAGTTCAAAGTTCAGTTCATTTTACTTTTTTTGTGAAATAGTCAAATACTTTTTTTCACACTACGAGCTATAATATAAATGTATACGTACAACAGTACATGTATATATATATATATATATATATGTATATATCTCCTGTACACCCACAGGAGGAGAGCCTTTTGACTACAAAACAGACCAGATTTACATGGTTTTCAATGGGAGCCAAACGGAGTTGCTCCATCTCTGCTCATAAACTACAGACAGTAATGCGCTGCAGTGCGTGTGTCTATACTTTATGTCAAATGTAAACGGTGTAAACTTTGTCGCTAACTCACCCTGTGTTTTCATCACGACTCGGGCACATGTGAAAAGCACCAGCTCACAGCGCCGCACCGCAACACAGAGTCGGGGTGCATTCACAGACGGTGGAAACCATAGGAATTTTTTGATTTCGGCAGAAAAAGTGCGAGAAAACAGGAGGGAGGAACTTTCTCTCGTTGCGTTTCAAAAGAGAAAACAGATTCCAACGTTCATAGTGATGTCTGCCGTTCATGACACATAAAATGAACTAATTCACGTTCAAGTTCTTTTTTTAAAAATGTGTTGCGTTCAGTTCAACGTTCACGAAAAAATGAGCGTGTTCAATGAACGCGTTCTTTTGAACTCGTTCACGCACAACACTGCTGTACACACACACAGACAGACAGAGGGCCGCAATTGGCCCCCAGGCCTGAGTTTGGACATGCCTGGTCTACAGGGATCAATGAAGTATATACAGTCCAGAGCAAAAGTTTGGACACACACTCATTCAAAGTTTATTTCATGATTATGAAAACTGTAGATTGACGCTGAGGGTCTCAAACCTATGATGAACTCATGTGAATGATGTCCGTAGTAAAAAAGTATGAACCAAGTGTAAATATGTGTTATATTCTGGTTTCTCCTTTTGCTCTGATACTGCTTCACTCTTGGCATTCTCTGGATGAGCTTCAACAGGACCTGAAATGGTCTCCAACAGTCTGGAAGGAGTTCCCATGATGCTTAGCACTTGTTGGTCCAGCCCCAAAACCATCTGGACTGGGTTCAGGTCCAAAACCTTCTGGACTGGGTTCAGGTCCAAAACCATCTGGACTGGGTTCAGGTCCAAAACCTTCTGGACTGGGTTCAGGTCCAAAACCATCTGGACTGGGTTCAGGTCCAAAACCATCTGGACTGGGTTCAGGTCCAAACCCGTATTTATGTATGTCTGTGTTAAAGTCAAATAAAGACCTGTTCTCACCCAGTTCTTTGAGGAGGTGGATGGTGGGTCTGCCAGCGGACCGAGAGTGCACGTTTCTGAGACACAGGACACAAGTTAAAGCTCAGGTCTGTAACTTTAGTCTGAATAACACATGTTTAAAGCTCAGGTCTGTAACTTTAGTCTGAATAACACATGTTTAAAGCTCAGGTCTGTAACTTTAGTCTAAATAACACATGTTTAAAGCTCAGGTCTGTAACTTTAGTCTGAATAACACATGTTTAAAGCTCAGGTCTGTAACTTTAGTCTGAATAACACATGTTTAAAGGAACAATATGTACAAATCTGGCCAAAAGTGGTACTGCAGTCACAGTCAATATTTTGTAGTCCTCTCCCACTCTCCTTGACTCAGGTTGCCAGATTCACACCAAATCCAGCAGCAAACACAGGGAATTATTTTATCAGTTGTTTGTCCGTCTCCATTCACATTGCCATGACAGCCGTGCTAATGCTGAATGAATGTTTTGATTCATGTTTTTTTATTATTATTATTTGGACATTTGAGATAAAAAACAAAAACAAAATAAAAGCAATGTAATTATACATAGTTTATGCAAAATAAATAAGCAATTGATGTCCAAAATAGGAGTGGGAAGAATGGATGTTGGAACGTATTTCTTCAGCGTATCAACATCAGGGTTTGCTCAAGAGGACCTTTCAATTTTATTTATTCCCTATTTTTTAGACAAACATGTAAAAGTTCCACATCAAAAAGAGACTAACATTATTTTAATTGGGGTACATGTGGTCTTAAATGATTATTTTTACAATTAAGTTATAATCTGCAAAAAAAACGTCTTGACCTTCGTCTTTTACCGTTTTTAGAGCAATCTGTCATAGAATGTGATAACATGCAATAAATACAAAAAGACATAGCCCCGGATCGAACCCGGGTTCCTGCATCGTAAGCGCATAGTTTAGACCACTAGACCACCGATTCACACGATTGAGACACTGTGAAGAACGGACTCAAATTAGAAAATTCTGCATCACACGTGAACTTTTATCAGCTGTCTCAATTGTTCAAAGGCATCCCGATATAAATCCTCGTTTTAGTCTTTGTTTTGTCATTAATGATTTGAGAGTCATAACGAGACATTTTTTAGTTCTGCGCCACATGTTATTTTACCACTGAGATTAATGAGCCGCGCGGAGTTCTGGCAACACGATCACGGACTTACATGACACTTCCTGATTGGCGAAACGGCGGAGGGTAGGACATCAAAATCAAAACAATAACAACTTTTACGGGTCGTAAAACTAATTTTGATAATCAAATATCTCGGCTGAACTACTGTTATCAGTTAAAGATGAATTCGAAAAGAGTATGATTTAATAACGCCTTTTGAAATATTCGGGTCATTTAATGATGACTTGACATGCAAATATTACATATTGCTCCTTTAAAGCTCAGGTCTGTAACTTTAGTCTAAATAACACATGTTTAAAGCTCAGGTCTGTAACTTTAGTCTGAATAACACATGTTTAAAGCTCAGGTCTGTAACTTTAGTCTGAATAACACATGTTTAAAGCTCAGGTCTGTAACTTTAGTCTGAATAACACACGTTTAAAGCTCAGGTCTGTAACTTTAGTCTGAATAACACATGTTTAAAGCTCAGGTCTGTAACTTTAGTCTGAATAACACATGTTTAAAGCTCAGGTCTCTCTCACAGCGGCAGGTCCAGATGTTTGGCGACCTCTGCCTGTCGCCTCAGGACCTCTCTCTGAGCCTCTTTGTCCTCGTCTGAGACGAGGAAGCGAGGAGTGAAGTCCAGACCCACCTGCACACAGAGGCAGAGGCTCTCTCTCTGGTCTCTCTCTCCGGTCTCTCTCTGGTCTCTCTCTTGTCTCTCTCTGGTCTCTCTCTCCGGTCTCTCTCTCTCTGGTCTCTCTCTCTGGTCTCTCTCTGGTCTCTCTCTGGTCTCTCTCTGGTCTCTCTCTCTGGTCTCTCTCTCTGGTCTCTCTCTCTGGTCTCTCTCTCTGGTCTCTCTCTCTGGTCTCTCTCTCTGGTCTCTCTCTCTGGTCTCTCTCTCTGGTCTCTCTCTCTGGTCTCTCTTTGACAGACAAACCTCTCCGATGGCCACGATGTGCTCTCTGTACTTGTGTAGGATCGGCAGCGCCCCCTGCAGGTCCTGCAGAAAACACCACTCTCACATTAACTACAGCTGATATCACACCATGTATAACACCATGTACCACACCATGTGTCACACCATGAACCACAGCTGGTATCACACCATGTTTCACACCATGTATCACACCATGTATCACAGCTGGTATCACAGCATGTACCACACCATGTGTCACACCATGAACCACAGCTGGTATCACACCATGTTTCACACCATGTATCACACCATGTATCACAGCTGGTATCACACCATGTATCACAGCATGTATCACAGCATGTATCACACCATGTACCACACCATGAACCACAGCTGGTACCACACCATGTATCACACCATGTACCACACCATGTATCACACCATGTATCACACCATGTACCACACCATGTACCACACCATGTACCACACCATGCACCACACCATGTATCACACCATGTATCAGATTACAGAGGTACAGACAGGAGCAGAGTGAGACCTCAGGGGAAAGGGCTTCACAATATATGGAAAAAGTATCGTTATCGCGATATTGGTGCGTGCGATATCCGTATCAAAAAAATCTGCCATAAAAAAATAAAACATTTTCTTTCCTTTATTAAAGACAACAAAACAGACATGTCAACAAACAAACAAACAAACAATATATATCCATCTGAAGGTCATTAACGTTAATGTTAACGAATATCGCACTCATTTACACTATTGTGCAGCCCTAGTTTCTAATGTCTCTATACAGAGACTCTCTGCTCCTCCTGGTCCCTCACTGCTCCTCTTGGTCTCTCTCTGCTCTTCCTGGTCCCTCTCTGCTCCTCCTGGTCCCTCAGACCTGGGTTGTGACGCTCCTCTGAGTCCCTTTCTCCTGCTGCACAGGATGAACCCCCAAACACGGGAAGATGAACCCTGGGAACCTGCAAGAACCAGAGGAGAAGAGAACCATCAGGGACCAGGGACCATCAGAGACCAGGGACCATCAGGGGCCAGGGACCATCAGGGGCCAAGGACCATCAGGGGCCAGGGACCATCAGGGACCAGGGACCATCAGAGACCAGGGACCATCAGGGGCCAGGGACCATCAGGGGCCAAGGACCATCAGGGGCCAGGGGCCAGGGACCATCAGGGACCAGGGACCATCAGGGGCCAGGGACCATCAGGGGCCAGGGACCATCAGGGGCCAGGGATCATCAGGGGCCAGGGATCATCAGGGACCATCAGGGGCGAGGGACCATCAGGGACCAGGGACCATCAGGGGCCATCAGGGACCAGGGACCAGGGACCATCAGGGACCAGGGACCAAGGACCATCAGGGACCATCAGGGGCCAAGGACCATCAGGGACCATCAAGGACCAGGAACCATCAGGGGCCATCAGGGACCATCAAGGACCATCAGCGACCATCAGCAGGGACTATCAGGGACCATCAGGGACCAAGGATCATCAATTACCAGGGACCATCAAAGACCAGAGAGAGGGACCAGAGAGAGAGAGACCAGAGAGAGTCCAGAGAGAGACCAGAGAGAGACCAGAGAGAGACTAGAGAGAGACCAGAGAGAGACCAGAGAGAGACTAGAGAGAGACCAAAGAGAGACCAGAGAGAGACCAAACACGGGAAGATGAACCCTGGGAACCTGCAAGAACCAGAGGAGAAGAGGACCATCAGGGACCAGGGACCATCAGGGGCCATGGACCATCAGGGACTATAAGGGGCCAAGGATCATCAGGGACCAGGGACCATCAGGGGCCAGGGACCATCAGGGACCAGGGACCATCAGGGACCAGGGACCATCAGGGACCAGGGACCATCAGGGACCAGGGACCATCAGGGACCAGGGACCATCAGGGACCAGGGACCATCAGGGGCCAAGGACCATCAGGGGCCAGGGACCAGGGACCATCAGGGGCGAGGGACCATCAGGGGCCAAGGACCATCAGGGGCCAGGGACCATCAGGGGCCAAGGACCATCAGGGGCCAGGGACCAACAGGGGCCAGGGACCATCAGGGACCAGGGACCATCAGGGACCAGGGACCATCAGGGGCCAAGGACCATCAGGGACCAGGGACCATCAGGGACCAGGGACCATCAGGGGCCAAGGACCATCAGGGACCATCAAGGACCAGGAACCATCAGGGACCATCAGCGAACATCAGCAGGGACTATCAGGGACCATCAGGGACCAAGGATCATCAATTACCAGGGACCATCAAAGACCAGAGAGAGGGACTAGAGAGAGAGAGACCAGAGAGAGTCCAGAGAGAGATCAGAGAGAGACCAGAGAGAGACCAAAGAGAGACCAAAGAGAGACCAAAGAGAGACCAAAGAGAGACCAAAGAGAGGGACCAGAGAGAGACTAGAGAGAGACCAAAGAGAGAGACCAGAGAGAGACCAGAGAGAGACCAGAGAGAGAGACCAGAGAGAGAGACCAGAGAGAGAGACCAGAGAGAGTCCAGAGAGAGAGAGAGACCAGAGAGAGAGAGAGAGAGACCAGAGAGAGACCAGAGAGACCAGAAAGAGAGACCAGAGAGAGAGAGAGACCAGAGAGAGTCCAGAGAGAGACCAGAGAGAGACCAGAGAGAGACCAAAGAGAGACCAAAGAGAGACCAAAGAGAGACCAAAGAGAGGGACCAGAGAGAGACTAGAGAGAGACCAAAGAGAGAGACCAGAGAGAGACCAGAGAGAGACCAGAGAGAGAGACCAGAGAGAGAGACCAGAGAGAGTCCAGAGAGAGACCAGAGAGAGAGAGAGAGAGACCAGAGAGACCAGAGAGACCAGAAAGAGAGACCAGAGAGAGAGAGAGAGAGAGAGACGAGAGGTTCTTTGTGACAGTTTACCTCTGTGAGAGATTTATGATCTTCTCAAACTCTCCAGAATGTTCAGCTACAGCCACCAGAGCCACGACTCCAGCCTGAACACACACAACACACTAAAGTAATACACAACACACTAAAGTAACATACAACACACTAGAGTAACAAACACTAGAGTAACACACACTAGAGTAACGCACACTAGAGTAACACACACTAGAGTAACAAACACTAGATTAACACACACTAGAGTAACACATGTGCACACTAGAGTAACACACATACACACTTGAGTAACACACACTCGAGTAACACACACTAGAGTAACACATACTAGAGCAACACACACTAGAGTAACACACACTAGAGTAACACACATGCACACTTGAGTAACACACACTAGATCAACACACACTAGAGTAACACACACTAGAGTAACACACACTAGAGTAACACACATGCACACTGGAGTATCACACACTAGAGTAACACACACTAGAGTAACACACATGCACACTGGAGTATCACACACTAGAGTAACACACACTAGAGTAACACACATGCACACTGGAGTAACACACACTAGAGTAACACACATGCACACTGGAGTAACACACACTGAAGTAACACACACTAGAGTAACACACGACACAGTGGACAGTCTTCTCACCTTTCTGGAATTCTCTATCACTTCATCCAAGTCCTAACAGAGATCAGGACACATTATCACCATGGATCTACCATGGATTTACCATGGGTCTACCATGGATCTACCATGGGTCTACCATGGATCTACCATGTGTCTACCATGGATCTATCATGGATCTACCATGGGTCTACCATGGATCTACCATGTGTCTACCATGGAACTACCATGGGTCTACCATGGATCTATCATGGATCTACCATGGATCTCCCATGGATCTACCATGGATCTATCATGGATCTATCATGGATCTACCATGGATCTACCATGGATCTATCATGGATCTATCATGGATCTACCATGGATCTACCATGGATCTACCATGGATCTATCATGGATCTACCATGTGTCTATCATGGGTCTATCATGGATCTACCATGGATCTACCATGGATCTATCATGGATCTACCATGTGTCTATCATGGGTCTATCATGGATCTACCATGGATCTATCATGGATCTATCATGGATCTACCATGGATCTATCATGGGTCTATCATGGATCTACCATGGATCTACCATGGATCTATCATGGATCTACCATGTGTCTATCATGGGTCTATCATGGATCTACCATGGATCTATCATGGATCTACCATGTGTCTATCATGGGTCTATCATGGATCTACCATGGATCTATCATGGATCTATCATGGATCTACCATGTGTCTATCATGGGTCTATCATGGATCTACCATGGATCTACCATGGATCTATCATGGATCTACCATGGGTCTATCATGGGTCTATCATGGGTCTACCATGGATCTACCATGGGTCTACCATGGATCTACCATGGGTCTATCATGGATCTACCATGGATCTACCATAATAATAATAATAATAATACATTTTATTTGAAAGCGCCTTTCAGAACACCCAAGGACACTGTACAATGGACACATTAAAAACAATAAAAACAAGAGCGACAGAATAAAACAGAGTACAATATTGAGAGGGTGCGCGCATAACTAGGTGTTATAGGACTGTCTGAACAGGTGAGTTTTGAGTCTGGATTTGAAGAGTGGCAGGGAGTCTATGTTACGGAGGTCGGAGGGGAGAGAGTTCCAGAGCTGGGGAGCAGAGCGACTGAATGCTCTGTGCCCCATGGTGACGAGTTTGGCCGGTGGAACGGAGAGTTTGAGAGTGGAGGAGGAGCGGAGTGCGCGGGCAGGAATTGCGATGTGGAGGAGGTCAGATATGTACGGAGGGGCCAGGTTATGAAGTGCTTTGAATGTGATGAGGAGGATTTTGAAGTTGATTCTATGTTTTATGGGAAGCCAGTGGAGTTGTTGTAGGACAGGGGTGATGTGGTGAGAGGTAGGGGTCCGTGTGATGATTCGTGCTGCAGCGTTTTGAAGGAGCTGCAGTTTCTGGAGGGATTTCTTGGGAAGACCGAACAGAAGTGAGTTGCAGTAATCAATGCGGGAGGTAACGAGGCTGTGGACGAGGATGGCAGTGGTGTGGGGGGAGAGAGAGGGGCGGAGACGGGAGATGTTACGTAGGTGGAAATATGCAGACCGGGAGATGCTATTGATGTGAGACTGGAAGGAGAGTGAACTATCGAGGATGACACCCAGACTCTTAACCTGAGAGGAGGGAAGGACAGATGAGTTGTTGATGGGAATAGGAAAACTGTTTGATTTCGAGAGAGTGGAGGGGGTGCCTACGAGAAGGACTTCTGTTTTAGAGCTGTTCAGTTTGAGAAAGTTGGAAGAGAACCAAGAATGAATCTACCATGGATCTACCATGGATCTACCATGGGTCTATCATGGATCTACCATGGATCTACCATGGATCTACCATGGGTCTATCATGGGTCTATCATGGGTCTATCATGGATCTACCATGGATCTACCATGGATCTACCATGTGTCTATCATGGGTCTATCATGGATCTACCATGGATCTACCATGGATCTACCATGGGTCTATCATAATAACGGCTGCATTAGTTGTTTCGTACCTTGTCGAAGTCCTCAGAGGAGATGTGACAGTGACAGTCTATGTAGCCGCTCATGCTAGCTCCCATGCGCTAGCTCCGAAAACCAAAACACAACTCAGCCTATACGGCGCATGCGTGACTTTCTACAATTAAAAAAACAAGTTTGAATAAAGTTTAAATGAAAAATCGAGTAAAAAAAACATAAACCAACAGCAAATAAATAAATAAAATGCAAGAATAAAAAATACATCGATACATTATGGTTCGTGAACGAGTTCGTGATTTTTTTCCCAACACAATTAATTTTGGTAACTTGTGTCACACTCAGGCTGTGGTAGGATCAGGTGAAGTTAGTTAGTGGTAGGTAGTGGTAGTTAAGTTCCATAGTTGTAGGTTGTTTTAGTGAAGAGAGGTAACTAGATTGTGGTTGATAAACGTATGCTAACTGCTAGCTAACTGGCAGAATTGCGAAGGAAAAATAAACCCACTTTTTAAATTAGATTAAAGTTTACAACGAATGCGCAGTAGTAATTTAAAACATATATACGTCACCAAAGCGAGTGATGGCACAATTAAAACATTATGATATCAATTATAACATGAAGATAAACAATACAATATATGAATGTGTTTATTTTGTCACACAGCGTGGGGCGGAGTCTACTCAAAGCGGTCATGTAAATGCCGCTAACCCCGCCTGTGTATGAAGGTGTTGAAATCAAGTGCTTCTTTATACGCTCAGTCAAAACCTCGTTAAAATCATAGGCCCCGTCCCAATACTCGCACTTCCACCTCGCGCCCCTCATTTGCGCGTTCCCGATAAGGGGTGGGAGTGCGTAGGGTGTCCCAATTCTCCAGGGAGGTCTTTGGCCCCGCCCCCTTTGCGCCCCTGATCCACACTTCGCCGTAGCCTGCATCTATGCGCACTCTGGCGAAGGATATTGCCAATTCTTTGCGGTACACACCAAAACATCGGGAAAATGCATTTAAATATACATTTTGAAATATATATGCAGTATGTGTGTAAATAAGTTTTGCTGTTACTTGGAAAGAAGCATAAACGTCTGATGAAGAATTACGGACATTGTGTTTTAACAATTTAATAACTTTTCAAAACAAGCGTTCATATAACATTCAATTTAAACTTTATACTTAGTACAATAATCTTAGAATGTATAAAAACTGACCAGCTAGTTAGTTACCCACATTTAACTTAAAATTATACAGCTATCTCTAATTAAAAACAACTAATATACATGTATTTTAACGTGTGTGAAGCAATTCATTTTGTTTCCCAAAGGGTCAGACAAAGTTACCTTTAATTTTTGTAAAGTTTGGGTCTGAAAATGACCATCTCTGACGAGTCGATGACGTCACATGCACTCAGTGTGCACTGTCCCAATTCCGCCTTTTTTGCACACTTGTAACCTGCGCACTCCAACCCTGGTGTGCACTGCGAACAAATGCACACTTCGTAGAGGTGTGTAGGGTGCAGTGTGGGTATTGGGACTGGGCCATATTCTTTGGCTTTACTTCCTTGTTGATGTTATTCCCCGCGTCCATCATGTGACTCTACCCCCAGTGCACTTCCCAAAGCTGTCACTGCTGCTCAGTCTCCCGGTGCTGGTCCCAGGTGTTGGAGCCGTGATGGCAGCCGTCCTGCTCTGCATATGTGTGTTTTTGGTGTTTTCCGGACAGACTTTGGCTAATTACGAGCCGACCTGGGAGTCCCTGGACGCCAGACCTCTGCCAGCCTGGTACGATGAGGCAAAGTTCGGCATCTTCATCCACTGGGGCGTGTTCTCTGTGCCCAGCTTCGGCAGCGAGTGGTTCTGGTGAGACTCCGGGCACTATGCACATGTATGATCAGTGTGTTTTACATGACATGATGATCAGGGCTGGGACAAGGAAATTCAATGTTCTATAATATTCAAAAAAATAACAAAAATAATGACATTTGAACGACCTTATATTCTAATATTAAACTGTGTATTAGCAGCAAATGTTGATTTCGCTTCAATCTCAGACAGTCATGTTTAGATGAACTGGTCAGATTATTGCTTTATCCGTACGCCCAGGGCACAGGACGATTAAAAAGAAAAGTGAAGACGCCTGTACCTGCATGCACTATCCTCTGGGGGACAAATCATTAGCAGCCCTAATGTTACAATCATGGATCTACCATGTTACAATATCCAATACATTTGAATATAGTCGATATTCAATAAAACAATGCAGCTTGAGTCCCAGCCCTAATGTGACCGAGGTTAATGTGTCTCTGGATCATCTGGTTTATACATCACCTAATCAAGTATTATAGCCTCCTGCTGGACTCTGGGAGCACAGGGACTGGCCTCCTGCTGGGACTCTGAGGAGCACAGGGACTGGCCTCCTGCTGGGACTCTGAGGAGCACAGGGACTGGCCTCCTGCTGGGACTCTGAGGAGCACAGGGACTGGCCTCCTGCTGGGACTCTGAGGAGCACAGGGACTGGCCTCCTGCTGGGACTCCCTCATTGCACCTTCCCCAGAGTCAAACTTGGGGGTGGCAGTGTCCTGTTATGGGGCTGCCGTTCTTCAGCAGGGACAGGGAAGAGTGACAGTCTGAGAATATTCCACATTATCTCCTGCTGTATTAATACTTGTGCTTGTCGTTCTTTACACTTTTTCTTTTCATGACAGCAACAGAATACTGTTTCTTCAGCTCACAATGATACAGCTGTTAATTAGAAAAACGGTTTCTTTGCCACGGATTGTTCCGGAACACGTGCCTGTCTCCTGTTCAGGTCACATCCTAAAATTCACCAAACCGGAAAAACTGGAAGAGTCAGATATGAATGTACACTGACACAGAAAGGACAAGTGCAGAGAGAGCTGTTATCAAACACACTCTCTCTCTCTGATCTCTCTCTCTGGTCTCTCTCTCTGGTCCCTCTCTCTGGTCCCTCTCTCTGGTCTCTCTCTCTGGTCCCTCTCTCTGGTCCCTCTCTCTGGTCTCTCTCTCTGCTCTCTCTATGGTCTCTCTCTCTGGTCCCTCTCTATGGTCTCACTCTCTGGTCTCACTCTCTGGTCTCTCTCTCTGGTCTCTCTCTCTGGTCCCTCTCTCTGGTCCCTCTCTCTGGTCTCTCTCTCTGCTCTCTCTCGGGTCTCTCTCTGATCTCTCTCGGATCTCTCTCTGGTCTCTCTCTGGTCTCTCTCTGGTCCCTCTCTCGGGTCTCTCTCTGGTCTCTCTCTGGTCTCTCTCTCTGGTCTCTCTCTGGTCTCTCTCTCGGGTCTCTCTCGGGTCTCTCTCGGGTCTCTCTCTGGTCTCTCTCTGGTCTCTCTCTGGTCTCTCTCTGGTCTCTCTCTGGTCTCTCTCTGGTCTCTCTCGGGTCTCTCTCTGGTCTCTCTCTCTGGTCTCTTTCTCTGGTCTCTCTCTCTGGTCTTTCTCTGGTCTCTCTCTGGTCTCTCTCTCTGGTCTCTCTCTCTGGTCTTTCTCTGGTCTCTCTCTGGTCTCTCTCTGGTCACTTTGGTGTTTCTGGTCCCTCTCTCATGAACTGTGTCTTCTGCAGGAACTACTGGAACCATCGATACCCAGCGTACGTGGACTTCATGCAGAGGAACTACCCTCCTGGTTTCACATACCAGGACTTTGCTCCGCTCTTCACCGCAGAGTTCTTCGACCCCAACGTCTGGAGCGAAGTCCTGTCTGCGTCCGGAGCCAAGTATGTGGTGCTGACGACCAAGCACCATGAAGGCAAGCACTGACACAAGCACCATAAAGGCAAGCACTGACACAAGCACCATGAAGGCAAGCACTGACCCAAGCACCATGAAGGCAAGCACTAACACAAGCACCATGAAGGCAAGCACTAACACAAGCACCATGAAGGCAAGCACTGACACAAGCACCATGAAGGCAAGCACTAACACAAGCACCATGAAGGCAAGCACTGACACAAGCACCATGAAGGCAAGCACTGACACAAGCACCATGAAGGCAAGCACTGACACAAGCACCATGAAGGCAAGCACTGACACAAGCACCATGAAGGCAAGCACTAACACAAGCACCATGAAGGCAAGCACTGACACAAGCACCATGAAGGCAAGCACTGACACAAGCACCATGAAGGCAAGCACTAACACAAGCACCATGAAGGCAAGCACTAACACAAGCACCATGAAGGCAAGCACTGACACAAGCACCATGAAGGCAAGCACTAACGCAAGCACCATGAAGGCAAGCACTAACACAAGCACCATGAAGGCAAGCACTGACACAAGCACCAGGAAGGCAAGCACTAACACAAGCACCATGAAGGCAAGCACTAACACAAGCACCATGAAGGCAAGCACTAACACAAGCACCATGAAGGCAAGCACTAACACAAGCACCATGAAGACAAGCACTGACCCAAGCACGATGAAGGCAAGCACTAACACAAGCACCATGAAGGCAAGCACTAACACAAGCACCATGAAGGCAAGCACTAACACAAGCACCATGAAGGCAAGCACTAACACAAGCACCATGAAGGCAAGCACTGACACAAGCACCATGAAGGCAAGCACTAACACAAGCACCATGAAGGCAAGCACTAACACAAGCACCATGAAGGCAAGCACTGACCCAAGCACGATGAAGGCAAGCACTAACACAAGCACCATGAAGGCAAGCACTAACACAAGCACCATGAAGGCAAGCACTAACACAAGCACCATGAAGGCAAGCACTAACACAAGCACCATGAAGGCAAGCACTGACACAAGCACCATGAAGGCAAGCACTAACACAAGCACCATGAAGGCAAGCACTAACACAAGCACCATGAAGGCAAGCACTGACACAAGCACCATGAAGGCAAGCACTAACACAAGCACCATGAAGGCAAGCACTAACACAAGCACCATGAAGGCAAGCACTGACACAAGCACCATGAAGGCAAGCACTAACGCAAGCACCATGAAGGCAAGCACTAACACAAGCACCATGAAGGCAAGCACTGACACAAGCACCAGGAAGGCAAGCACTAACACAAGCACCATGAAGGCAAGCACTAACACAAGCACCATGAAGGCAAGCACTAACACAAGCACCATGAAGGCAAGCACTAACACAAGCACCATGAAGACAAGCACTGACCCAAGCACCATGAAGGCAAGCACTAACACAAGCACCATGAAGGCAAGCACTAACACAAGCACCATGAAGGCAAGCACTAACACAAGCACCATGAAGGCAAGCACTAACACAAGCACCATGAAGGCAAGCACTGACACAAGCACCATGAAGGCAAGCACTAACACAAGCACCATGAAGGCAAGCACTAACACAAGCACCATGAAGGCAAGCACTGACACAAGCACCATGAAGGCAAGCACTAACACAAGCACCATGAAGGCAAGCACTAACACAAGCACCATGAAGGCAAGCACTAACACCTACACAAGCACCATGAAGGCAAGCACTGACACAAGCACCATGAAGGCAAGCACTAACGCAAGCACCATGAAGGCAAGCACTAACACAAGCACCATGAAGGCAAGCACTGACACAAGCACCATGAAGGCAAGCACTGACACAAGCACCATGAAGGCAAGCACTAACACAAGCACCATGAAGGCAAGCACTAACACAAGCACCATGAAGGCAAGCACTGACACAAGCACCATGAAGGCAAGCACTAACGCAAGCACCATGAAGACAAGCACTGACCCAAGCACCATGAAGGCAAGCACTAACACAAGCACCATGAAGGCAAGCACTAACACAAGCACCATAAGGCAAGCACTAACACAAGCACCATGAAGGCAAGCACTAACACAAGCACCATGAAGGCAAGCACTAACACAAGCACCATGAAGGCAAGCACTAACACAAGCACCATGAAGGCAAGCACTAACACAAGCACCATGAAGGCAAGCACTGACACAAGCACCATGAAGGCAAGCACTAACACAAGCACCATGAAGGCAAGCACTAACACAAGCACCATGAAGGCAAGCACTGACACAAGCACCATGAAGGCAAGCACTAACACAAGCACCATGAAGGCAAGCACTAACACAAGCACCATGAAGGCAAGCACTAACACCTACACAAGCACCATGAAGGCAAGCACTGACACAAGCACCATGAAGGCAAGCACTAACGCAAGCACCATGAAGGCAAGCACTAACACAAGCACCATGAAGGCAAGCACTGACACAAGCACCATGAAGGCAAGCACTAACACAAGCACCATGAAGGCAAGCACTGACACAAGCACCATGAAGGCAAGCACTGACACAAGCACCATGAAGGCAAGCACTAACACAAGCACCATGAAGGCAAGCACTAACACAAGCACCATGAAGGCAAGCACTGACACAAGCACCATGAAGGCAAGCACTAACACAAGCACCATGAAGGCAAGCACTAACACAAGCACCATGAAGGCAAGCACTAACACCTACACAAGCACCATGAAGGCAAGCACTGACACAAGCACCATGAAGGCAAGCACTAACGCAAGCACCATGAAGGCAAGCACTAACACAAGCACCATGAAGGCAAGCACTAACACAAGCACCATGAAGGCAAGCACTAACACAAGCACCATGAAGGCAAGCACTGACACAAGCACCATGAAGGCAAGCACTAACACAAGCACCATGAAGGCAAGCACTAACACAAGCACCATGAAGGCAAGCACTGACACAAGCACCATGAAGGCAAGCACTAACACAAGCACCATGAAGGCAAGCACTAACACAAGCACCATGAAGGCAAGCACTAACACCTACACAAGCACCATGAAGGCAAGCACTGACACAAGCACCATGAAGGCAAGCACTAACGCAAGCACCATGAAGGCAAGCACTGACACAAGCACCATGAAGGCAAGCACTAACACAAGCACCATGAAGGCAAGCACTAACACAAGCACCATGAAGGCAAGCACTAACACCTACACAAGCACCATGAAGGCAAGCACTGACACAAGCACCATGAAGGCAAGCACTAACGCAAGCACCATGAAGGCAAGCACTAACACAAGCACCATGAAGGCAAGCACTAACACAAGCACCATGAAGGCAAGCACTAACACAAGCACCATGAAGGCAAGCACTGACACAAGCACCATGAAGGCAAGCACTAACACAAGCACCATGAAGGCAAGCACTAACACAAGCACCATGAAGGCAAGCACTGACACAAGCACCATGAAGGCAAGCACTAACACAAGCACCATGAAGGCAAGCACTAACACAAGCACCATGAAGGCAAGCACTAACACAAGCACCATGAAGGCAAGCACTAACACCTACACAAGCACCATGAAGGCAAGCACTGACACAAGCACCATGAAGGCAAGCACTAACGCAAGCACCATGAAGGCAAGCACTAACGCAAGCACCATGAAGGCAAGCACTGACACAAGCACCATGAAGGCAAGCACTAACACAAGCACCATGAAGGCAAGCACTGACACAAGCACCATGAAGGCAAGCACTAACACAAGCACCATGAAGGCAAGCACTAACACAAGCACCATGAAGGCAAGCACTGACACAAGCACCATGAAGGCAAGCACTAACACAAGCCACCATGAAGGTAAGCACTAACACAAGCACCATGAAGGCAAGCACTAACGCCTACACAAGCACCATGAAGGCAAGCACTGACACAAGCACCATGAAGGCAAGCACTAACGCAAGCACCATGAAGGCAAGCACTAACACAAGCACCATGAAGGCAAGCACTAACACAAGCACCATGAAGGCAAGCACTAACACAAGCACCATGAAGGCAAGCACTAACACTTAAACAAGCACCATGAAGGCAAGCACTGACACAAGCACCATGAAGGCAAGCACTGACACAAGCACCATGAAGGCAAGCACTGACACAAGCACCAGGAAGGCAAGCACTAACACAAGCACCATGAAGGCAAGCACTAACACAAGCACCATGAAGGCAAGCACTAACACAAGCACCATGAAGGCAAGCACTGACACAAGCACCATGAAGGCAAGCACTGACACAAGCACCATGAAGGCAAGCACTAACACAAGCACCATGAAGGCAAGCACTAACACAAGCACCATGAAAGCAAGCACTGACACAAGCACCATGAAGGCAAGCACTAACACAAGCACCATGAAGGCAAGCACTAACACAAGCACCATGAAGGCAAGCACTAACACTTACACAAGCACCATGAAGGCAAGCACTGACACAAGCACCATGAAGGCAAGCACTAACGCAAGCACCATGAAGGCAAGCACTAACACAAGCACCATGAAGGCAAGCACTGACACAAGCACCAGGAAGGCAAGCACTAACACAAGCACCATGAAGGCAAGCACTAACACAAGCACCATGAAGGCAAGCACTAACACAAGCACCATGAAGGCAAGCACTAACACAAGCACCATGAAGGCAAGCACTAACACAAGCACCATGAAGGCAAGCACTAACACAAGCACCATGAAGGCAAGCACTAACACAAGCACCATGAAGGCAAGCACTAACACTTACACAAGCACCATGAAGGCAAGCACTGACACAAGCACCATGAAGGCAAGCACTGACACAAGCACCATGAAGGCAAGCACTGACACAAGCACCAGGAAGGCAAGCACTAACACAAGCACCATGAAGGCAAGCACTGACACAAGCACCATGAAGGCAAGCACTAACACAAGCACCATGAAGGCAAGCACTAACACAAGCACCATGAAGGCAAGCACTAACACAAGCACCATAAAGGCAAGCACTAACACAAGCACCATGAAGGCAAGCACTAACACAAGCACCATGAAGGCAAGCACTGACACAAGCACCATGAAGGCAAGCACTGACACAAGCACCATGAAGGCAAGCACTGACACAAGCACCATGAAGGCAAGCACTAACACAAGCACCATGAAGGCAAGCACTAACACAAGCACCATGAAGGCAAGCACTAACACAAGCACCATGAAGGCAAGCACTAACACAAGCACCATGAAGGCAAGCACTAACACAAGCACCATGAAGGCAAGCACTAACACAAGCACCATGAAGGCAAGCACTAACACAAGCACCATGAAGGCAAGCACTAACACAAGCACCATGAAGGCAAGCACTAACACAAGCACCATGAAGGCAAGCACTAACACAAGCACCATGAAGGCAAGCACTAACACAAGCACCATGAAGGCAAGCACTAACACAAGCACCATGAAGGCAAGCACTAACACAAGCACCATGAAGGCAAGCACTAACACAAGCACCATGAAGGCAAGCACTGACCCAAGCACCATGAAGGCAAGCACTAACACAAGCACCATGAAGGCAAGCACTAACACAAGCACCATGAAGGCAAGCACTAACACAAGCACCATGAAGGCAAGCACTAACACAAGCACCATGAAGGCAAGCACTAACACAAGCACCATGAAGGCAAGCACTGACACAAGCACCATGAAGGCAAGCACTAACACAAGCACCATGAAGGCAAGCACTGACACAAGCACCATGAAGGCAAGCACTGACACAAGCACCATGAAGGCAAGCACTAACACAAGCACCATGAAGGCAAGCACTGACACAAGCACCATGAAGGCAAGCACTAACACAAGCACCATGAAGGCAAGCACTGACACAAGCACCATGAAGGCAAGCACTGACACAAGCACCATGAAGGCAAGCACTAACACAAGCACCATGAAGGCAAGCACTAACACAAGCACCATGAAGGCAAGCACTGACACAAGCACCATGAAGGCAAGCACTAACGCAAGCACCATGAAGGCAAGCACTAACGCAAGCACCATGAAGGCAAGCACTGACACAAGCACCAGGAAGGCAAGCACTAACACAAGCACCATGAAGGCAAGCACTAACACAAGCACCATGAAGGCAAGCACTAACACAAGCACCATGAAGATAAGCACTGACCCAAGCACCATGAAGGCAAGCACTAACACAAGCACCATGAAGGCAAGCACTAACACAAGCACCATGAAGGCAAGCACTGACACAAGCACCATGAAGGCAAGCACTGACACAAGCACCATGAAGGCAAGCACTAACACAAGCACCATGAAGGCAAGCACTAACACAAGCACCATGAAAGCAAGCACTGACACAAGCACCATGAAGGCAAGCACTAACACAAGCACCATGAAGGCAAGCACTAACACAAGCACCAACACAAGCACCATGAAGGCAAGCACTAACACTTACACAAAGCACCATGAAGGCAAGCACTGACACAAGCACCATGAAGGCAAGCACTAACGCAAGCACCATGAAGGCAAGCACTAACACAAGCACCATGAAGGCAAGCACTGACACAAGCACCAGGAAGGCAAGCACTAACACAAGCACCATGAAGGCAAGCACTAACACAAGCACCATGAAGGCAAGCACTAACACAAGCACCATGAAGGCAAGCACTAACACAAGCACCATGAAGGCAAGCACTAACACAAGCACCATGAAGGCAAGCACTAACACAAGCACCATGAAGGCAAGCACTAACACTTACACAAGCACCATGAAGGCAAGCACTGACACAAGCACCATGAAGGCAAGCACTGACACAAGCACCATGAAGGCAAGCACTAACACAAGCACCATGAAGGCAAGCACTGACCCAAGCACCATGAAGGCAAGCACTAACACAAGCACCATGAAGGCAAGCACTAACACAAGCACCATGAAGGCAAGCACTAACACAGCACCATGAAGGCAAGCACTAACACAAGCACCATGAAGGCAAGCACTAACACAAGCACCATGAAGGCAAGCACTGACCCAAGCACCATGAAGGCAAGCACTGACCCAAGCACCATGAAGGCAAGCACTAACACAAGCACCATGAAGGCAAGCAAGCACACACAAGCACCAGGAAGGCAAGCACTAACACAAGCACCATGAAGGCAAGCACTAACACAAGCACCATGAAGGCAAGCACTAACACAAGCACCATGAAGGCAAGCACTAACACAAGCACCATGAAGGCAAGCACTGACCCAAGCACCATGAAGGCAAGCACTAACACAAGCACCATGAAGGCAAGCACTAACACAAGCACCATGAAGGCAAGCACTGACACAAGCACCATGAAGGCAAGCACTGACACAAGCACCATGAAGGCAAGCACTGACACAAGCACCATGAAGGCAAGCACTAACACAAGCACCATGAAGGCAAGCACTAACACAAGCACCATGAAAGCAAGCACTGACACAAGCACCATGAAGGCAAGCACTAACACAAGCACCATGAAGGCAAGCACTAACACAAGCACCAACACAAGCACCATGAAGGCAAGCACTAACACTTACACAAGCACCATGAAGGCAAGCACTGACACAAGCACCATGAAGGCAAGCACTAACGCAAGCACCATGAAGGCAAGCACTAACACAAGCACCATGAAGGCAAGCACTGACACAAGCACCAGGAAGGCAAGCACTAACACAAGCACCATGAAGGCAAGCACTAACACAAGCACCCATGAAGGCAAGCACTAACACAAGCACCATGAAGGCAAGCACTAACACAAGCACCATGAAGGCAAGCACTAACACAAGCACCATGAAGGCAAGCACTAACACAAGCACCATGAAGGCAAGCACTAACACAAGCACCATGAAGGCAAGCACTAACACAAGCACCATGAAGGCAAGCACTAACACTTACACAAGCACCATGAAGGCAAGCACTGACACAAGCACCATGAAGGCAAGCACTGACACAAGCACCATGAAGGCAAGCACTAACACAAGCACCATGAAGGCAAGCACTGACCCAAGCACCATGAAGGCAAGCACTAACACAAGCACCATGAAGGCAAGCACTAACACAAGCACCATGAAGGCAAGCACTAACACAAGAACCATGAAGGCAAGCACTAACACAAGCACCATGAAGGCAAGCACTAACACAAGCACCATGAAGGCAAGCACTAACACAAGCACCATGAAGGCAAGCACTAACACAAGCACCATGAAGGCAAGCACTGACCCAAGCACCATGAAGGCAAGCACTGACCCAAGCACCATGAAGGCAAGCACTAACACAAGCACCATGAAGGCAAGCACTAACACAAGCACCATGAAGGCAAGCACTAACACAAGCACCATGAAGGCAAGCACTAACACAAGCACCATGAAGGCAAGCACTAACACAAGCACCATGAAGGCAAGCACTAACACAAGCACCATGAAGGCAAGCACTGACCCAAGCACCATGAAGGCAAGCACTAACACAAGCACCATGAAGGCAAGCACTAACACAAGCACCATGAAGGCAAGCACTGACACAAGCACCATGAAGGCAAGCACTAACACAAGCACCATGAAGGCAAGCACTAACACAAGCACCATGAAGGCAAGCACTAACACCTACACAAGCACCATGAAGGCAAGCACTGACACAAGCACCATGAAGGCAAGCACTAACGCAAGCACCATGAAGGCAAGCACTAACACAAGCACCATGAAGGCAAGCACTGACACAAGCACCATGAAGGCAAGCACTGACACAAGCACCATGAAGGCAAGCACTAACACAAGCACCATGAAGGCAAGCACTAACACAAGCACCATGAAGGCAAGCACTGACACAAGCACCATGAAGGCAAGCACTAACGCAAGCACCATGAAGGCAAGCACTAACACAAGCACCATGAAGGCAAGCACTGACACAAGCACCAGGAAGGCAAGCACTAACACAAGCACCATGAAGGCAAGCACTAACACAAGCACCATGAAGGCAAGCACTAACACAAGCACCATGAAGGCAAGCACTAACACAGGCACCATGAAGGCAAGCACTAACACAAGCACCATGAAGGCAAGCACTAACACAAGCACCAACACAAGCACCATGAAGGCAAGCACTAACACTTACACAAGCACCATGAAGGCAAGCACTGACACAAGCACCATGAAGGCAAGCACTAACGCAAGCACCATGAAGGCAAGCACTAACACAAGCACCATGAAGGCAAGCACTGACACAAGCACCAGGAAGGCAAGCACTAACACAAGCACCATGAAGGCAAGCACTAACACAAGCACCATGAAGGCAAGCACTAACACAAGCACCATGAAGGCAAGCACTAACACAAGCACCATGAAGGCAAGCACTAACACAAGCACCATGAAGGCAAGCACTAACACAAGCACCATGAAGGCAAGCACTAACACAAGCACCATGAAGGCAAGCACTAACACAAGCACCATGAAGGCAAGCACTAACACAAGCACCATGAAGGCAAGCACTAACACTTACACAAGCACCATGAAGGCAAGCACTGACACAAGCACCATGAAGGCAAGCACTGACACAAGCACCATGAAGGCAAGCACTGACCCAAGCACCATGAAGGCAAGCACTAACACAAGCACCATGAAGGCAAGCACTAACACAAGCACCATGAAGGCAAGCACTAACACAAGCACCATGAAGGCAAGCACTAACACAAGCACCATGAAGGCAAGCACTAACACAAGCACCATGAAGGCAAGCACTAACACAAGCACCATGAAGGCAAGCACTAACACAAGCACCATGAAGGCAAGCACTGACCCAAGCACCATGAAGGCAAGCACTGACCCAAGCACCATGAAGGCAAGCACTAACACAAGCACCATGAAGGCAAGCACTAACACAAGCACCATGAAGGCAAGCACTAACACAAGCACCATGAAGGCAAGCACTAACACAAGCACCATGAAGGCAAGCACTAACACAAGCACCATGAAGGCAAGCACTGACCCAAGCACCATGAAGGCAAGCACTAACACAAGCACCATGAAGGCAAGCACTAACACAAGCACCATGAAGGCATTGAAGAAGATGACAAAGTCTGGGATCGTGTCTTTCATTCAGACAGAAGACATGTTTTATTGTCGATGGTAGAGACAGCACGAACAACACAAACAACAGAATGCAAGTGTATTATACAGAGCGGAGGCATGGAGACCTCCAATCAGCAGCTGCCACGGTGCCATGTAGCTTGGCCTTCAGATAGACAAAACAAGGGAAAAGTACTGGCTTCTGCACATTGATAGAATGATGAGTTTAACTTTAACAAAAGTTGCTTAAAAGTGTTATGAAATCTCACATTCCCCCCTCTGGTCACACATTCATGTGTGACCATCAGGATCGATAAACGGCAACATAACATCATAACTCAATACTTAAACTCGGTACTTCACTCGGTATTTCAAAAAACTCAGAACTCTGAATACTTCAAAAACTCAGAAAACTCATAAAACATGTTCAGATCTTTCATAAAACTTGTCAACAATCTTCAGTTAAATACCAAACTTCATCAGTCGATGGTTCTCAGATATTGCTTTGAAAACAGTCTCTCCCACTTCTCCGTGTTGGTTTCTTCAGGCTGCATATGTGTCGAGCCATGAATTCTTCTGTGACGTGTCTTTCAATCACACGTTTCAGCTTTAGTGTCCAGATTCAGAAATCCATTTGTTCCAAATTATGTCCATGCAAAAGAGGACGATGGTATTGTCCATGTCTCAGCAGCTCACAGCCTGACTGGAATCAGGGGCTGTGCAGATTGTCCAAGTGTGCTGGTCCAGACGCATGGTTTCTCTTGAGGTTTCTCAATTTTGGCTTAAAAAAAAAACACATTTTTGTGTAAAAAAAAAAAAAAGTCTTCTGTTCTGTAGATGTTACAGACAATGCCCACATCCTTCCACCACCTGAAGAAGATGACATGTCTGGGATCGCGTCTTTCATTCAGACAGAAGACATGTTTTATTGTCAATGGTAGAGACAGCACGAACAACACAAACAACAGAATGCAAGTGTATTATACAGAGCGGAGGCATGGAGACCTCCAATCAGCAGCTGCCACGGTGCCATGTAGCTTGGCCTTCAGACTGACAAAACAAGGGAACAGTACTGGCTTCTGCACATTGATAGAATGATGAGTTTAACTTTAACAAAAGTTGCTTCAAAGTGTTATGAAATCTCACAGCATGCACTAACACAAGCACCATGAAGGCAAGCACTGACACAAGCACCATGAAGGCAAGCACTGACACAAGCACTGACACAAGCACAAGGTATGGTTTATATTTTTACAGGGACAGTGTACCATAAACATTAGCCAGAAGGAGAGATGCATTGTACCAGGTTTTAGCAGCAGTGCTAATTTACACCTGTTGTCTCTGAGCAGGATGTTGTAAAACAGTCAAATAAAAGTAGATGGATACATTACCATACATCAGCAGACATACAGACATTTCTCTCTTTCTGGTCACTCTCTTTGGTCTCTCTCTCTGGTCTCTCTCTCTGGTCTCTCTCTCTGGTCTCTCTCTCTGGTCTCTCTCTCTGGTCTCTCTCTCTGGTCTCTCTCTCTGGTCTCTCTCTCTGATCTTTCTCTCTGGTCTCTCTCTCTGGTCTCTCTCTCTCTGGTCTCTCTCTCTGATCTCTCTCTCTCTGGTCTCTCTCTCTGGTCTCTCTCTCTGGTCTCTCTCTCTGGTCTCTCTCTCTGGTCTCTGACCCTCATAGCCGTGCTCTCTCTGGTCTTAGGTTTCACTCTCTGGGACTCTCCTCGGTCATGGAACTGGAACTCGGTCTCGGTTGGTCCCAAACTGGACCTGGTCTCGGCCTTCTCCTCGGCTCTGCGGGCTCACACAGACCTGCGGCTGGGGTTGTACCACTCCCTGTTCGAATGGTTCCACCCGCTCTTCCTCCTGGACCAGCACAACTCCTTCAGCACGGACCTGTTCCCCACGACCAAAACCCTACCCGAGCTCCGGGACCTGGTTCTGAGGTTCAAACCGGACCTGGTCTGGGCCGACGGGGACGGGAACGCTCCGGACTCCTACTGGAACAGCACAGGCTTCTTGGCCTGGCTCTACAATGACAGGTGACCAGCAGGAGGCATTGTTTGTCTCTCTCTGGTCTCACTGTGATCTCTGTCCTCTCTCTGGCTTCTCTTTGGTCTCTCTCCTCTCTCTCTTCTCTCTCTGGTTTCTCTCTAGTCTCTCTCTGGTCTCACTGTGGTCCCTCTCCTCTCTCTCTCCAGCCCAGTGCGAGACACGGTGGTGACTAACGACCGCTGGGGTTCTGGTTCCATCTGTCGTCACGGCGGGTTCTACACCTGCTCGGACCGGTACCAGCCGGGACACCTGCTGAGGCACAAGTGGGAGAACTGCATGACCATCGACCAGAAGAGCTGGGGCTACAGGAGGGAGGCCCGGCTCCAGGACTACCTCAGCTCCAAGCAGCTGGTCTCTGTGAGTCTGAGGGTCTGAGGGTCTGAGGGTCTGAGGGTCTGAGGGTCTGAGGGTCTGAGGGTCTGAGGTCTGAGGTCTGAGGGTCTGAGGTCTGAGGGTCTGAGGTCTGGGGTCTAAGGTCTGAGGGTCTGAGATTCTGAGGTCTGGGGTCTGAGGGTCTGAGGGTCTGAGGCCTGAGGCCTGAGGCCTGAGGTCTGAGGGTCTGAGGGTCTGAGGGTCTGAGGGTCTGAGGGTCTGAGGGTCTGAGGCCTGAGGCCTGAGGCCTGAGGCCTGAGGCCTGAGGCCTGAGGCCTGAGGTCTGAGGGTCTGAGGGTCTGAGGGTCTGAGGGTCTGAGGGTCTGAGGGTCTGAGGTCTGAGGGTCTGAGGTCTGAGGGTCTGAGGGTCTGAGGTCCGAGGTCTAAGGTCTGAGGGTCTGAGGGTCTGAAGGTCCGAGGGTCTGAAGGTCCGAGGGTCTGAGGGTCTGGGGTCTGAGGTCTGAGGGTCTGGGGTCTGAGGGTCTGAGGTCCAGAAGGACTTGTCTGAGCTCATTCTGGTGTGTTGATGGTGTGTTGATGGTGTGTTGATGGTTTGTCGATGGTGTGGTGATGGTCTGTTGATGGTGTGGTGATGGTGTGTTGATGGTATTGATGGTGTGGTGATTGTGTTGCTGGTATTGATTATGTGTTGATGGTATTGATGGTGTGGTGATGGTCTGTTGATGGTGTGTTGATGGTATTGATGGTGTGGTGATGGTGTTGCTGGTATTGATTATGTGTTGATGGTTTGGTGATGGTTTGGTGATGGTGTGTTGATGGTTTGTCGATGGTGTGGTGATGGTCTGTTGATGGTGTGGTGATGGTGTGTTGATGGTGCTGATGATGTGTTGATGGTGTGTTGATGGTGTTGATGGTGTCGATGGTGTGGTGATGGTGTTGATGATGTTGATGGTGTTGATGGTGTAGACCCTGGTGGAGACCGTAGCGTGCGGAGGAAACCTGCTGATGAACATCGGTCCAACACACGATGGAAGAATCGCTCCGATCTTTGAGGAGCGACTCAGAAACGTGGGGGCGTGGCTTAAAGTCAACGGAGGCGGAGTCTACAACAGCACCACCTGGAGGCGGCAGAACGACACTGTCACTGCAGACATATGGTACTGACCGGGACTGGACCGGGACTGGACCGGGGCTGGACTGGGGCTGGACTGGGGCTGGACTGGGGCTGGACTGGGGCTGGACTGGGGCTGGACTGGGGCTGGACCGGGACTGGACCAGGACCTAGACCAACACCAGGACAGGACCAGGACCTAGACCAGGACCAGGGAACAGAAAAAGATCAGGACCAAATAAGACCTCCTGTGGTACCTGTGGTACCTGTGTCTCCTCCTGTGGTACCTGTGTCTCCTCCTGTGGTACCTGTGTCTCCTGTGGTACCTGTGTCTCCTGTGGTACTTGTGTCTCCTGTGGTACTTGTGTCTCCTGTGGTACCTGTGTCTCCTGTGGTACCTGTGTCTCCTGTGGTACTTGTGTCTCCTGTGGTACCTGTGTCTCCTGTGGTACCTGTGTCTCCTGTGGTACCTGTGTCTCCTGTGGTACCTGTGTCTCCTCCTGTGGTACCTGTGTCTCCTCCTGTGGTACCTGTGTCTCCTGTGGTACCTGTGTCTCCTGTGGTACTTGTGTCTCCTGTGGTACCTGTGTCTCCTGTGGTACCTGTGTCTCATGTGGTACCTGTGTCTCATGTGGTACCTGTGTGTCAGACTTGTGGTACCTGTGATCCTCAGGTACACCTGTAACCTGCAGCATCAGCAGATCTTCGCCTTCCTGCTGCAGTGGCCTGAGTCCGGGACCGTAGTCCTGGCCGACCCCATGGTCACTGAGGGCGTCACCCAGGTCAGACCAGGACTGAGGCTGTAGACCCAGGACTGAGGCTGTAGACCCCGGACTGAGGCTGTAGATCCAGGACTGAGGCTGTAGATCCAGGACTGAGGCTGTAGATCCAGGACTGAGGCTGTAGATCCAGGACTGAGGCTGTAGATCCAGGACTGAGGCTGTAGATCCAGGACTGAGACTGTAGACCCAGGACTGAGGCTGTAGATCCAGGACTGAGGCTGTAGATCCAGGACTGAGGCTGTAGATCCAGGACTGAGGCTGTAGACCCAGGACTGAGGCTGTAGACCCAGGACTGAGGCTGTAGACCCAGGACTGAGGCTGTAGACCCAGGACTGAGGCTGTAGACCCAGGACTGAGGCTGTAGATCCAGGACTGAGGCTGTAGATCCAGGACTGAGGCTGTAGACCCAGGACTGAGGCTGAAGACCCAGGACTGAGGCTGTAGACCCAGGACTGAGGCTGTAGACCCAGGATTGAATGTAAGGAGTGGAGGACAGTGTCGGTGGCTTCTGTCGCCATCATGTGGAGAGAAGGGGAACTGCACCGCTATAAAGACTGCTTTCCTGTGTGTGTTATGTTTTGTGTGCGTGTGTGTCATGTTGTGTGTTGACTTGTGTGTGTGTGTGTCATGTTGTGTGTTGACTTGTGTGGTGTGTTGTGTGTCATGTTGTGTGTTGACTTGTGTGTGTGTCATGTTGTGTGGTGTGTTGTGTGTCATGTTGTGTGTTGACTTGTGTGTGTGTGTCATGTTGTGTGTTGACTTGTGTGGTGTGTTGTGTGTCATGTTGTGTGTTGACTTGTGTGGTGTGTTGTGTGTTGACTTGTGTGTGTGTGTGTCATGTTGTGTGTTGACTTGTGTTGTGTGTCATGTTGTGTGTTGACTTGTGTTGTGTGTCATGTTGTGTGATGACTTGTGTGGTGTGTCATGTTGTGTGTTGACTTGTGTTGTGTGTTGTGTGTAGGTGCAGTTGTTGGGATTTGGACCGGTCCAGTTCAGTCCAATAAAACCCTCTGGTCTCAAAGTGGTTCTTCCTTCTCTGACGCTGCAGCAGATGCCCTGTCAGTGGGCCTGGACCCTGGAGATCTCAGGAGCCAAGTGACACATACACACATATATATACATGCACACACACACACACATATACCCCACACATACACACAAATGTGAATGTATAGAAATAAGGGGAACTACTGAATGTGTAAATATTATTCTCCAAATCAAATAAAAATCTGGTCTCTCTCTGGTCTCTCTGGTTTTACCATGAAGGAATTATTTTTTTAAATTGTATTAAGGGATCGTGTGTTATGTGACTTGTGGGGACTCATGTATCTGTCATGTGACTTGTGGGGACTCATGTATGTGTCATGTGACTTGTGGGGACTCATGTATGTGTCATGTGACTTGTGGGGACTCATGTATGTGTCATGTGACTTGTGGGGACTCATGTATGTGTATTTCTAATCTAATAAACGATGATGTCTTTGATCTTTGTCTTTGTTACTTTTACTAAACGTCTTCATTATGATTAAAGTCTCGAACCCTGCAGGTGAAAGCCAGATCCTGTCAGACCACTGAACCTTAGCAGGGCAGGGCCTGGTTAGTGCTGTGATGGGAGACCTCTGGGAACAGTGGGGCGGCTGTAAAGTGCCAAACTGTGGTCGTGTCCTTAGGCAAGACACTTCACCCCCATTGCCTAAAATGAGTCTGGTGTGTGTGTGTGAATGGTTGGTGGTGGTGGAAGGGGCCGATGGCACAGACTGGTTGCCTCGCTTCTGTCAGTGTGTCCCAGGGCAGCTGTGGCTACAGTAGTAGTTTATTTCCACCCCTTCTGTCTTACGCTCTGTTGTCAAACTCATGACACAGTGATGAATCTACAGACTCTGATGTCTTGCTCAGAGCTGTGCAGCAGGGGGCAGCACACCTTCATCCACATCCGAGACTTCATCAAACACCGGTGTCACATTTTCAGGAAGACTGCCGCAGAAAATGCGGGGAGACACGTCCCTATGAGTGTATTATAATGTAATTTCTGCTGGTCTCTCTCTCTGGTCCCTCTCCCTGGTCTCTCTCTCTGGTCTCTCTCTGGTCTCTCTCTGGTCTCTATCTCTGGTCTCTCTCTGGTTTTTCTCTGGTCCCTCTCTGGTCTCTCTCTCTGGTTTCTCTCCGGTCTCTCTCTCTGGTTTCTGTCTGGTCCCTCTCTGGTCTCTCTCTCTGGTCGCTCCAGAAGTCCCCATGTGTCGTCCCTCCCTCAGACCCTGCTCAGGCCCTGTTCTATTTCTGTGCCTCCTCTGCGTGCGCGTGCGTGTGCGCGCTCTGTGCTCTGCAGCAGCTCCTCTCTCTCTCCCCCTCTCTCCCCCTCCCTCGCTCCCACACACACGCGCACGCGCAGACGCACTGACGGCTCGCCTCTCCGCTGACCTGGCTCGTCTCAGTCATGCGCGCGCCCCCTGGACCTGTCCTCTTCTCTGCACGTGCACGTGACGCGCACCTATGATCATGGCGCACTCAGCCGCGCGCGCACCAGGTTGGTAATGGCTTCCACTTCATTCATTTACCCAGACACCGCTATCCACCGATACACAACACACACACTGCTACACAACACACACACACAACACACACACTGCTACACAACACACACACTGCTGCACCACACACACTGCTACACAACACACACACACTGCTGCACCACACACAGTGCTACACAACACACACATACATCTGCAGCTGCTTCTCCCTAAATGTGCGCAGGTCTTTGTGCTTCATATTCTCCACCAGCGGTGATACATCTGTATCTCACCTCTGTCTCTCTCTGGTCTCTCTCTGGTCTCTCTCTGGTCTCTCTCTCTGGTATCTCTCTCTGGTATCTCTCTCTGGTATCTCTCTCTGGTATCTCTCTCTGGTCTCTCTCTGGTCTCTCTCTGGTCTCTCTCTGGTCTCTCTCTGGTCTCTCTCTCTGGTCTCTCTCTCTGGTCTCTCTCTGGTCTCTCTCTGGTCTCTCTCTGGTCTCTCTGGTCTCTTTCTGGTCTCTCTCTGGTCTCTCTCTCTGGTATCTCTCTTTGGTCTCTCTCTATGGTCTCTCTGGTCTCTCTCTGGTCTCTCTCTCTGGTCTCTCTCTGGTCTCTCTCTGGTCTCTCTCTGGTCTCTCTCTGGTCTCTCTGGTCTCTTTCTGGTCTCTCTCTGGTCTCTCTCTCTGGTCTCTCTCTGGTCTCTCTCTGGTCTCTCTCTGGTCTCTCTCTGGTCTCTCTCTCTGGTCTCTTTCTGGTCTCTCTCTGGTCTCTCTCTCTGGTATCTCTCTTTGGTCTCTCTCTATGGTCTCTCTGGTCTCTCTCTGGTCTCTCTCTCTGGTCTCTCTGGTCTCTCTCTCTGGTCTCTCTCTGGTCTCTCTGGTCTCTCTCTCTGGTCTCTCTCTGGTCTCTCTCTGGTCTCTCTCTGGTCTCTCTGGTCTCTCTCTGGTCTCTCTCTGGTCTCTCTCTGGTCTCTCTCTCTGGTCTCTCTCTCTGGTCTCTCTCTGGTCTCTCTCTGGTCTCTCTCTGGTCTCTCTGGTCTCTCTCTGGTCTCTCTCTGGTATCTCTCTCTGGTCTCTCTGGTCTCTTTCTGGTCTCTCTCTGGTCTCTCTCTCTGGTATCTCTCTCTGGTCTCTCTCTATGGTCTCTCTGGTCTCTCTCTGGTCTCTCTCTCTGGTCTCTCTGGTCTCTCTCTGGTCTCTCTCTGGTCTCTCTCTGGTCTCTCTCTGGTCTCTCTCTGGTCTCTCTGGTCTCTCTCTGGTATCTCTGGTCTCTCTCTGGTCTCTCTCTGTGGTATCTCTCTCTGGTCTCTCTCTCTGGTCTCTCTGGTCTCTCTCTGGTCTCTCTCTCTGGTCTCTCTGGTCTCTCTCTCTGGTCTCTCTCTGGTCTCTCTGGTCTCTCTCTGGTCTCTCTCTCTGGTCTCTCTCTCTGGTCTCTCTCTGGTCTCTCTCTGGTCTCTCTCTGGTCTCTCTGGTCTCTCTCTGGTCTCTCTCTGGTATCTCTCTCTGGTCTCTCTGGTCTCTTTCTGGTCTCTCCCTGGTCTCTCTGGTCTCTCTCTCTGGTCTCTCTCTGGTCTCTCTCTCTGGTCTCTCTCTCTGGTCTCTCTCTCTGGTCTCTCTCTGGTCTCTCTCTGGTATCTCTCTTTGGTCTCTCTCTATGGTCTCTCTGGTCTCTCTCTGGTCTCTCTCTCTGGTCTCTCTGGTCTCTCTCTCTGGTCTCTCTCTGGTCTCTCTGGTCTCTCTCTCTGGTCTCTCTCTGGTCTCTCTCTGGTCTCTCTGGTCTCTCTCTCTGGTCTCTCTCTCTGGTCTCTCTCTCTGGTCTCTCTCTGGTCTCTCTCTGGTCTCTCTCTGGTCTCTCTGGTCTCTCTCTGGTCTCTCTCTCTGGTATCTCTCTCTGGTCTCTCTCTCTGGTCTCTCTCTCTGGTCTCTCTGGTCTCTCTCTGGTCTCTCTCTCTGGTCTCTCTGGTCTCTCTCTCTGGTCTCTCTCTGGTCTCTCTCTGGTCTCTCTGGTCTCTCTCTCTGGTCTCTCTCTGGTCTCTCTCTGGTCTCTCTCTCTGGTCTCTCTCTCTGGTCTCTCTCTGGTCTCTCTCTGGTCTCTCTGGTCTCTCTCTGGTATCTCTCTCTGGTCTCTCTGGTCTCTCTCTGGTCTCTCTCTGGTCTCTCTCTCTGGTCTCTCTGGTCTGGTCTCTTTGGTCTCTCTCTGGTCTCTCTCTGGTCTCTCTCTCTGGTATCTCTCTCTGGTCTCTCTCTCTGGTCTCTCTCTCTGGTCTCTCTGGTCTCTCTCTGGTCTCTCTCTCTGGTCTCTCTGGTCTCTCTCTCTGGTCTCTCTCTGGTCTCTCTCTGGTCTCTCTGGTCTCTCTCTCTGGTCTCTCTCTGGTCTCTCTCTGGTCTCTCTCTCTGGTCTCTCTCTGGTCTCTCTCTGGTCTCTCTGGTCTCTCTCTGGTCTCTCTCTCTGGTCTCTCTCTGGTCTCTCTCTGGTCTCTCTCTGGTCTCTCTGGTCTCTCTCTGGTCTCTCTCTGGTCTCTCTCTGGTCTCTCTGGTCTCTCTCTGGTCTCTCTCTCTGGTCTCTCTCTGGTCTCTCTGGTCTCTCTCTCTGGTCTCTCTCTGGTCTCTATCTGGTCTCTCTGGTCTCTCTCTCTGGTCTCTCTCTCTGGTATCTCTCTGGTCTCTCTCTGTCTCTCTCTGGTCTCTCTCTGGTCTCTCTCTGGTCTCTCTCTGGTCTCTCTCTGGTCTCTCTGGTCTCTCTCTGGTCTCTCTCTCTGGTCTCTCTCTGGTCTCTCTGGTCTCTCTCTCTGGTCTCTCTCTGGTCTCCTCTCTGGTCTCTCTGGTCTCTCTCTCTGGTCTCTCTCTGGTCTCTCTCTGGTCTCTTTTTGGTCTCTCTCTCTGGTCTCTTTTTTGTCTCTCTCTGGTCTCTCTCTCATACCGTTCTGTATCTAGCAATGCAACACTGGAATTTCCCTCTGCTTCATTCGCTCAGAACCACAATGACTCAAACAGTTTCTTGTCTTTGTAAACGCTAAAAATGAACTTATTCTTTGGAGGCTTACCATGTGCATCTGCTCTGAAGGAGAGACCAGAGAGAGAGACCAGAGAGAGAGACCAGAGAGAGAGACCAGAGAGAGAGACCAGAGAGAGACCAGAGAGAGACCAGAGAGAGACCAGAGAGAGAGACCAGAGAGAGACCAGAGAGAGAGACCAGAGAGAGACCAGAGAGAGCCAGAGAGAGACCAGAGAGAGAGACCAGAGAGAGAGACCAGAGAGAGAGACCAGAGAGAGAGACCAGAGAGAGAGACCAGAGAGAGAGACCAGAGAGAGAGACCAGAGAGAGACCAGAGAGAGACCAAGAGAGAGACCAGAGAGAGACCAGAGAGAGAGACCAGGATCACACACACACACACAACACAGACACACACACAGACACACAGACAGACACACACACACAGAGACACACAGACAGACACACACAGACACACACACACACAGACACACACACAGACACACACAGACACACACACAAACACACACACACACAGACACACACACACAGACAGACACACACACAGACACACACACACACACACACACAGACACACACACACACACACACACACACAGACACACACACAGGTCTATGTCTCGTGGACGATGTTGCTTTGATTCCTTCATTTTGTGGTTCCATCGCTGCTGATGCCATTCGATCCGACCATCAAACGCTGGGCTGTGCATTCTGCCCTCCTCCTCGCTCTCCTCCTCCTCCTCCTCCCTCTTCCTCCCCCTCCTCCCCCTCCTCCCTCTCCTCCCCCTCCTCCTCCTCCGTCCTTCTCTCCTCCCTCTCCTCTTCCTCCCTCCTCCTCCCTCTCCTCTTCCTCCCTATCCTCCTCCTCCCTCCTTCTTCTCCCTCCTCTCCTCCCCTCCTCCTCCCCCTCCTCCCTCACAGTTTTTTGGGGAAGACGCGGAGGCTGAGTGGTGTTTGCAGTTCGACCTTGACGCGTGGCGGGGGTCTCCTCTCAGGTCTCTCCCCGTCACTCTCCCCCTCGTTTGCATTCAGGGGCGAGAGACTGCGGGGGACTCAACACGGGGGAGGAGCATGGGGGAGGAGCACGGGGGAGGAGGTGAGGGTGTGAGGAGGACAGCTGGAAGGACACAGATCTGTGAGGATTAAAGCTGGGTTCGGGTGGTCGTCCCTCGCACCGCTGCTTGAGAATCAGTCTGTGGTGGAGGCGGGAAATCCCCCTCTGCCTCAGAACGTCACATGGACCTGGACTCTAGGATCGACTAGGACTCTGTGATGGAGCAGGACTCTGGGATGGACCAGGACTCTGGAATGGACCAGGACTCTAGGATCGACCAGGACTCTGTGATGGACCAGGACTCAGCAGGTGAAGCCGGGTCTGAGGGCGCCCAAACTATAGCTCTCAGCCTTTTGGGGTCTTTAACAGACGTTATGGGGACCGGGTCTGCAATTGGTCTGTGGGGACCGTCTCTGTGACTAGTCTGTGGGGACTGGGTCTGCAAATGGTTTGTGTGGACTGGGTCTGGGTCTGTGTGGACTGGACTAGGACTGGTCTGGGTCTGGTTTGGGACTGAGCTATTTCTGCTGTTTGTGTATTTTATGAATCTAAGTAAAATCACAGTGTCACTTCACACACCGGCCACTAGATGACAGTGTTGCTCATCCTGGTCATCTCTTATTCCAAAATGCCTGTTCATATATTATAAAGAGAGGAGGAGGATGAAGAGGAGGAGGAGGAGAGAGCAAGAGGAGGAGGAGAGAGGAGGAGGATGAAGAGGAGGAGGAGGAGAGAGCAAGAGGAGGAGGAGAGGGGAGGAGGAGAGGGGAGGAAAGGAGATAAGAGTAGAGGGGAGAGCATAAGGGAGAGAGGAGGCGAGTGATGGGGGAGAGAGGAGGAGGAGAGTGTCACCTTGGACATGCGAAACACAGAAGGAGCAGCGTCCTAATTAACAGAACTCTGAGGGTCTGAACTAGATCTGGTTGTTTTCTTTAGACCTGCTTTAAACCTGCTTTAGACCTGCTTTAGTCCTGCTTTAGACCTGCTTTAGACCTGCTTTAGACCTGCTTTAGTCCTGCTTTAGTCCTGCTTTAGTCCTGCTTTAGTCCTGCTTTAGACCTGCTTTAGTCCTGCTTTAGTCCTGCTTTAGACCTGCTTTAGACCTGCTTTAGACCTGCTTTAGTCCTGCTTTAGACCTGCTTTAGTCCTGCTTTAGACCTGCTTTAGTCCTGCTTTAGACCTGCTTTAGTCCTGCTTTACTCCTGCTTTAGACCTGCTTTAGTCCTGCTTTAGTCCTGCTTTAGTCCTGCTTTAGACCTGCTTTAGTCCTGCTTTAGACCTGCTTTAGTCCTGCTTTAGACCTGCTTTAGTCCTGCTTTAGTCCTGCTTTAGTCCTGCTTTAGACCTGCTTTAGACCTGCTTTAGTCCTGCTTTAGTCCTGCTTTAGACCTGCTTTAGGCCTGCTTTAGTCCTGCTTTAGTCCTGCTTTAGACCTGCTTTAGTCCTGCTTTAGTCCTGCTTTAGACCTGCTTTAGACCTGCTTTAGTCCTGCTTTAGTCCTGCTTTAGACCTGCTTTAGTCCTGCTTTAGACCTGCTTTAGTCCTGCTTTAGTCCTGCTTTAGACCTGCTTTAGTCCTGCTTTAGTCCTGCTTTAGACCTGCTTTAGTCCTGCTTTAGACCTGCTTTAGTCCTGCTTTAGTCCTGCTTTAGACCTGCTTTAGACCTGCTTTAATCCTGCTTTAGACCTGCTTTAGTCCTGCTTTAGTCCTGCTTTAGACCTGCTTTAAACCTGCTTTAAACCTGCTTTAGTCCTGCTTTAAACCTGCTTTAGTCCTGCTTTAAACCTGCTTTAGTCCTGCTTTAGTCCTGCTTTAGACCTGCTTTAGACCTGCTTTAGTCCTGCTTTAGACCTGCTTTAAACCTGCTTTAGTCCTGCTTTAAACCTGCTTTAGTCCTGCTTTAAACCTGCTTTAGTCCTGCTTTAAACCTGCTTTAGTCCTGCTTTAGACCTGCTTTAGACCTGCTTTAAACCTGCTTTAGTCCTGCTTTAAACCTGCTTTAGTCCTGCTTTAAACCTGCTTTAGTCCTGCTTTAAACCTGCTTTAAACCTGCTTTAGTCCTGCTTTAAACCTGCTTTAGTCCTGCTTTAGACCTGCTTTAGTCCTGCTTTAAACCTGCTTTAGTCCTGCTTTAAACCTGCTTTAGTCCTGCTTTAGTCCTGCTTTAAACCTGCTTTAGTCCTGCTTTAAACCTGCTTTAGTCCTGCTTTAAACCTGCTTTAAACCTGCTTTAGTCCTGCTTTAAACCTGCTTTAGTCCTGCTTTAGACCTGCTTTAGACCTGCTCTAGTCCTGCTTTAGACCTGCTTTAGTCCTGCTTTAGACCTGCTTTAGTCCTGCTTTAGACCTGCTTTAGACCTGCTTTAGACCTGCTCTAGTCCTGCTTTAGACCTGCTTTAGTCCTGCTTTAGACCTGCTTTAGTCCTGCTTTAGTAAGTAAGTAAGTAAGCTTTATTTATATACCGCCTTTCACAGACCAGAGTCACAAAGCGGTTTACAATTGTTATTTTTTAGGCATTTGTCTCTCACTCCACACAGAGATGGGAGCGGGGTCGCCGAACAGGAGGCGCATGCCAGAACTATTGTACATATTTTTAGTGGTAGGGGAAACCGGAGTACCTGGAGGAAACCTACGCAGACACGGGGAGAACATGCAAACTCCACTCAGAAAGGCCCTGGTCCGGCCGGGATTCGAACCCAGGACCTTCTTGCTGAGAGGCGAGAGTGCTATCCACTCAGCCACCGTGCCGCTTTAGTCCTGCTTTAGACCTGCTTTAGTCCTGCTTTAGACCTGCTTTAGTCCTGCTTTAGTCCTGCTTTAGTCCTGCTTTAGTCCTGCTTTAGTCCTGCTTTAGTCCTGCTTTAGTCCTGCTTTAGTCCTGCTTTAGTCCTGCTTTAGACCTGCTTTAGACCTGCTTTAGTCCTGCTTTAAACCTGCTTTAGTCCTGCTTTAGTCCTGCTTTAGACCTGCTTTAGTCCTGCTTTAGTCCTGCTTTAGTCCTGCTTTAGTCCTGCTTTAGTCCTGCTTTAGTCCTGCTTTAGACCTGCTTTAGTCCTGCTTTAGACCTGCTTTAGTCCTGCTTTAGTCCTGCTTTAGTCCTGCTTTAGTCCTGCTTTAGACCTGCTTTAGACCTGCTTTAGTCCTGCTTTAGACCTGCTTTAGTCCTGCTTTAGTCCTGCTTTAGACCTGCTTTAGTCCTGCTTTAGTCCTGCTTTAGACCTGCTTTAGACCTGCTTTAGTCCTGCTTTAGTCCTGCTTTAGACCTGCTTTAGACCTGCTTTAGACCTGCTTTAGTCCTGCTTTAGTCCTGCTTTAGACCTGCTTTAGTCCTGCTTTAGTCCTGCTTTAGACCTGCTTTAGTCCTGCTTTAGACCTGCTTTAGTCCTGCTTTAGTCCTGCTTTAGACCTGCTTTAGACCTGCTTTAATCCTGCTTTAGACCTGCTTTAGTCCTGCTTTAGTCCTGCTTTAGACCTGCTTTAGTCCTGCTTTAGACCTGCTTTAGTCCTGCTTTAGACCTGCTTTAGTCCTGCTTTAAACCTGCTTTAGTCCTGCTTTAGTCCTGCTTTAGACCTGCTTTAGACCTGCTTTAGTCCTGCTTTAGACCTGCTTTAAACCTGCTTTAGTCCTGCTTTAAACCTGCTTTAGTCCTGCTTTAAACCTGCTTTAAACCTGCTTTAGTCCTGCTTTAGTCCTGCTTTAGTCCTGCTTTAAACCTGCTTTAGTCCTGCTTTAAACCTGCTTTAGTCCTGCTTTAAACCTGCTTTAGTCCTGCTTTAGTCCTGCTTTAGTCCTGCTTTAAACCTGCTTTAGTCCTGCTTTAAACCTGCTTTAGTCCTGCTTTAGACCTGCTTTAGACCTGCTTTAGTCCTGCTTTAAACCTGCTTTAGTCCTGCTTTAAACCTGCTTTAGTCCTGCTTTAAACCTGCTTTAGTCCTGCTTTAGACCTGCTTTAGACCTGCTTTAGTCCTGCTTTAGACCTGCTTTAGTCCTGCTTTAGACCTGCTTTAGCCCTGCTTTAGTCCTGCTTTAGACCTGCTTTAGTCCTGCTTTAGACCTGCTTTAGTCCTGCTTTAGTCCTGCTTTAGACCTGCTTTAGTCCTGCTTTAGTCCTGCTTTAGACCTGCTTTAGTCCTGCTTTAGTCCTGCTTTAGACCTGCTTTAGTCCTGCTTTAGTCCTGCTTTAGACCTGCTTTAGACCTGCTTTAGTCCTGCTTTAGTCCTGCTTTAGACCTGCTTTAGACCTGCTTTAGACCTGCTTTAGTCCTGCTTTAGTCCTGCTTTAGACCTGCTTTAGTCCTGCTTTAGTCCTGCTTTAGACCTGCTTTAGTCCTGCTTTAGACCTGCTTTAGTCCTGCTTTAGTCCTGCTTTAGACCTGCTTTAGACCTGCTTTAATCCTGCTTTAGACCTGCTTTAGTCCTGCTTTAGTCCTGCTTTAGACCTGCTTTAAACCTGCTTTAAACCTGCTTTAGTCCTGCTTTAAACCTGCTTTAGTCCTGCTTTAAACCTGCTTTAGTCCTGCTTTAGACCTGCTTTAGTCCTGCTTTAGACCTGCTTTAAACCTGCTTTAGTCCTGCTTTAAACCTGCTTTAGTCCTGCTTTAGACCTGCTTTAGACCTGCTTTAGTCCTGCTTTAGTCCTGCTTTAGTCCTGCTTTAGACCTGCTTTAGTCCTGCTTTAGACCTGCTTTAGTCCTGCTTTAGACCTGCTTTAGTCCTGCTTTAGTCCTGCTTTAGTCCTGCTTTAGACCTGCTTTAGTCCTGCTTTAGACCTGCTTTAGTCCTGCTTTAGTCCTGCTTTAGACCTGCTTTAGACCTGCTTTAGTCCTGCTTTAGACCTGCTTTAGTCCTGCTTTAGACCTGCTTTAGTCCTGCTTTAGACCTGCTTTAGTCCTGCTTTAGACCTGCTTTAGACCTGCTCTAGTCCTGCTTTAGACCTGCTTTAGTCCTGCTTTAGTCCTGCTTTAGACCTGCTTTAGTCCTGCTTTAGACCTGCTTTAGTCCTGCTTTAGTCCTGCTTTAGACCTGCTTTAGACCTGCTTTAGACCTGCTTTAGACCTGCTTTAGTCCTGCTTTAGTCCTGCTTTAGACCTGCTTTAAACCTGCTTTAAACCTGCTTTAGTCCTGCTTTAAACCTGCTTTAGTCCTGCTTTAGTCCTGCTTTAGTCCTGCTTTAGACCTGCTTTAGACCTGCTTTAGTCCTGCTTTAAACCTGCTTTAAACCTGCTTTAGTCCTGCTTTAGTCCTGCTTTAGACCTGCTTTAGACCTGCTTTAGACCTGCTTTAGTCCTGCTTTAGTCCTGCTTTAGACCTGCTTTAGTCCTGCTTTAGTCCTGCTTTAGATCTGCTTTAGTCCTGCTTTAGACCTGCTTTAGTCCTGCTTTAAACCTGCTTTAGTCCTGCTTTAGTCCTGCTTTAACCTGCTTTAAACCTGTCTTTAGTCCTGCTTTAAACCTGCTTTAGTCCTGCTTTAAACCTGCTTTAGTCCTGCTTTAAACCTGCTTTAGTCCTTTAGTCTGCTTTAGATCTGCTTTAGTCCTGCTTTAAACCTGCTTGTCCTGCTTTAAACCTGCTTTAGTCCTGCTTTAAACCTGCTTTAGTCCTGCTTTAACCTGCTCCTGCTTAGTCCTGCTTTGTCCTGCTTTAGATCTGCTTTAGTCCTGCTTTAGACCTGCTTTAGTCCTGCTTTAAACCTGCTTTAGTCCTGCTTTAAACCTGCTTTAGTCCTGCTTTAAACCTGCTTTAAACCTGCTTTAGTCCTGCTTTAGTCTGCTTTAAACCTGCTTTAGTCCTGCTTTAGTCCTGCTTTTAGTCCTGCTTTAGTCTGCTTTAGATCTGCTTTAGTCCTGCTTTAGACCTGCTTTAGTCTGCTCCTGCTTTAGTCCTGCTTTAACCTGCTTTAGTCCGCTTTAACCTGCTTTAGTCCTGCTTTAGTCTGTTTTAGTCCTGCTTTAAACCTGCTTTAGTCCTGCTTTAAACCTGCTTTAGTCCTGCTTTAGTCTGCTTTACCTGCTTTAACCTGCTTTAGTCCTGCTTTAAACCTGCTTTAGTCCTGCTTTAAACCTGCTTTAAACCTGCTTTAGTCCTGCTTTAGTCCGTTTTAGTCCTGCTTTAAACCTGCTTTAGTCCTGCTTTAAACCTGCTTTAGTCCTGCTTTAAACCTGCTTTAGTCCTGCTTTAGTCCTGCTTTAGATCTGCTTTAGTCCTGCTTTAAACCTGCTTTAGTCCTGCTTTAAACCTGCTTTAGTCCTGCTTTAAACCTGCTTTAGTCCTGCTTTAAACCTGCTTTAAACCTGCTTTAGTCCTGCTTTAGTCCTGCTTTAGTCCTGCTTTAAACCTGCTTTAGTCCTGCTTTAAACCTGCTTTTAGTCCTGCTTTAAACCTGCTTTAAACCTGCTTTAGTCCTGCTTTAGTCCTGTTTTAGTCCTGCTTTAAACATGCTTTAGTCCTGCTTTAAACCTGCTTTAGTCCTGCTTTAGACCTGCTTTAGTCCTGCTTTAGTCCTTCTTTAGATCTGCTTTAGTCCTGCTTTAGACCTGCTTTAGTCCTGCTTTAAACCTGCTTTAGTCCTGCTTTAAACCTGCTTTAGTTCTGCTTTAAACCTGCTTTAGACCTGCTTTAGTCCTGCTTTAGTCCTGCTTTAGTCCTGCTTTAGTCCTGCTTTAGTCCTGCTTTAGACCTGCTTTAGTCCTGCTTTAGTCCTGCTTTAAACCTGCTTTAGTCCTGCTTTAAACCTGCTTTAGTCCTGCTTTAAACCTGCTTTAGTCCTGCTTTAAACCTGCTTTAGTCCTGCTTTAAACCTGCTTTAGACCTGCTTTAGACCTGCTTTAGGCCTGCTCTAGTCCTGCTTTAGACCTGCTTTAGTCCTGCTTTAGACCTGCTTTAGTCCTGCTTTAGTCCTGCTTTAGACCTGCTTTAGTCCTGCTTTAGACCTGCTTTAGACCTGCTTTAGTCCTGCTTTAGTCCTGCTTTAGACCTGATTTAGACCTGCTTTAGTCCTGCTTTAGTCCTGCTTTAGTCCTGCTTTAGTCCTGATTTAGTCCTGCTTTAGTCCTGCTTTAGTCCTGCTTTAGTCCTGCTTTAGTCCTGATTTAGTCCTGCTTTAGTCCTGCTTTAGTCCTGCTTTAGTCCTGCTTTAGACCTGCTTTAGTGGTTACCAAGTAAGTAGAGTAGAGTAGAGTAGAGTCCTCTGCTGTGATTGGATCCTCAGGTCTCTCTCTTGTTTCCAGACCCTTCAGTGACGTCAGTCCACACCAGAGTCAACATCTTTGTCACGTAACAAGACCGTCCTCGAAACGCCACCTTAGAGCCATGCATTCTCCTGAGACCCACGCTCCTACCGCCGCCACCGCCGCCACCGCCGCCACCGCCACCACCGCCGCCACCGCCACCACCGCTAGAGAGGTACCAGGCAGAAATCTACCTCCCAAAAAGTCCAAGTCTAGACATCTCCATGAAAACCAGAGCACAGACAAGAAGGATGAGGAGGTCCAAACCCCGAGTCCCAGCCCAGGTCTGGAACCAGAGCAGAGACAGAGCAGAGACCAGAGCAGAGACCAGAGCAGAGACCAGAGCAGAGACCAGAGCAGAGACCAGAGCAGAGACCAGAGCAGAGACCAGAGCAGAGACCAGAGCAGAGACCAGAGCAGAGACCAGAGCAGAGACCAGAGCAGAGACCAGAGCAGAGACCAGAGCAGAGACCAGAGCAGAGACCAGAGCAGAGACCAGAGCAGAGACCAGAGCAGAGACCAGAGCAGAGACCAGAGCAGAGACCAGAGCAGAGACCGCCTAAACCAGGCAGGTACGTGTGCGATTACTGCGGCAGGGCGTGCGCGAAGCCCAGTGTCCTGAAGAAGCACATCCGCTCGCACACGGGGGAGCGCCCGTACCCCTGCGCCCCCTGCGGCTTCTCCTTCAAGACCAAAAGCAATCTGTACAAACACCGCAAGTCACACGCTCACCTGGCGAAGGCGGGGGCCGTGGCGGGGACCGGCTCGGAGCACGGCTCGTTCGAAGGAGACTTCTCAGATGGAGACCAGACCTCGGACTCTGAGGACGAGGCGCCGAGTGACCCTCTGCTGCTGCTGGACGCCACGGGCTCTGCCCACACGGCCGTCAAAGTCCTTAGCCTCATCTCGCACAAGAGGGGAACGACGATGGCTCCTTTGGCCGTGCAGGAGCAGCAGGAGCAGCAGGAGCATCTCCCCTCCAGCGCCGTCAAGCAGAGGTTAGCGCTGCGGCTGTCGGAGAAGCGCAGCAGCGACTCTGAGCACAACCTGTCACTCCCGAGTCAGTCCAGCAAAGGCAGCACGGACTCCGGATACTTCTCTCGCTCGGAGAGCTCGGAGCACCAGCCGGGCCCGCCCAACGCTAACGCTAAGTCATATCAAGAAATCATGTTTGGGAAGTGCTACAGGCCGAGTCCCAAGCAGGGGTTTGGGAGCGAGGGCTCGGAGAGAAGCGTGTCGCGGGTTTATACGCAGGAGAAGGACGGAGCGGAGTCCATTAGGATCAACACCTTCATGGGAGAAGAAGAGCTACAGCCGGACGCAGACCTGGGGCTGTTGCTGATGAGGAGCAACTCCATGCCCACGTCGTGCACCACCGCGGCGCAGACGGCGCCCGCGCTGAGAGGCAGCCACTCCTTTGACGAGCGCACGAGCTCAGGAGGCGCCCGGAGGCTACGCAGGCAAGCGGCCTTCGAACTGTCCCACGACACACATGCAGACGAAGCTCACGGGAAACTCAGCGAAGTGACGGAGATGGAGAACTACCCATCCACACCGCCGCACACCAGCTACCACCGACAGGCGCTGGAGCTCGCCACGCGCAAACGCCGCAAGGAGAAGGAGGAAGAGTCGCAGGGTCGGTACGAGAGCAAGGGCCAAGGATCTGTGTGTGAGATGGACGTAACTGTCAGTGCAGAAATATCAACGAGAAAGACTCTTGGCAACGTCATCTCCGTGATACAACACACCAACTCCCTGAGCCGCGGCCACATGGAACTGACCTATCACAGCAGCCCGTACTATCTCGCTCTGGAGGCCAGCGACGGCCACGAGATGGAGAGAGGTGACGGCAAACTGCGACAGTCTATACAGATGGGGCCCAAGCTCGTCCGCCAACCCAACATCCAGGTCCCAGAGATCCGGGTGACCGTGGAACCAGACAGTCCAGAGAAGGCTCCGGAAACCCCCGCCAAAGAACCAGAGAAGCAGGTGGTGGAGGAGTTCCAGTGGCCTCAGCGCAGCGAGACATTAGCTCAGTTCCCTCCAGAGAAACTGCCCCCAAAGAAGAAGAGGCTCCGCCTGGCGGAGATGGAGCACTCGTCCGGAGAGTCCAGCTTCGAGTCGGCATGCACCTCTCTGTCCCGCAGCCCGAGCCAGGACAGCAACCTGTCTTACAGCTCCACCTACAGCTCCTCGTTCTCCTGCGAGCGCGAGGACGGCGGCCGGGCGCAGGACGACTGTGGGAAGGAGCTGCTGTCCGTGCCGAACAGCGGCACTCTGTCGTTACTGCATCAGCGACAACAGAACGAGATGCGGCGCTCAGCGTCGGAGCAGGCGCCGTGTCACCAGCGCAGAGAGCTGCCCGAGGTCCGCAGCGTGTCCTTCGACTGCGGCAATCTGGACCCGAGTCCGCGACTGAGACTCGACTACGAGAAGCGGAGCTTCGTGAGGCAGGAGCCTGTGAACACAGAGTCCACCGTGGCGCACCTTCTGACGCGCAGTTTCCCCATATTCTCCACGGGTGTTTTCCCGCAGCTGCCGCACCCCAGTCTGCTGGTCCCAGTGCGCATCCAGACCAACGTGCCGGCGCTCAGCAGCCTGACCTACACCACAGTGTCGCAGGTGTTCGACCATCACAGCGAGGCCCTCGGCCTCTTTTCCCCAAACACTCAGGATCCTCAGCGGAGCACGGAGCAGACGCTGGAGGCTCTGGACTTGTCCTCGGCAAAACTGAAGACAGGAATCCCTCTGTCGCTGACGTCGCGCACCATCTCCACCACCAACGCCTCCAGCGGTGCCAACAAGCGCATGCTGTCCCCGGCCAGCAGCCTGGACCTGGTCCTGGAGGTGAAGCAGCAGAAGCGCGTGAAGGAGGAGCGCATGTTTGGACAGATTGCAGATGAACTGAGCGCCGTGGAGCTCGGCAACAGCAGCGAGGAGCCCATGGACGTGAGCGCTGCGCACGCAGGAAGAGAGGCGTGCGGGGGAGACGAGGGAGAAGGGGACGACAAGAGAGAAGTGGACGACGAGAGAGAAGGGGGAGACGAAGGAGATGAGGGAGACAAAGGAGACAAAGAAGACGAGGGAGAACAGGCACGTGCGGGAGACAAGGTGCCGGTCGCGCGGCGGTTCCCCAGTCTGCGCACCACGACGGCCGTGAGCTGGTGCTTCCTGAACTTCACCAAACCAAGCAGCTGCGAAGGGCGCCCCCTGCAGTCTGTGTACGGCGTGTGGTGCGTGAGCGCGCAGAACCCCAACCCGCTGGAGCTCAGCACCGGCGTTGCACTTGCGCTGCTGCGCTCCAGACATCGCAGCGGCGAGGTTCTCTACACCGCCGCCCAGATGAGTGAGACCGGAGCGGGGAAGGTGGTGTCGTCTCTGCTGGTGTGGAGAGCACAGGAGGTAAGACACACACCTCTCTGGTCCCTCTGGTCTCTCTCTGGTCCCTGGTCTCTCTGGTCTCTCTCTGGTCTCTCTCTGGTCTCTCTGGTCTCTCTCTGGTCTCTCTCTGGTCTCTCTGGTCCCTGTTCTCTCTGGTCCCTGGTCTCTCTGGTGTCTCTGGTCTCTCTGGTCCCTGGTCTCTCTGGTCTCTCGGGTTCCTGGTCTCTCTGGTCACTGGTCTCTCTGGTCTCTCTCTGGTCTCTCTGGTCCCTGTTCTCTCTGGTCCCGGTCTCTCTGGTGTCTCTGGTCTCTCTGGTCTCTCTGGTCCCTGGTCTCTCTGGTCTCTCGGGTTCCTGGTCTCTCTGGTCACTGGTCTATCTGGTCTCTCTGGTCTCTCTGGTCTCTCTGGTCCCTGGTCTCTCTGGTCCCTGGTCTCTCTGGTCCCTGGTCTCTCTGGTCTCTCTGGTCCCTGGTCTCTCTGGTCTCTCTGGTCCCTGGTCTCTCTGGTCTCTGGTCTCCCTCTGCTCTCTCTGGTCTCTCTGGTCCCTGGTCTCTCTGGTCTCTCTGGTCCCTGGTCTCTCTGGTCTCTGGTCTCCCTCTGGTCTCTCTGCTCTCTCTGGTCTCTCTGGTCCCTGGTCTCTCTGGTCTCTCTGGTCCCTGGTCTCTCTGGTCCCTGGTCTCTCTGGTCTCTCTGGTCTCTCTGTCCTCTCTGGTTTCTCTGGTCTCTCTAGTCCCTGGTCTCTCTGGTCTCTCTGTCCTCTCTGGTTTTTCTGGTCTCTCTGGTCCCTGGTCTCTCTGTCCTCTCTGGTCTCTCTGGTCTCTCTGGTCCCTGGTCTCTCTGGTCTCTCTGGTCTGTTTGCGTCCTGTCGATAACGTGTGTTCTGCAGCAGAAACCCGAGCCTGGTGACTCACAGGTCGACGGGAAGAAGCCCAAGGACGTGAGACCCAAGACGGGGACCGCACCCAGCCCAGGCCAGACCCCAGGCCAGACCCCAGGCCAGACCCCAGGCCAGACCCCTCCCAGGGTGAAGATCTTTGAGGGAGGGTAAGTGCACAGATGACACAGAGCCTTTCACTTTTGCACCATAAACATAAAAATCTTATTCACACAGGAACAGAAGAAAGTGAAAGTGAAAGTAAAACTTCATTCTTTTATTGTTTCAATAGAACAGTCATAATGACTGCTGCCTTTTAGTTTAGTTACGTTAACGTTAGAGAATGACCTGCAGAGAGCTGGGACCAGAGTAACACCAGGTACCATCAGTAACACACTAGACCCGAGGGACCCCCTGCAGTGTCAGACCCTGTTTAAACCAGGACATGTCCGTCTGAAGCTACAGAGCATTTGGAAGATCAAGAAGAGGATTGGGAGAATGTCACATGGTATTGGGGAATGTCACATGGTATTGGGAGAATGTCACATGGTTTTGGGAGAATTGCACATGGTATTGGGATAATGTCACATGGTATTGGGAGAATGTCACATGGTATTGGGGGACTGTCACATGGTATTGGGAGAATGACACATGGTATTGGGATAATTTCACATGGTATTGGGAGAAATGACACATGGTCAGCTCGTGTTTGGGGGATCCACAGAACACCTACTGTGAAGCATGGGGTGGAAACATCATGGTTTGGGGCTGTTTTATCTGCAAAGGAAGCAGGACGACTGATCCGTATAAAAGAAACTACATAACTCAGACTCTAAGTCAGACTCTAACTCGGACTCTAACTCAGCTCTAACTCAGACTCTAACTCAGCTCTAACTCAGACTCTAACTCAGACTCTAACTCAGACTCTAACTCAGACTCTAACTCGGACTCTAACTCGGACTCTAACTCAGACTCCAACTCAGGCTCTAACTAAGACTCTAACTCAGCTCTAACTCAGACTCTAACTCAGACTCTAACTCAGACTCTAACTCAGACTCTAACTCAGACTCTAACTCAGCTCTAACTCAGAACTCAGACTCCAACTCAGGCTCTAACTAAGACTCTAACTCAGCTCTAACTCGGACTCTAACTCGGACTCTAACTCGGACTCTAACTCGGACTCTAACTCGGACTCTAACTCGGACTCTAACTCGGACTCTAACTCGGACTCTAACTCGGACTCTAACTCGGACTCTAACTCGGACTCTAACTCGGACTCTAACTCGGACTCTAACTCGGACTCTAACTCAGGCTCTAACTCAGGCTCTAACTCAGACTCTAACTCAGCTCTAACTCAGACTCTAACTCAGCTCTGACTCAGACTATGACTCAGACTCTAAGTCAGACTCTAACTCGGACTCAAACTCAGCTCTAACTCAGACTCTAACTCAGACTCTAACTCAGACTCTAACTCAGCTCTAACTCAGACTCTAACTCGAACTCTAACTCAGCTCCAACTCGGACTCTAACTCGGACTCTAACTCGGACTCTAACTCAGACTCTAACTCGGACTCTAACTCAGCTCTAACTCAGACTCTAACTCGAACTCTAACTCAGCTCTAACTCAGACTCTAACTCGGACTCTAACTCGGACTCTAACTCGGACTCTAACTCGGACTCTAACTCGGACTCTAACTCGGACTCTAACTCGGACTCTAAACTCGGACTCTAACTCGGACTCTAACTCGGACTCTAACTCGGACTCTAACTCGGACTCTAACTCGGACTCTAACTCGGACTCTAACTCGGACTCTAACTCGGACTCTAACTCGGACTCTAACTCGGACTCTAACTCGGACTCTAACTCGGACTCTAACTCGGACTCTAACTCGGACTCTAACTCAGGCTCTAACTCAGGCTCTAACTCAGACTCTAACTCAGCTCTAACTCAGACTCTAACTCAGACTCTAACTCAGCTCTAACTCAGACTCTAACTCGAACTCTAACTCAGCTCCAACTCGGACTCTAACTCGGACTCTAACTCGGACTCTAACTCAGACTCTAACTCAGCTCTAACTCTAACTCAGCTCTAACTCGGACTCTAACTTTGACTCTAACTTGGACTCTAACTCAGACTCTAACTCAGCTCTAACTCTAACTCAGCTCTAACTCGGACTCTAACTTTGACTCTAACTTGGACTCTAACTCAGACTCTAACTCAGCTCTAACTCTAACTCAGCTCTAACTCGGACTCTAACTCAGCTCTAACTCAGACTCTAACTCAGACTCTAACTCAGACTCTAACTCAGCTCCAACTCGGACTCTAACTCAGACTCTAACTCAGACTCTAACTCGGACTCTAACTCGGACTCTAACTCAGACTCTAACTCAGCTCTGACTATGACTCAGACTCTAAGTCAAACTCTAACTCGGACTCTAACTCAGCTCTAACTCAGACTCTAACTCAGCTCTAACTCAGACTCTAACTCAGCTCTAACTCTAACTCAGCTCTAACTCAGACTCTAACTCAGCTCTAACTCTAACTCAGCTCTAACTCGGACTCTAACTCAGCTCTAACTCAGACTCTAACTCAGACTCTAACTCAGACTCTAACTCAGCTCCAACTCGGACTCTAACTCAGACTCTAACTCAGACTCTAACTCGGACTCTAACTCGGACTCTAACTCGGACTCTAACTCGGACTCTAACTCGGACTCTAACTCGGACTCTAACTCAGCTCTGACTATGACTCAGACTCTAAGTCAAACTCTAACTCGGACTCTAACTCAGCTCTAACTCAGACTCTAACTCAGCTCTAACTCAGACTCTAACTCAGCTCTAACTCAGACTCTAACTCAGACTCTAACTCAGACTCTAACTCAGACTCTAACTCAGACTCTAACTCAGCTCCAACTCGGACTCTAACTCTGACTCTAACTCGGACTCTAACTCAGCTCTAACTCAGACTCTAACTCAGACTCTAACTCGGACTCTAACTCGGACTCTAACTTTGACTCTAACTCGGACTCTAACTTTGACTCTAACTTGGACTCTAACTCAGACTCTAACTCAGCTCTAATTCTAACTCAGACTCTAACTCAGCTCTAACTCAGACTCTAACTCAGCTCTGACTCAGACTATGACTCAGACTCTAAGTCAGACTCTAACTCGGACTCAAACTCAGCTCTAACTCAGACTCTAACTCAGACTCTAACTCAGCTCCAACTCGGACTCTAACTCAGACTCTAACTCGGACTCTAACTCGGACTCTAACTCGGACTCTAACTCGGACTCTAACTCAGACTCTAACTCAGCTCTGACTATGACTCAGACTCTAAGTCAAACTCTAACTCGGACTCTAACTCAGCTCTAACTCAGACTCTAACTCAGCTCTAACTCAGACTCTAACTCAGCTCTAACTCAGACTCTAACTCAGACTCTAACTCAGACTCTAACTCAGACTCTAACTCAGACTCTAACTCAGCTCCAACTCGGACTCTAACTCTGACTCTAACTCGGACTCTAACTCAGCTCTAACTCAGACTCTAACTCAGACTCTAACTCGGACTCTAACTTTGACTCTAACTCGGACTCTAACTCGGACTCTAACTTTGACTCTAACTTGGACTCTAACTCAGACTCTAACTCAGCTCTAATTCTAACTCAGACTCTAACTCAGCTCTAACTCAGACTCTAACTCAGCTCTGACTCAGACTATGACTCAGACTCTAAGTCAGACTCTAACTCGGACTCAAACTCAGCTCTAACTCAGACTCTAACTCAGACTCTAACTCAGCTCCAACTCGGACTCTAACTCGGACTCTAACTCGGACTCTAACTCGGACTCTAACTCGGACTCTAACTCGGACTCTAACTTTGACTCTAACTTGGACTCTAACTCAGCTCTGACTATGACTCAGACTCTAAGTCAAACTCTAACTCGGACTCTAACTCGGACTCTAACTCAGCTCTAACTCATACTCTAACTCAGCTCTAACTCAGACTCTAACTCAGACTCTAACTCAGCTCTAACTCAGACTCTAACTCAGACTCTAACTCAGCTCCAACTCGGACTCTAACTCTGACTCTAACTCGGACTCTAACTCAGCTCTAACTCGGACTCTAACTCGGACTCTAACTCGGACTCTAACTTTGACTCTAACTTGGACTCTAACTTGGACTCTAACTCAGCTCCAACTCGGACTCTAACTCGGACTCTAACTCGGACTCTAACTCGGACTCTAACTCGGACTCTAACTCGGACTCTAACTCGGACTCTAACTCGGACTCTAACTCGGACTCTAACTCGGACTCTAACTCGGACTCTAACTCGGACTCTAACTCGGACTCTAACTCAGACTCTAACTCAGACTCTAACTCGGACTCTAACTCGGACTCTAACTCGGACTCTAACTCGGACTCTAACTCAGGCTCTAACTCAGACTCTAACTCAGCTCTAACTCAGACTCTAACTCAGCTCTGACTCAGACTATGACTCAGACTCTAAGTCAGACTCTAACTCGGACTCAAACTCAGCTCTAACTCAGACTCTAACTCAGACTCTAACTCAGCTCTAACTCAGACTCTAACTCGAACTCTAACTCAGCTCCAACTCGGACTCTAACTCGGACTCTAACTCGGACTCTAACTCAGACTCTAACTCAGACTCTAACTCGGACTCTAAAACATCGGACTCTAACTTTGACTCTAACTTGGACTCTAACTCAGACTCTAACTCAGCTCTGACTATGACTCAGACTCTAACTCAGACTCTAACTCATCTCTAACTCAGACTCTAACTCAGCTCTAACTCAGACTCTAACTCAGACTCTAACTCAGCTCTAACTCAGACTCTAACTCAGACTCTAACTCAGCTCCAACTCGGACTCTAACTCTGACTCTAACTCTGACTCTAACTCGGACTCTAACTCAGCTCTAACTCAGACTCTAACTCGGACTCTAACTTTGACTCTAACTCGGACTCTAACTCGGACTCTAACTCGGACTCTAACTCTGACTCTAACTTTGACTCTAACTTGGACTCTAACTCAGACTCTAACTCAGCTCTAACTCTAACTCAGCTCTAACTCGGACTCTAACTCGACTCTAACTCTACCAGCTCACTAAACTCAGACTCTAACTCAGACTCTAACTCAGCTCTGACTATGACTCAGACTCTAAGTCAAACTCTAACTCGGACTCTAACTCAGCTCTAACTCAGACTCTAACTCAGACTCTAACTCAGCTCTAACTCAGACTCTAACTCAGACTCTAACTCAGCTCCAACTCGGACTCTAACTCTGACTCTAACTCGGACTCTAACTCAGCTCTAACTCAGACTCTAACTCAGACTCTAACTTGGACTCTAACTCGGACTCTAATTTTGACTCTAACTCGGACTCTAACTCGGACTCTAACTTTGACTCTAACTTGGACTCTAACTCAGACTCTAACTCAGCTCTAATTCTAACTCAGACTCTAACTCAGCTCTAACTCAGACTCTAACTCAGCTCTGACTCAGACTATGACTCAGACTCTAAGTCAGACTCTAACTCGGACTCAAACTCAGCTCTAACTCAGACTCTAACTCAGACTCTAACTCAGCTCCAACTCGGACTCTAACTCGGACTCTAACTCGGACTCTAACTCGGACTCTAACTCGGACTCTAACTCGGACTCTAACTTTGACTCTAACTTGGACTCTAACTCAGACTCTAACTCAGCTCTGACTATGACTCAGACTCTAAGTCAAACTCTAACTCGGACTCTAACTCAGCTCTAACTCATACTCTAACTCAGCTCTAACTCAGACTCTAACTCAGACTCTAACTCAGACTCTACCTCAGCTCCAACTCGGACTCTAACTCTGACTCTAACTCGGACTCTAACTCAGCTCTAACTCGGACTCTAACTCGGACTCTAACTCGGACTCTAACTTTGACTCTAACTTGGACTCTAACTCAGACTCTAACTCAGCTCCAACTCGGACTCTAACTCGGACTCTAACTCGGACTCTAACTCGGACTCTAACTCGGACTCTAACTCGGACTCTAACTCTGACTCTAACTCGGACTCTAACTCTGAAGGAAGTTGTTTTGCATCCACTCACTGATCTGTTGGATACAGTGAAGGAGTGAGTCCACTGGTCCATGTTCTCCTGCAGTCAGTGAGACATAGATCTGAGTGTCGTCTGCATAGTTGTGATAGGACACTTTGTTTCTGCGTATTAACTGACCTAACGGCAGCATGTAGAGATTGACTCACAGAAGAGGTCCCAGGATCGACCCCTGTGGGACTCCACAGGTCAGGGCCATATGATCTGAGACACAGTTTCCAATCTCCACAAAGTACTTCCTGTCTTCAAGGTAAGACCTAAACCAACTTAGGGCGGTGCCAGCGACGCCAACTCAGTCCTCTAGTCTCTGTAAGAGGATCTCATGGTCGACAGTGTCAAAGGCAGCACTCAGATCTAACAAGATTAAGATTGAGACTTTGCCTGCGTCAGTGTTCAGCCGGATATCGTTTGTAACCTTAACGAGAGCAGTCTCAGTGCTGTGGTGGGGTCTAAAGCCGGACTGAAACATATCAAATGAGTTGTTGATTATAAGACACAGAGACACCAGGTGGGACACAGAGGCTTTAGAGACACCAGGTGGGACACAGAGGCTTTAGAGACACCAGGTGGGACACAGAGGCTTTAGAGACACCAGGTGGGACACAGAGGCTTTAGAGACACCAAGTGGGACACAGAGGCTTTAGGGCTTTGGAGACACCAGGTGGGACACAAAGGCTTCAGAGACACCAGGTGGGACACAGAGGCTTTAGAGACACCAGGTGGGACACAGAGGCTTTAGAGACACCAGGTGTGTCCCAGAGGCTTTATGAGTGTCACCTGGTCCTCAACACCAGGAGCACACCAGACTGAGTCCAGTCTGAACCTGAAGACCTGAGGAAATGGGTGGAGTCTGTGCTCCTGCTGTTGGAATGAAAACCTGCAGCCACACCTGCCCTTTGAGGACCAGGTGACACCCTGCTTTAGACTAAGAAACCTGGTCCCAATCTTGGTTCTGGTCCTTGTCCCAATCCCGGTCCGTGTCTTACCCCTGGTCTTACCCCTGGTCTTACCCCTGGTCTTACCCTGGTCTTACCCTGGTCTTACCCCTGGTCTTACCCCTGGTCTTACCCCTGGTCTTACCCTGGTCTTACCCTGGTCTTACCCCTGGTCTTACCCCTGGTCTTACCCTGGTCTTACCCCTGGTCTTACCCCTGGTCTTACCCCTGGTCTTACCCTGGTCTTACCCTGGTCTTACCCCTGGTCTTACCCCTGGTCTTACCCCTGGTCTTACCCTGGTCTTACCCCTGGTCTTACCCCTGGTCTTCATGTGTCTTCAGACTGTGCAGAGGCTGCGGTCGTCTCTGGAGAACGATGAAGAGACAGGAGCTGAGTGTGAGGAAGACAAGCTCCTGAAGCTGATGCTGAAGCAGACGCAGCTGCGAGACGTTCTGTTAGCTCACCACCTGCTGGGTAAGTCGTCTCATACTCCAATAAACCTGTTAGCTCACCACCTGCTGGGTAAGTCGTCTCATACTCCAATAAACCTTTGTAATATTTGATTTCTCTCCCTCTCGCTCCCCCTCCCTCCCCTCTCTCCCCCCTTTCCCTCCTCCCTCCTCCCTCCTCTCTCCCCTCACTCTTCCCCTCTCTCCTCTCTCTCCCCCCACTCCCTCCTGTCTCGCTCCTCTCCCCCTACTCTCTCCCCCCTCCCTCCTTTCTCTCCCTCCTCTCTCTCCCCTCTCTCTCCTCTCCCTCCCTCCTCTCCCTCCCCCCTTCCTCCTCTCCCTCCCTCCTCTCTCTCCCCCCTCCCTCTCTCCCTCCTCTCTCTCCCCCCTCCCTCCTCTTTTCCTCTTCTGCCTCCTCCCTCCCTCTCTCTCCCCCCTCCCTCCTCTCTCCTCCTCTCTCTCCCTCCTCTCTCTCCTTTCTTTCCCTCCTCTCTCTCCCTCCCTCCCCCTCCCTCCTCTCTCTCCCTCCTCTCTCTCTCGCCCCTCCCTCTTTTCACAGGAGGCTATGACGTGCGTCAGACGAACAAGGACAAGTGTCTGTGCTTCTCATTCCCCATGGTGTTTGAGGGAACCATGATGGAGACGTACCATGTGGAGCTGAGCGTGAGGCCGTCGCTGCGGCTGCTTCGGCACAACCTGCCGCCGTTCATCGCCGTGGAGCGTCTGTGTGGCGAGACCGAGCTGCGAGACGTGCAGCGCGCCTTTGACACGCTGAGTCGGCACCTACACGCTTTCACCTCCAGGAGGGGGCAGCTGAGGATCGTGCAGGTGAGAGGGAGGAACCAGGTGAGAGGGAGGAACCAGGTGAGAGGGAGGAACCAGGTGAGAGGGAGGAACCAGGTGAGAGGGAGGAACCAGGTGAGAGGGAGGTACCAGGTGAGAGGGAGGAACCAGGTGAGAGGGAGGAACCAGGTGAGAGGGAGGTACCAGGTGAGAGGGAGGAACCAGGTGAGAGAAGGACCAGGTGAGAGGGAGGTACCAGGTGAGAGACACGCTGAGCCTGCACCTACACGCTTTCACTTCCAGGAGGGGGCAGCTGAGGAGGGTACAGGTGAGAGGGAGGAACCAGGTGAGAGGGAGGAACCAGGTGAGAGGGAGGTACCAGGTGAGAGGGAGGTACCAGGTGAGAGGGAGGATCCAGGTGAGAGACACGCTGAGTCTGTACCTACACGCTTTCACTTCCAGGAGGGGGCAGCTGAGGATGTACAGGTGAGAGGGAGGAACCAGGTGAGAGGGAGAAACCAAGTGAGAGGAGGACCAGGTGAGAGGGAGGTACCAGGTGAGAGAGCCACCCAGGACCGGGTCCTGGTCTCAATCCTGGTCCTGGTCTCAGCCTCTCTCCCCCTTCAGGGTCTGGTCTCGGTCCAGGTCCTGGTCTCACCCTCTCTCCCCTCTCAGGATCTGGTCTCAGTCCAGCTCCTGGTCTCACCCTCTCTCTCCTCCCTCAGGGTCTGGGTTGGGTCCAGGTCCTGGTCTCATCCTTTCTCTCCGCCCTCAGGGTCTGGGATGGGGCCAGGTCCTGGAGTCCAACCCTCTGGTCTCAGTCCAGGTCCTAGTCTCACCCTCTTTCTCCTCCCTCAGGGTCTGGGTTGGGTCCAGGTCCTGGAGTCCAACCCTCTGGTCTCGGTTCTGGTCCTGGTCTTCACTGAGGCCTCACTGAAGGCGTCTGTGTTGTGTTCTCTGGAGTACGGAGAACTGAGCCGCAGTCTGCCCACCAGGGTCTGTCTGCAGTGTGAAGGTAAAGGGCTAGAGCTGGGACCGACTTTAAAGCTGGGGTCTGTGACTTTAAAGCTGGGGTCTGTGACTTTAAAGCTGGGGTCTGGGACTTTAAAGCTGGGGTCTGTGGCTTTAAAGCTGGGGTCTGGGACTTTAAAGCTGGGGTCTGTGACTTTAAAGCTGGGGTCTGTGACTTTAAAGCTGGGGTCTGGGACTTTAAAGCTGGGGTCTGTAGCGACAGTAGCTCAGTTGGTAGAGCATTGGCCTTTGGGCCTGGAGGTCGTGAGTTCGATTCCCACCATGGGACCTACTCCAACTGCTCCCACTGATGACTGCTGTCGTTGTGTCCTTGGGCAAGACACTTAACCCCACGTTGCCTGAAGCCCCCACTGAAAGATCAAGGCGGTTTCTCAACTGATGGAGCAGCCATCTTCCTGTGGACTCACCACCTGCAGAAGATCAGCGAGGGACTGGTGCTATGAGCAATGGGTGGCAGCTCTTATTGCCACCCCCTCGACCCAGAAATGGACAAATAAAGGGGTTGAAAATTAAATGAAATGAGCTGGGGTCTGTGACTTTAAAGCTGGGGTCTGTGACTTTAAAGCTGGGGTCTGTGACTTTAAAGCTGGGGTCTGGGGCTTTAAAGCTGGGGTCTGTGACTTTAAAGCTGGGGTCTGTGACTTTAAAGCTGGGGTCTGTGACTTTAAAGCTGGGGTCTGGGGCTTTAAAGGACCCATATTTTGCTTTTTGACTTTTCTCTGCTTTAAACATGATGACAGTGCTATTTGCCCTGAGTAGTTTATCCATTGATTCTGTCAATCTTCAGTTAGACAGCGTCGGTCTCCTTCAGGCTCGAGAGGCAGAGAAACGCTCGGGTCCACTTCAGTGACGATTACCACTCTGATGACCAATATGACGCACATACGCCCGTTTTCTTAGTTTTAAAATGGTTTTTAAATACTTATGTCAAAACAGGGTAAACAATACACGATAAGTATGCTGTTTGTTGTAAAAAAAGAAAAAAAATAGTAGAAGCCTGGAGGTGACAGCGAATCAGAGCACGCAGCCAGCTCCCGAGTCTGTGGTTTGGTCCTGCGGACACCACATAGAGCTGCTGTTTTTCTGCTTTTGTCAGCGACCGAAAGTGTTTGGATCACGTCAACTTGGATGAAATGTGTTATGGGTGTAAATATGTGACACACTATTTGGCCCTAAGAGGAAGAAAGTGGCTCGACTTCTTTCATCTTTTCATCTCATGGATCTATTATAATACCGGTTCATCTGCGACACTTCACTGAGAATGTTCCAGAACTACAGGGACAATGGAACTGGACTTACTCAAAATCTGATCTGGAAACATGTGTTATTCCCACGATAAAAGACGTAACACGGACCCCCATCTGTGAGTACAGTGATACTAACACGGACCCCCATCTGTGAGTACAGTGATACTAACACAGACCCCCATCTGTGAGTACAGTGATACTAACACAGACCCCCATCTGTGAGTACAGTGATACTAACACAGACCCCCATCTGTGAGTACAGTGATACTAACACAGACCCCCATCTGTGAGTACAGTGATACTAACACAGACCCCCATCTGTGAGTACAGTGATACTAACACAAACCTCCATCTGTGAGTACAGTGATACTTCTGTAAAGTAAATAATTAGGGTCTGATTGTGCCTCGAGGACATAGGGCTCGATGTTACAGATTGTCCTTGTTGAGAAAAAGTTTATTTTCAGGTCTGAAATGACTATGTACTGGGGATAAACAACTCAGAGCGTAATGCTACGTCACCGTGCGGGCGGGGGGAGGCGGGTGAGGGCGGGGGGAGGCGGGCTCACACCCGGATAAACAGACTCTGGATCAGTCTGTTTGAGTTGAGGTGACGTCACCTCTGTACAAGAGATGGCTCTAATCTCAAGTTTTGAGTGTTGTGTATCACTCACATTATTATCACACATGTCTATGTGTGACTTTAAAGCTCTTATTTATGAGACTAAAGTTACAGACCTGAGCTTTAAACATGTGTTATTCAGACTAAAGTTACAGACCTGAGCTTTAAACATGTGTTATTCAGACTAAAGTTACAGACCTGAGCTTTAAACATGTGTTATTCAGACTAAAGTTACAGACCTGAGCTTTAAACATGTGTTATTCAGACTAAAGTTACAGACCTGAGCTTTAAACATGTGTTATTCAGACTAAAGTTACAGACTGAGCTTTAAACATGTGTTACAGACTAAAGTTACAGACTGAGCTTTAAACATGTGTTATTCAGACTAAAGTTACAGACCTGAGCTTTAAACATGTGGTGTTACCTGAGCTTTAAACATGTGTTATTTAGACAGTTACAGACCTGAGCTTTAAACATGTGTTATTCAGACTAAAGTTACAGACCTGAGCTTTAAACATGTGTTATTCAGACTAAAGTTACAGACCTGAGCTTTAAACATGTGTTATTCTAAAGTTACAGACCTGAGCTTTAAACATGTGTTATTTAGACTAAAGTTACAGACCTGAGCTTTAAACATGTGTTATTCTTGTCCAGAGCAGGACCTCAGTAGCGCCCCCCAGTGGCAGAAGAACAAATCTCTGATCCAGAATTCTCCGCTTCACGAGGCTCTGGGCGTCCTGAGGAAAACTGGACACATCCTGTAGAAGGAGGACCAGGTGTGACAGGGTCTACTGTAGAACCAGCAACCAGGAGGACCAGGTGTGACAGGGTCTACTGTAGAACCAGGAGGACCAGATGTGACAGGGTCTACTGTGGAACCAGCAACCAGGAGGACCAGGTGTGACAGGGTCTACTGTGGAACCAGCAACCAGGAGGACCAGGTGTGACAGGGTCTACTGTAGAACCAGGAGGACCAGGTGTGACAGGGTCTACTGTAGAACCAGGAGGACCAGGTGTAACAGGGTCTACTGTGGAACCAGGAGGACCAGGTGTGACAGGGTCTACTGTGGAACCAGCAACTAGGAGGACCATGTGTGACAGGCTCTACTGTAGAACCAGGAGGACCAGGTGTGACAGGCTCTACTGTAGAACCAGGAGGACCAGGTGGACTTCCTTCTTCCTGGTTCCTCCTGTTACAGCCATCATCATTTTTATTATATTGTTTTTCTTTCAAAGATTTTAATAAACTGGAAAATAACTTAAAAAAAACTACTTTTTTCATTGTCTCCTCTCTCCCTCTCTCTCTCTCTCCTCTCTCTTCTCTCTCCTCTCTCTCTTCTCTCTCCTCTCTCTCCTCTCTCTTCTCTCTCCTCTCTCTCTCTCTCTCCTCTCTCTCTCTCTCCCTCTCTCTCTCCTCTCTCCTCTGTCCTCTCTCCTCTCTTCTTTCTCTCCTCTGTTCTCTCTCTCTACTCTCTTCTCTCTCTCCTCTCTCCTCTCTCCTCTGTTCTCTCTCTCCTCTCTCTCTCTCTCTCTCTCTCTCTCTCTCTCCTCTCTCTCTCTCTCCTCTCTCTCTCTTCTCTCTCCTCTCTCTCTCTCTCTCCCTCTCTCTCTCTCCTCTCTCTCTCTCTTTTTCTCTCCTCTCTTCTCTCTCTCTCTCTCTCTCTCTCTCTCTCTACTCTCTTCTCTCTCTCCTCTGTTCTCTCTCTCTCTCCTCTCTCTCTCTCTCTCTCTCCTCTCTCTCTGTTCTCTCTCCTCTCTCTCTCTCTCCTCTCTTCTCTCTCTCTCTCCTCTCTCTCATCTGTTCTCTCTCCTCTCTCCTCTCCTGTCTCTCCTCTCTCTCCTCTCTCTCCTCTCTCTTCTCTCTCTTCTCTCTCCCTCTCTCCTCTCTCTCTTCTCTCTCCCTCTCTCTCCTCTCTCTTCTCTCTCCTCTCTCTTCTCTCTTCTTTCTCTCCTCTGTTCTCTCTCTCTCCTCTCTCTCTCTCTACTCTCTTCTCTCTCTCTCTCTCTCTCTCTCTCCTCTCTCTTCTCTCTCCTCTCTCTCTTCTCTCTTCTTTCTCTCTTCTGTTCTCTCTCTCTCTCCTCTCTCTACTCTCTTCTCTCTCTCTCCTCTCTCTCCTCTGTTCTCTCTCTCTCCTCTCTCTCTCTTCTCCTCTCTTCTGGGCGGGGCCTGTGCTGCGGGGCCGTTTCAGTTTGGGGGGGGTAGTCTCGGTGCAGCAGCTCCACAATGTCAGTGGTCCTCAGCTGGAGGACTGGAAGGCCCTGGGAGTCCACCTGGGCCTGAGGCCGGGTCGGACCCTGGAGCGTCTCCTGTGTTTCTGGAGAGAGGGTCTGACAGAGGAGGACTGGACTCTGTTAGAGGGACACAGTTCAGGCTCACTGACCCCTGACCCCACTGACCCCTTCCCCAGTCTCATCCTCAGCCCGGACCTGGGCTCCTCCTCTGGGCCCCTGCTGGCCAGTCCAGTAGCTGCCTCTCTGGAGGCTGCTTCAGGGAAGACTTTTTACAGCCTCATGGTCCAGGCCTTGAACCACCAGAGACTGTGTGACCGAGCAGACACTGTGTGGAGGTCACACCTGGGCCCCGCCTTCAGCCCGGCCTGGGGGGCCCTGTACAAGCCCCCTCTGACCAAGAGACAGGGAGACCTGCAGTGGAGGCTGCTGCATGGGGCGATAGCAGTCAATGCCTTTGTGTGTAGGGTGAACAGGGCTGTGGGGGAGGGCTGTCCCTTCTGTGGGGAGAGGGAGACAGTGTTCACTGCTTCTGGGAGTGTGGGAGGCTCAGGCACATGCTGGAGCTGCTGAGGGGCCTCTTCACTTCACTGGGGGCAGAGTTTAATGCTCAGGTGTTTGTGGGGGGGGGTCAGGTACTCCAGTTGCAGCAGGAGGAGGGGGCGGCTGCTCAGTTTCCTCGTCGGTCAGGCCAAGATGGCCGTCTATGTGAGCAGGAGGAGGATGGTCCAGGACCAGAGTGAGATCAGTCCCAGGGCTCTGCTGGTCCGGATGGTCCAGGCCAGACTCAGGCTGGAGTTCGGTCTCTACAGGATAAATGGGGATCAGGAGGGGTTTGAGGAGCGCTGGGGGTTCAGGGAGGTGTGCTCTGTGAGGGAGGGGGAGCTGTTTTTTTCTGCCTTTTTATCGTTGTAAACCTATGAACTGAAGTGTGTGAAGTGTTGCATTGTTTATTTATTGCCAGTATTTGCACGTTTTGCACTTTTATGTCCGGTTTTTTAAACTATGTTTTTTCCTATACATTACAATGTGTAAGATGTGATGTAATTTAACCTGTTTAATGGACAAATAAAGGTTTGTTAAAAATCAAAAAAAAAATCTCTCCTCTTTCTTCTCTCTCCTCTGTCCTCTCTCTCCTCTCCTCTCTCTCTCTCTCCTCTCTCTCTCTCTCTCTCCTCTCTCCTCTCTCTCTCCTCTCTCTCTCTCTCTCTCTCTTCTCTCTCCTCTCTCTCTCTCCTCTGTCCTCTCTCCTCTCTCTCTGTCCTCTCTCTCTCTGTCCTCTCTCTCTCCTCGCTCTCTCTCTCCTCTCTCTCCTCTCCCTCTTCTTCTCCTCTCCCTCCTCTCTCTCCTCTCTTCCTCTTCTCTCCCTCCTCCTTCTCTACTCTCTCTCTCCTCTCTCTCCCTCTCTCTCTCCTCTCCTCTCTCCCCTCTCTCTCTCCTCTCTCTCTCCCTCTTCTCTCTCTCCTCTCTCCTCTCTCTCTCTCTCTCTCCTCTCTCTCTCTCCCTCTTCTCTCTCTCCTCTCCCTCCTCTCTCTCCTCTCCCTCTTCCTCTTCTCTCCCTCCTCCCTCTCTCTCTCTCTCTTCTCTCTCTCCTCTTCCCCCTTACCAGAGAGAGAACCAATAGAAAGAGACCAGAAATGGAGACTATACTCCATATATATATCTGTTACAATATTAACAACATCAGTTTCTTCCATCAGAGCTGTTGAGAGACACCATTGTGAGATGAAGCCAGGGCCTTTCGATGCCGCTTGCGTCTTTAATATCCCATGATACTTGTTTCACATGTATTTTCTACTGCACATTATTCCACATTCTAAAGCATGAAATGACAACGTAAATAAACTCATCATAATTTTAATGCTCAAAAACCATGTGTCATATTTATATCACATAAGGAACAACCAGAAGTACAAGAATCCTCCAATGTCTCTACGTCAGTTCTTCAGTTAGTCTCTCTCTGGTCTCTCTCTGGTCTCTCTTTGGTCTCTCTCTGGTCTCTAGTCTCTCTCTGGTGTCTCTCTGGTCTCTGTCTGGTCTCTCTCTAGTCTCTCTCTGGTCTCTCTCTGCTCTCTCTCTCTCTCTCGTCTCTCCGGTCTCCCTCTGGTCTCTGGTGTCCCTCTGGTCTTTGGTGTCTCTCTGGTCTCTCTCTGCTCCCTCTCTGGTCTCTCTCTCGTCTCTCTGGTCTCTCTCTGGTCTCTCTCTGGTCTCTCTCCGGTCTCTCTGGCCTCCTTCTCCTTCCGCCTCTCCTGGAGCCTCAGTATAAACTGCTGTACCCTGCTCTCCAGCGCCTCCTGGTGGTGCCTGCGTGCCGCCTCCTGCTCTTCCAGCCTCCTCTGCCTCCTCAGCTCTATCTCCTTCTGCGAGATGACGTCGATGAGAGCGATGTTCTTCATCTGCACCAGAGAGAGGGTGCTGTGCTCTCTGCTTCTGGTTCTCACTGGTTCTCTGCATCTGGTTCCCCCCGGAGCAGAGACTGACCTCCGAGCTCCCAGTCCCTCAGAGTTCCTGCTGTTCCTCAAGGAGCCGTGAGCCGTTTGCACGCGTGTGAGGTCCATGTCCACCACGGCTTTAGGGCCTCTCCTTCTGTGCTCTCTCTGGTCTCTCTCTGGTCTCTGGTCTCCCTCTGGTCTCTGGTGTCCCTCTGGTCTTTGGTCTCTCTCTGGTCTCTCCCTCTGGACTTCCTCTGGTCTCTCCCTCTGGGCTCCCTCTGGTCTCTCCCTCTGGGCTCCCTCTGGTCTCTCCCTCTGGGCTCTCTCTGGTCTCTCCCTCTGGGCTCCCTCTGGTCTCTCCCTCTGGGCTCCCTCTGGTCTCTCCTTCTGGTCTCCCTCTGGTCTCTCCTTCTGGTCTCCCTCTGGTCGCTGTCTGGCCTGTAGGTGGTGTATATCCTCCATGGCAATGTGTAGGACAGCCTTGGGTTCACAGAGCCGCAGGATTCCCAGAGTGCGCTGCTGTCTCCTCCACAGCTGCCTCCGCTGCTGCAGGGTCCTGCTGGAGAACCGTAAGTGTGCCAGGAGGAGCTGAAGCTTCATGGTACACTGGTGCGCCGCTCGCTGGTTCAGGACCTGCAGTTGTCTCTCCATGGTTCTCACACGGTCCAGACCTGGAGCTCAGAGTCTTTCCCTTGTGTGAAGTGAATGATCAGCAGATTTTGTTTTGTGGCTGAGCTCCTGTCTCCTGGTTACCATGAGCCGGCACGGCACCAGTGTAGGATTACAGGTAGTTAAAAGGACCATTGTGAAAGACAATAGTCCGGTCTCTCTCTGGGCTCTCCGGTCTCTCTCTGGTCTCTCTCTGGTCTCTCTGGTCTCTCTCTGATCTCTCTCTGGTCTCTCTCTGGTCTCTCCTGGGTCTCTCCGGTCTCTCTCTGGTCTCTCTCCGGTCTCTCTCCGGTCTCTCTCTGGTCTCTCTCTGGTCTCTCTGGTCTCTCTCTGGTCTCTCTCTGGTCTCTCCTGGGTCTCTCCGGTCTCTCTCTGGTCTCTCTCTGGTCTCTCTCTGGTCTCTCTCTGGTCTCTCTGGTCTCTCTCTGGTCTCTCCTGGGTCTCTCTGGTCTCTGGTCTCTGATCTCTCTCTGGTCTCTCCCGGGTCCATCTGGTCTCTCTCTGGTCCATCTGGTCTCTCTCTATGGTCTCTCTGGTCTCTCCCGGGTCTCTCTGGTCTCTGTCTCTGGTCTCTGATCTCTTTCTGGTCTCTCCCGGGTCTCTCTGGTCTCTCTCTGGTCTCTCCTGGGCAGTGTTGGGTGTAACACGTTACTGTAACGAAATTACAATTTGAGTAACGCAGTAGTGTAACGCGTTACTATGGAAATACGTTTAAATATATTACAGTTACTACCTAAATACTTCGTTAGCGCCGGCACCGGGAAAGCAGGGAAAAACTGCAGTACCACAGCGTGCGTGCCTGCGTGCTTTCGTCACGTTGAGCACATGAGCGAGTTTGTTTGGAAAGAAAGCAACATGGCAGAGCCAGAGGAGAGGAGTTCGTCTAACCGGTGGAGATATGCACACTATTTCAACTATATGAGTAAAAAAGATAAAAACGTTGTGGTGGAGTGCAAGTTTGCATGGGCAACAAGCGATTGTCCACCGCAGCCAACTCCACCTCGAACCAGTTGAAACACTTGCAGCGTCAACACTCAGCTATTAAGCTAGTCGCTAAAGAGCATGTCAGTGAAGCCGCCGCCTCCGACAGCACAGTACCAACACGATGTAAACAACCTCCACTTGAGTTACGCTGTCAGGTAACCTCAAAGACTGAAATAAATAGACTAGTAGCGGCATACGTTGTAGAAGAGATGCTGCCCATTTCTACTGTAGAGTCGCCGTCTTTCAGAAACATTATACGTAAAATACAAACAGTGGACAGTACAAGCGACAGAAACACTTTCGTAAACTATCTGGAGAAGTTTGCGTAAGCCCTCAGTCGTACAGGGATTAGTCAAAGCAAAGGAAGGTTTCTCACCCATCATCTGTACTTCTTAGCAAGTTTTCCCGACGTTTCGTCCTCAAACTAGCGGACTTCTTCAGGGAATGAATTCTCGGACCGCGCGTTGGAGATTTATAACCTATGGGTGTGGTTAGCCACACCCTAATCCTGATACTAACTCATAAACAATCTCAGGTCTGCTTGATGTAGAAGGGAGCAGGTCTAACGACCCTGCTGAGGCTAACGACCCTAACTCCTTAGCATGTCACAGACCTATTGTCTGCTGGGATGCTCAAGTGGAGTGCAGGTCTCACCCCTCCTAACTCATTAGCATGTCACTGACCTTGTCCCAAGTTAGGGCGTTGTTTTTAGGATGTCGTCATAGATGCGAGGCAAAACAAATCTTAACCCTCCTCCTCTGTTAAGAGAAGGTTTTTGTTTCCTCACAAAAATGGCTTCTTTCACCCCTCTCTCAAACCAATTCTTCTCCCGAGCCAGAATTTTAACCTCTGTGTCATCCACCGTGTGGTTGGAGGCCTTGAGGTGGAGATGAACAGCTGATTGTGGCCCACTAGAGTTTTCTCTACGATGTTGGTAAAGTCGTTTCTGTAGAGTTTGTTTGGTTTCTCCAATATAGTGGTCAGTGCACTCCTCTTCACTACATTTAATTGAATACACCACATTGCTCTGTTTGTGTCTGGGTGTTTTGTCTTTGGGATGCACTAATTTCTGTCTTAACGTGTTGAAAGGTTTGAAATACACAGGGATTTTGTGTTGCCTGGTACGGTAAGGACACCCCTCTTCTCCTGCTTTCTTCTGTCTGTTGGACTGTGTCTCTGGCCTTTCTCGTCCTTTGGGCTTTAGTAAAAGACCACTTGGGGTAGCCACATCTGGAAAGTGCTCTCTGAACATGTTTGGTTTCTCTGTTCTTTCCCTCCGAGCTTGTGGGGACCTGGTGGGCTCGGTGTTGAAGCGTTCTAATGACCCCGAGTTTGTGTTGTAGCGGATGGTTTGAATCAAAGGCCAGGTACTGGTCAGTGTGAGTAAATCCAGCACTGAGGAAGATCATCAGTTTCTGAAAAGTCTTATTTGTAAAGTGCAAGAGTTTACTGGAAAAATACCCAAAAATAATCTGACTTTAGAGCTTACATTGTTAGAATCACATTAGTCCTGGTCTCAGGTCTCTGTCCTGAAGTCCTCTCACATTAGTCCTGGTCTCAGGTCTCTGTCCTGAAGTCCTCTCACATTAGTCCTGGTCTCAGGTCTCTGTCCTGAAGTCCTCTCACATTAGTCCTGGTCTCAGGTCTCTGTCCTGAAGTCCTCTCACATTAGTCCTTGTCTCAGGTCTCTGTCCTGAAGTCCTCTCACATTAAGTAAGTAAGTAATCTTTATTTATATAGCGCCTTTCACAGACCAGAGTCTCAAAGCGGTTTACAATTGTTATTATTTTTGGGCATTTGTCTCTCACTCCACACAGAGATGGGAGCAGAGTCGCCAGTACAGGAGGCGCATGCCAGACCTATTGTGCATGTTTTTAGTGGTAGGGGAAACCGGAGTACCCGGAGGAAACCTACGCAGACACGGGGAGAACATGCAAACTCCACTCAGAAAGGCCCTAGTCTGGCCGGGATTCGAACCCAGGACCTTCAGGAGAGAGTCCTGGTCTCAGGTCTCTCTCCTGAAGTCCTCTCACATTAGTCCTGGTCTCAGGTCTCTGTCCTGAAGTCCTCTCACATCAGTCCTGGTCTCAGGTCTCTGTCCTGAAGTCCTCTCACATTAGTCCTGGTCTCAGGTCTCTGTCCTGAAGTCCTCTCACATTAGTCCTGGTCTCAGGTCTCTGTCCTGAAGTCCTCTCACATTAGTTCTGGTCTCAGGTCTCTGTCCTGAAGTCCTTTCACATTAGTCCTGGTCTCAGGTCTCTGTCCTGAAGTCCTCTCACATTAGTCCTGGTCTCAGGTCTCTGTCCTGAAGTCCTCTCACATTAGTCCTGGTCTCAGGTCTCTGTCCTGAAGTCCTCTCACATTAGTCCTGGTCTCAGGTCTCTGTCCTGAAGTCCTCTCACATTAGTCCTGGTCTCAAGTCTCTGTCCTGAAGTCCTCTCACATTACTCCTGGTCTCAGGTCTCTGTCCTGAAGTCCTCTCATATTAGTCCTGGTCTCAAGTCTCTGTCCTGAAGTCCTCTCACATTAGTCCTGGTCTCAGGTCTCTGTCCTGAAGTCCTCTCACATTAGTCCTGGTCTCAGGTCTCTGTCCTGAAGTCCTCTCACATTAGTCCTGGTCTCAGGTCTCTGTCCTGAAGTCCTCTCACATTAGTCCTGGTCTCAGGTCTCTGTCCTGAAGTCCTCTCACATTAGTCCTGGTCTCAGGTCTCTGTCCTGAAGTCCTCTCATATTAGTCCTGGTCTCAGGTCTCTGTCCTGAAGTCCTCTCACATTAGTCCTGGTCTCAGGTCTCTGTCCTGAAGTCCTCTCACATTAGTCCTGGTTTCAAGTCTCTGTTCTGAAGTCCTCTCACATTAGTCCTGGTCTCAGGTCTCTGTCCTGAAGTCCTCTCACATTAGTCCTGGTCTCAGGTCTCTGTCCTGAAGTCCTCTCACGTTAGTCCTGGTCTCAGGTCTCTGTCCTGCAGTCCTCTCATATTAGTCCTGGTCTCAGGTCTCTGTCCTGAAGTCCTCTCACATTAGTCCTGGTCTCAGGTCTCTGTCCTGAAGTCCTCTCACATTAGTCCTGGTCTCAAGTCTCTGTCCTGAAGTCCTCTCACATTAGTCCTGGTCTCAGGTCTCTGTCCTGAAGTCCTCTCACATTAGTCCTGGTCTCAAGTCTCTGTCCTGAAGTCCTCTCACATTAGTCCTGGTCTCAGGTCTCTGTCCTGAAGTCCTCTCACATTAGTCCTGGTCTCAGGTCTCTGTCCTGAAGTCCTCTCACGTTAGTCCTGGTCTCAGGTCTCTGTCCTGCAGTCCTCTCATATTAGTCCTGGTCTCAGGTCTCTGTCCTGAAGTCCTCTCACATTAGTCCTGGTCTCAGGTCTCTGTCCTGAAGTCCTCTCACATTAGTCCTGGTCTCAAGTCTCTGTCCTGAAGTCCTCTCACATTAGTCCTGGTCTCAGGTCTCTGTCCTGAAGTCCTCTCACATTAGTCCTGGTCTCAAGTCTCTGTCCTGAAGTCCTCTCACATTAGTCCTGGTCTCAGGTCTCTGTCCTGAAGTCCTCTCACATTAGTCCTGGTCTCAGGTCTCTGTCCTGAAGTCCTTTCACATTAGTCCTGGTCTCAGGTCTCTGTCCTGAAGTCCTCTCACATTAGTCCTGGTCTCAGGTCTCTGTCCTGAAGTCCTCTCATATTAGTCCTGGTCTCAGGTCTCTGTCCTGAAGTCCTCTCACATTAGTCCTGGTCTCAGGTCTCTGTCCTGAAGTCCTTTCACATTAGTCCTGGTCTCAGGTCTCTGTCCTGAAGTCCTCTCACATTAGTCCTGGTCTCAGGTCTCTGTCCTGAAGTCCTCTCACATTAGTCCTGGTCTCAGGTCTCTGTCCTGAAGTCCTCTCATATTAGTCCTGGTCTCAGGTCTCTGTCCTGAAGTCCTCTCATATTAGGCCTGGTCCCAAGTCTCTGTCCTGAAGTCCTCTCACATTAGTCCTGGTCTCAGGTCTCTGTCCTGAAGTCCTCTCACATTAGTCCTGGTCTCAGGTCTCTGTCCTGAAGTCCTCTCATATTAGTCCTGGTCTCAGGTCTCTGTCCTGAAGTCCTCTCACATTAGTCCTGGTCTCAGGTCTCTGTCCTGAAGTCCTCTCACATTAGTCCTGGTTTCAAGTCTCTGTTCTGAAGTCCTCTCACATTAGTCCTGGTCTCAGGTCTCTGTCCTGAAGTCCTCTCACATTAGTCCTGGTCTCAGGTCTCTGTCCTGAAGTCCTCTCACGTTAGTCCTGGTCTCAGGTCTCTGTCCTGCAGTCCTCTCATATTAGTCCTGGTCTCAGGTCTCTGTCCTGAAGTCCTCTCACATTAGTCCTGGTCTCAGGTCTCTGTCCTGAAGTCCTCTCACATTAGTCCTGGTCTCAGGTCTCTGTCCTGAAGTCCTCTCACATTAGTCCTGGTCTCAGGTCTTAGGTCTCTCCTCAGGCTTCCTGGAGCTCCGCCTCTCAGACCAGATCCACCTGCTGAAGTGCTGCTGGTTGGAGATCCTGATGCTGGGACACTCATCTTCTCCCAGGACCTCAGACTCAACAGGTACCAGTCTGTTAAGAAATGTTATGTGTATTATCATGTTAATAAATGTGTGTAGATTAGTAGGGTCTAGTCAAGTTAACCAACTCATGCATTGAGGGTGGCGAGAATGCAGAATTCTTTCAGCCCCCAGGTAAGAGTGAAAGACGAGAAGAGTAAACAAGCATGAAGCCAGAAAACATCTGGGTTGAGTTGGTCTCATACAAGAAGACACTTCTTCTGATGGATGAGAAGATTGTTTTCTAACCTAGAGTTCATAGGTCATATTGTCACATGTGTTTTAGATCTTCATATCCTGTTAACTTTGGTATAAGAGGCGAGGCCTAACTATCAGCGTGGTCTTTGTGCTTTGCCTCTCGTCCGCAGCAGACCCAGGCTTCTCTCTCTGCCTGTCTTTTATATGTATTCTGTTTTATATATTAAACCTTCTTTTATATCTATCTAAGTTTGTAGTTTCCATTCTTTCATCGGGCGACTGTTTAAGGAAACCTGGCTGAACTAGCATTAAAATGTTTTGGTCCTTCTTGCGCCGGATGTCAAAACATATTTTTTTTGGAGCTGAACATCATTCCAACTGGAGATCTGACAACAGCAGCGAGGCCTGGAGGTTGCAGGTGGAGGAACAACTGCAGCGACCGTCTCCGTGTGCTTCACGGTTTCCTTACGTCGCCAAAACAGGCAAGTTGGTTTTACTTTTTGAGTCGGGGATTCAAATTAAAAAAGGCCTGGGATAACAGGGATTATCCTTTTTTAAATAGTCGGGGACTATCATAGACTGTATAATAAAGGGGTTATTATTAAGAGTAAGTCGGGGACTACTTTTTACTGCAGTTAAAAGTGAACGGGGTTCATTTTGAAGGGTGTGTGTGAAAGGAGATCAATTCAATACTTGAAGCACCGGACAACCGGAAACCCAGCGGTGATAACAAAAAGTTGTCGACTTGGTGAAGTAGAGTCGGATTGCATCTCATTATGTTTAAGTAATCGTGAAAGTGGTCTAAAACAATTACATTCCTCTTGATTAAACACCCAGGAGAAACCGGATGAAACATTAGGTTTTCATCTAGAAGCTTGTTTCTCGAGGAAGTAATTTGGCCCGTGAGGCATTCCACTAAGATCGTTTACAAATGTGTAATTAATATCTACTGTTGTATAAGCAATAGTTAATAAATAAAAGTTGAAGAAGATATCGGAATAATAACTAAAAAGTAAATATGGGTATGTCCTGTACTAAAGCAATAGTTCTGACCGGAGACCCTAAAATTATGGAGAAGAAATATCCTGAATCAGTTATAAAATATTTGAAAACCTGGAAAAAGAAATATGGTTTTGAGGGTAAACTAACCCTGAAAGAGTGTGAAATACTGGTGATGAAAGTTAGTCTAAGATTTAAGTCCAAAAAGAAGGCAACAGAAAAACAAGTGCATGAACAGAAAATGGCAGAGTTGTGGCTAGCAGCTGCAAAGTGTAGAGATAAGCAAATAAAAGAAAAGAAGAGTAGGACGAGCTTAGTTGCCTTCACATCAGAAGAAGATAACTTGGTGCAAGCAGGGAGACGCCCTGTGCAGCAGCCACAGAATCCAGTACAACAGCAGCAAGTACAACCCAGACAAGTGCAGATAGAGCAGGCTGTAGCACAGGCTCATAACCACACAGCAGCACCACCTCAATATACCCCACTGCAACAGACAACAAATCCATTCCCAGATCATCCTGTAAAACTACAGGATCATTTGTATCCACATGCAGAGCTAGAAGCAGCAGCACAACCACAAGTCTGTGATGTGCAAACACCTGTTGCTACTAGATCACGGCTTCCAATGAACGCGTCTTGGAGCAAAAGTTTTGGGAGCCTTTTCAGTCCAAGGTTTGACTTCTCAGAGAGAGGTGCAGATGCATTTCCAATGATAGAAGTGCCAAATCCCACTCATGATCCACAAGTATTAGGAAGTCTGCCTACTATGTATGTCTTTCGTACTTGGACGAAAGCAGACATAATAAAAGCCACAGAAAGTGTCCCGAGCCATAGAGAAGACCCAGAGGGTTTTTGTGATGGTATGAGACAACTAGTGGACATGTACAGACTTAACGGAATTGAAATTAGGGACATTTGCATGACGAAAATGGGAGTGGACTGGGCTAGACTAAGACAACACTATAACCCAAATAACAATGCAAACCCACCTGTGCTTCTTCCTGCAGCTGACCCGCTTATTGATGGTAGATTAAATACTCTACATAATCAAATCAAAGAAATGTTCAAAACTTTACCTGACTACGGGAAGTTAGCTCAGGTGAGACAAAAGGAGGATGAGACAGTGGTAGATTTTAGAGTGCGGTTTGAAACTGCCTTTAGAAAACACAGTGGGTTAAGGGACAGTAATGCAGCTGAACGTGTCATTTGGGACCAGCAGTTTAAACAAGGGATTTTAGCCAATTTAAGACCAGAAATCTCTGAATGGATAAAGAAAAATTATGTTGGATTGCCTACTGCGACACTGCCTGATTTCATTACACATGCGATCCATGCTGGAGTTGTTGCAAGAAACAAAAAGAGAAATAGAGAAAGAGAAGATCAAGCTAAATCTAGACACTTTCTTGCAAGATTTAGGGGACATGTGTTATCAGAGAGCACAAGGCCAGAGTAGAGGCAAATGGCAGAATAGGGGCAGAGGTCAGAGTAGAGGGAGGGGGCAGATGAGGACTAAAGGGGAGTACAAAAACAATGATTATTGTTTCATATGCAAAAAGAAAGGGCATTGGGCCAGAGAATGTGAAGCATGGGCCAGAGAACGTGAAGAAAGTTCGGATGAGGAAAAAGGAGAATACGTGGGAAAAAGGGATAGAAAACAAAAACATCACAATGCATGACTAGGAAGTCAAAACAAAACTAAAATGTTGACAAAAAGTAATGATGATAAAGAGAAAAATCATACAGAGAAAATTCCAAATGTAAAAATGACTTCCAACATTAAAAATGAAAATGGATATGATTCTGATTTGGCAAAGCAATGTGATGAGTTCCTAGATCTCACTCAACTAGACATTTACCATGTGGGTAAACCAGAAGTAACACTGTACATTGAAGAAAGGCCCTATGTGTTCCTTTGTGATACTGGAGCTGATAAAACAGTGATTAGAGATGTGAGCAAAATACCCATTAGTAAAAAATCAATCTCAGTGAGATCAGCAAATGGGTTAGTGCAAACACAGCACTTGAGTCAGATGATTACAATAACAAATCCAGAAACATGTGATGAAGCCATGTTGAGGGTGGTCCTCTCACCGCTGTGCCCTTATAACCTACTGGGACGCGATGCAATGGTTGCTTTAAAAATGGGAATTTTTCCAAATAAAAATGGAAATATGGAGGCTAGGCGCTGTAGCAACACTGATATCCATGTCCTAGAAGGGGAGACATCTTTATTGTATTGTTGGACTTTGGACATGCCAGCAAGTGACCCTGGAGAAACAGGGAAAGAAATTGTAAAAAGGGCAAATCAAGCATTAAATCCAAGTGCCTTTGTCAAACAAAATGATGAGTTACATGTCACTTTGAGACACAAAACAACTCCAGGTGGTGATCCAGTTTATGATAAACTAGTACAAAAAATGGGCCCACAGCGGGTTCAAATTAGAGACATTTACTGGAGAGACAAAACAAGTTTTTGCACTGTAGGTGTGACAGATGCAGTAAAACAGCTTATGGGGGATTTGCAGAATCCACATATCTCTATATCCAAAAACCCAGAGGCAATGTGGAGTGATAACAATGCCTTTGTTGGTCAAGTGGAATCAATTAGAGATTGGGAGTCTGCAACCCCCCCCCTGTCCCGTCCTCCGAGAGGCCGAGGCTGAAGTGTTGGGGCGGATACTTCCATCTCCCTGGCGGGAGGGTCACCAGGTGGCTTGGCAGCCTCCTTGGTGGAAAGGGCGCCGGGAGTGGAGAGATCCTCCTGGACTATCTAAAGTTTTTTTCTAGATGTTGTGGGACTGTCTTGGCTGACACGGTCTCTGCAACATCGCGTGGCGATCGGGGGCGGTGCCGATGGAGTGGCAGACGGGGAGGTGGTCCTCTCTATAGAAGGGGGGACCGGAGGGTGTTGTTCCAATTATCGTGGGATCAAACTCTCAGCCTCCCTGGTAAGGTTTACTCAACGGTTATGGAGAGGAGGCTTACGGCCAATGGTCGAATCTCGGACTTCAGGAGGAGCAGTGTGGTTTTCGTCCGGCCGCGGAACACTGGACCAGCTCTATTACTCTCCATCGGATACTCGAGGGTCATGGGAGTTCGCCCAACCTGACCACATGTGCTTGTCTATCAAAATCTGTGCATACAACTGAAAGCAACTCGGTAAAATGATCAATAAAACTGTGACATGACTGCGGTGGCTTGTATAGGACAATGAAGAGTATTGGAGGAGATTGTTTTTGTTGTATTTTAAAAGACACATATTCAAATGACGAAAACTTCCCAAGAGACATTCTATGGGAGACAAAGTGGTCTCTAAAAATGGCAGCTAAGCCTCCTCCTTTTTTGTTTTCCCGTATTTCAGATTCAAACTTGAAATTTGGTGGTGATGCTTCTATTAAAACTGCATTTTCTGAATTTTGGTCAAGCCAAGTTTCAGCCATGAACATAAGATCAAGATTATGAGAAGAAATAAAAATTATTGATTAAAAAAGACTTGTTACAAAGAGATCTGACATTAAGCGTAGCAAGTTTCAAAGTTTCAGTATCAGCGGTTGCGGTCGGCTGATTCTTACACGGAACAAGAATTAGATTTTCCAGATTAGACTGATTAACTCCAGATGTTTTTCTGTAATGTATTCTTTGTGTTATCACTAAGGGAATGGCACAGGTGGCTTCATGACAGGGCCCCAGCCGGGTCTCTCCTCTAACTAGACTGCCAGTGGCTGCGAAGCAGAGACCCTGTGCATCCTAGTGTTTAGAGAAAAGAGGGGTAGGGGAAGGCGGGGGAGGAGGATGGAGAGGTGGGTGGCTTTTGGGTGTTGAACGAGGGGGGCAGGGAGGTGGAGGGGTTTTAGGTGATGGGTTAGGGCCGGGGTGGGCTGAGGCAGAGGTTTTGGATGTTGAACGAGGGGGAAGTGGGGGTGGAATGGTCATGAGGTTAGGGGAGGGACTAGTAACACTTAGTTTGCACAGAGTTAGTAACACTTAGTTTGCACAGAGTTAGTAACACTTAGTTTGCATAGAGTTAGTAACACTTAGTTTGCACAGAGTTAGTAACACTTAGTTTGCACAGAGTTAGTAACACTTAGTTTGCACAGAGTTAGTAACACTTAGTTTGCATATCACACCCACTCAAGGTAGTGCCTTGACACCATTTGAAATATTATATGGTAGGCCATATACACTTCCAGATTTACAGCCAAACACCCAATTGTCTCCTGATGATAACCCACGTTGGCTGACTATATGAGAAAAAACATTATTGACTAGAACTTGTCAAGAAACAAATAATGTTCCGAGTCAACCGTTTTGTGCGCAGGAGCCACCTGTTCGAGTTGGAGATTGGGTGTTTGTGAAAGTCATTAAACGGAAGTCCTGGTCCAGTCCACGGTGGGAAGGTCCGCATCAAGTGCTTCTGACGACACCCACTGCTGTGAAGATAGCAGAAAGGCCCACGTGGATTCACCTCTCACACTGCAAAAAGAGAAATCTGCAGGATCTTGTGTAAACCACAAGTCTGACCTACAAAGGGGGGCAGAACCTGCTCGTCTCAACCGTCAGTGAAGAAAGGGAATTCTCCAGTGGTTTAATGCACAAGAAACACAGTTTGTACAACTTGATGATGTGCTAGTAACCTCTCATCTTGTTATATTGGTGAACTGGACTGTTTAAAAAAAAAAAAAAAGAGGGGACTCTTTGAGGACAAGATGGATTTCCAAGTGTTCTCCACTCGACATGGACTTAGATACAGGACTTGTCTCATTATGCTGATTTCATTGACAGTCATTGTGGTTCCACCGTTGCTCTGGTGGAAGAGTCAACACTGTAACAATGTCAAGTGCAGAACGAGGGCAGAAATAGATGTAGATCCCTATAAAGACAACTACTGGTATCGCATGGCTGAAATAACGGCACAGGCAAACAATATGTCAGATTGTTATGTTTGTGCATTTGTCCCTCATCATTCAAATTCAAATCCTTATATAACACCACATCCAGTCTCAACTATATGCTAGGCTTTTTTAACAACTATATGCACTATGGCTTTTTATACCTTACATTCAATAGGCATGAGCTACTCTAAATATATGGAATGGCTGCCAAAATTGCACTACTCTCGCAATTCAAAACAGAGTGTATTTGTGTAACAGAGGTGGTGTGGTGTATGTCATCTGGCCACCCTAGGTCCGGCCTCATTCGTCATCTCAAGTAGTAACTTGACCCAGCTCATAGGCCAGAGGAGGAAAAGGGCTGCAGCAGCAGCTGCCAGAAGCCCACCTTTAATCTCAAATGTCAGAGGAGTGCTCATGACAGCCCTTCCCATGTATGGAGTTGCTTATTTAGGTCGTAGGATGAATGATATAGCATTGAATTTGGAAAATTTGACTAATATTGTCATGGACCTTACTGAACAAATCAGTACAGATCCAGAGAAGGGGGCTATGCGACAAATGATCATGCAGAATCGAGTAGCATTAGACTTTGTTTTATCCGAGACTGGGGGTGTGTGTCAGTTAATTAAAGATCACTGTTGTACGTTCATTCCATCATCCAACTCAAATTATTCATCGATTAAAAGGTTTTAAAACTAAGATGTTAAGTGAACGAAACAGTGCCAACATGAATTGGGACTTATTGTCATGGTTTTCTACTGGTGCATGGTGGCAACTGTAACTTGTTTGTTACCATGTGCTAAGTCTTTAACCAGCAAATTGATCAATACAGCAGTAGCTGATACCCTGTATTCAGATCAATGCCAAGCGTTGTTAACTCACACAATTGTAAATAATGATTTTGACATTTCCTTCTGAGTGTAAGTTTATTATGAAGGTATTACAGAAAACTGAGAAGAGATGTACTACTGGATGTTGAATGGTTCATTTATTAAATTATAAACAGGGGGGAGATGTTAAGAAATGTTATGTGTATTATCATGTTAATAAATGTGTGTAGATAAGTAGGGTCTAGTCAAGTTAACCAACTCATGCATTGAGGGTGGCGAGAATGCAGAATTCTTTCAGCCCCCAGGCAAGAGTGAAAGACGAGAAGAGTAAACAAGCATGAAGCCAGAAAACATCTGGGTTGAGTTGGTCTCATACAAGAAGACACTTCTTCTGATGGATGAGAAGATTGTTTTCTAACCTAGAGTTCATAGGTCATATTGTCACATGTGTTTTAGATCTTCATATCCTGTTAACTTTGGTATAAGAGGCGAGGCCTAACTATCAGCGTGGTCTTTGTGCTTTGCCTCTCGTCCGCAGCAGACCCAGGCTTCTCTCTCTGCCTGTCTTTTATATGTATTCTGTTTTATATATTAAACCTTCTTTTATATCTATCTAAGTTTGTAGTTTCCATTCTTTCATCGGGCGACTGTTTACGGAAACCTGGCTGAACTAGCAGTAACAGACATGCTAATGAGTTAGGGTCGTTAGACCTGCTCCCTTCTACATCAAACAGACCTTAGATTGTTTATGAGTTAGTTTCAGGATTAGGGTGTGGCTAACCACACCCATAGGTTATAAATCTCTGAACCACAGGCCGAGAATTCATTCCCTGAAGAAGTCCGCTAGTTTGAGGACGAAACGTCGGGAAAACTTGCTAAGAAGTACAGATGATGGGTGAGAAACCTTCCTTTGATCTGGAGAAGTGCTACAGCAACATGGAAAGTGAGTTAAAGTCAACCTTTGAGAGCCTGGAGTACGTTTCCACCACTGCTGATATTTGGACCTGTCACAATAAAAGTTTCATGGGCATGACGGCACATTGGATTAACCCAAACAACCTCAAACGTGAAAAAGCAGCTATTGCCTGCCGAAGAATAAAAGGACGCCAAACATACGACGTTGTGGCAAGTGAAATAGAACGTATACATTCAGCGTTTGGACTCACTCACAAGGTATTTGCTACTGTAACAGACAATGGGTCAAACTTCGTAAAAGCCTTTCGGATCCACGAGGCAGCAGCATCTTCTGGGTCAGAGGAGGACGGGGGTGAAGAGGAGGAGGACAATGTTGTTTTTGCTGATCTCAATGACATCCTATCTAATGGCACCGCAGAAGGACATTATATTTTGCCCCCTCACTTACGGTGTGCTTCCCACACGCTGAACTTGATTTCTAATTCTGATGTGAACAAATGGCTGTCTGCAAATACTGAGTCCAAATCTGTGTACAGAAGTGCTACAGCTAAGTGCTCTGCCCTCTGGACCAAGTGTAGCCGTTCAACTGTAGCCTCAGAGCTTGTTGAGGATATGTGCAAAAAAAGCTAATTGTCCCTGTAACAACAAGATGGAACTCATTCCATGATGCTTTGACATGCATCCTCACTATTCCAGTCCCACAGTTAAACCACTTGTGTGCTCAGTTAGACATAAGAGTCCTCTCTTAACGTGAACATACATTTGTTACCGAATACTGTTTAGTAATGAAACCCCTCACCGTCGCCTTGGATATTTTGCAAGGTGAAGATAACTGCTACTATGGATGCCTTCTGCCAACACTAGAAGTTTCAATGTCCAAGATGTTGGCATTGCAACCTGGGCTCTCAAGAGTGACTGCTGGTCTGCCAGATGTCATTGTGCAGGTTTGTATACTTTACCTTAGTTTAAAAGCATAAAATAAAGAATGCACTATTTTTTATGCTGTTGTGCTCTTTTTACATGCAGGCCATCAAGACCAGATTTGGGTCTGTGCTGGAGAACGAGGATGCTCCAAAGTTCAAACTGAGGTGGCTCAAAGAAGAGCAGAGGAAGAACTCTTTAAAGACACTGCTGATCACAGAATGCTGATCCTCAATGGACACACAAGAGGTTAACCCATCTGATTCTGAACCACAGGCTTATTTTCCTCCAACAAAGGTGAAACTGACTTTTTTGCTTTTGAAGATGACCTTCCAGCTTCTCGTAACTGTGAAAGTGAAGTGTTTAGTTATCTCCAGTCAGGTTGCAAAATAGACATTCTCCACCAGTTTCCAAACATTAAGGCCTTATTTCTAAATCTGAACACAGCAACACCTTCAAGCGCCCCAGTAGAGAGGCTGTTGAGCCTGGGCAGCCTGGTGCTTACTCCAAGAAGGAATAGGTTGTCAGCCAAACGATTTGAAAAACTATTGCTACTCAGGTACAATCATTACTTTGAAAAACAACAGCGTTAAAGGAGGAGTTAGTTGTTACAACAGTTAAACTGTTACTTTTTGCACTTTTGATATGTTAAAATTAAACTTATTGTTGTTTACATAGAGTTTTAATGTATTATTTATAAATGTTGTTTTGCATTACCAGCCAGTAGTCTTGATGACTGGCTGCTGTAGTGATTTACTCTCATGTTCATGTTTTGCCATTTGAGACAGTTTTGAACAACTGTTCAATTAGTTGACCTTAACTCATTCACTGCCCATGACGACAAAACTCGTCATGTTGAATAGTAACGCTCACTGCCCATGACGAGTTTGACGAGTTTTTCATGTTATTACACGGGAGGCTACAGTAATGTCTGGCGCACCTTGTGAATGACCCACAATACTGATATATAGTGCAAATGTACCTGTAATAATAAATCAACACCAGTAGGATGCAGTATTGCGCCACAGGAGAGGTCATAAGTCAGTGGAGAGAAGGAGGAGGAGTGTGGGAGTGTTTGGAGAGCGTGCTGCTGTAGCAGAGCGAGCGATGATAGCGTAGCATTGAGACGGATCAGCGATCTAGTTTAGCGATAGTATAGCAAGAGTGATGGCGAAAAAGAATAGTTAAAAGCAGTGTACACTGCTTCAGAGATTGACTCGCGGATCAGTGAGTGAGGTCGAGAGGGGAGAGAGTGGAGACCCCGGTGGAGGTCCGTCTCTGCAGCCACATTTGCGCGGAGCAAGAGCCCGGAGCAGGGACACACCTTCCGCCTCTCGCAGCGTATCAGCTGCTGCTGTTACTGATGCCTCGGATTCGTTCAGAGAACCTGATCATGATTTATCGGATGAGTGGTTGCAGTCTCAAACCAGCAGAGCATCCTCTCCAGAAGCTCCACAAAGAGTCGAAGGTAAGAACTTGCTAAATTGCCTAGAATATGCTAACTTGAGAGGAGGGAAAGACGCGGAAACTTGCTCTGATCTGCTAAGTAACACAGCTCTCAAATCCTACTGTTTCTTTAGTAAATGCCAGTTATGCGTTTTATCATTGTTGTATTTATTATTTTTATGTTTAGTTATTTCATACTTGAACATCTTGTTGTAGTGTCATAGCTCTGACTAAATGAAATGTGTTCATTCACAGATTCTGATAAAAGAGCCCTCCCCCATTGGGGTTGACAGGGCAAGGAGCAGAGGTAAAGATAATGCCTCCTCATACCATTGTACATATTTTTGTATATATTCTCCTGGTATAGTGATTTACAAATTTATATTATTTACAGGTGGTGCATCGAGAGGCAGTTACTGTGCACAAAAAAGGTAAAAGGACTACTATTTCTATTCTTGTACATCCCATGGCAATATAATAATAATAATATAGTATACTTGTTTCGTCCAAAAGCAGTCAGTCAATAATGTGGGAGGAAGGCCTTCATTGTATTTTATGTATTGATTTATTGTAACAAATTCACTGTATAATATAGTTATTGTGTGTATCAAATTTCCAGCACGTTCGTCACCCAGAAGCTCTGGGGAAGATGGCTGACAGGAGGATCAGTGGGAGCCGAGTCAGTTGCCCTTCACAGGAGCTCCTGGACCACAGAGGCTGCGGACAGAGGCTGCGAAGCTGGATTCATCTGATCCAGACTTTCTGGAGCTGGATTCATCTGATCCAGCTGACTTTCTGGAGCTGGATTCATCTGATCCAGACTTTCTGGAGCTGGATTCATCTGATCCAGACTTTCTGGAGCTGGATTCATCTGATCCAGACTTTCTGGAGCTCTTCTTCACGGAGGGAGAACTACAAATGGTACACAGCGTGTCGAGTTCCGTTGCACACAGTGTTTCAACCTCTACAACTCAAAGCTGAACTACTGGGAGGACTGAAAAATCAGATAAACTCACTCATACACACACTCACGAACACTCACACGCACACAGACACACACACAGACACTCACTCACACACGCACTCACTCGCACACTGACATTCACACACACACACTCAAATTCACATGCTTCATTCTATTTTATACAGCTATAGTTTTATTGATCTTTGTGTTGTTGTTGTTTGACGTTTTGGTTGATGGAATAGAAGAAAGTAAAATTTTCTATCTGTGAATAAATTGCCAACAATTTGCCATCAAAAGTATTATTTCAGAGTCATGTTTTTATAATTTTTGTAATGGAACAAGTGTGAAGATGTTTTGAGTTGTCACTAAAGCAGCAAAAATGCATCTAAAGTCTCTTTTCTGCTTGATATGTTCTTGTTTACATACAGCTCCTTTTCTCTGTTTTCTTACTCAGACCAGGTGTTATGGGTGAAAGTATGCTTTGTTCTATGGCGAATAGCTCAAGAACGGTAAGAGGTAGAAACAAACTGTATTTTTCCGAGTAAAGCTAAGAGGTTAATCTTTAATTTGGTGCCCTTGGTGTTTACATCGTCTAAAAAATGAATATTCTGTGGCACTTCAAAGTTGGGTCAAATCACCTGAAATTGCTGGCAGAACGCACTTCTCAAATCTGAAAATGCCTGGCAGTCAGTGAGTTAATTTAAATGGCTTTAATAAAACATACAAACTTGATTCTGTTCTCTTTTTTGTGACCCGAAGTAATCCAAAAGTAATGTAACTTAGTTACTTTCTTGGGGCGGTAACTAAGTAATGTAACTAGTTACTTTTTTTAGAAGTAACTACTAATTTGTAACTAATTACATTTTCAAAGTAACTTACCCAACACTGCTCACGGGTCTCTCTGGTCTCTGGTCTATCTCTCTGGTCTCTGGTCTCTCCCAGGTCCCTCTGGTCTCGCTCTCTGGTCTCTGGTCTGGTCTAGAGAGATGTGTTTCTGAGGGACACCTGCGTCTCTAAGGACCAATAAAGTATCTTTCTATCTCTGATGTTTTAGCAGCTCTTATAAGAACAGAACATGTCACCTTCAGGAATGGAAGAGAACTGCACTTGAAAACGACTACCATTTATTCAATCATCAAAGGAAGTGTCAAAGTCTCGGGTGGAGTGACGTCTTCATGAGTCTCTCCGCTCTCTGTTGGAAGGAAGGGCTTCGGACAGGCGTCACAGAGATAAGGTCTTTCTCCAGCGTGGATCAGTTTGTGGTTCTTAAGATCACCGCTCTGATAGAAGGACTTCGGACAGGCCTCTCAGAGATAAGGTCTTTCTCAAAAGTGGACACTTTCGTGACGTGTGAACTATTCCCCGCAGACTTCACAGAGGGACCTCCTCTCTGCACGCTGCCTTTCTCTGTCGCTTCTGCCTCTGTCAGATGTTGAGTCCGTTGTTGGTCCATGTCCTTCAGATTCAGGGTTTGGAGCATCCTCCTAGAGAACCATGTCTGTCGCTTGAACGCAGTCTGCTCCAGGTTCCTCTTTGATCTTCCTCGAGGACTTGTTCTGGTCCTCGTCGTCATTGGGTCTGAGCACAAGGTTCTGCTCTGGTGTTGAATGAGGAGCTACAGGTTCAACTGCATCTGTAGAGAGAGAAATGTTTACAAGACTGGACTGAGATCAATAAATATAGGTACAAGAGGAAGACAAGAGCTTTGCAGTCTCCATGTCCAGTTCAATGGTCCTCTGATGGGACTGATGTTAACCCAGACTCTGACGTGCTAAGTTAGGTGATGTCACAAGAAGTCAATGACATCGTTTTCCTACAGTTGGACAGATCTAGAAGAGTTGTTGTGAATAGAAGAGGAGCAGACTTGAAGCTGGACTCAGAGGCTCCAGTCTTCCTCCCTGCGGCTTCAGTCTCTGCCGAAGCCTCTCCACCAGGTCCTGCATCCACTGGTCCATTGCGGTCAGCTCCTGCAGATGTGACCGGAACAGCTGCAGCCCTGGGTTTTTTACACACTGCATTGTTGAGAAGATGTGAGGAGTAAACTCTCTCTCTGGTCTCTCTCTGGTCTCTCTCTCTCTATAGGTTCTCTCTCTGGTCTCTCTCTCCAGTCTCTCTCTCTGGCCTCTCTCTGGTCTTTCTCTGGTTTCTCTCTCTGGTTTCTCTCTCTGGCCTCTCTCTGGTCTTTCTCTGGTCTCTCTCTGGTTTCTCTCTCTGGTCTCTCTCTGGTCTTTCTCTGGTTTCTCTCTCTGGTCTCTCTCTGGTCTCTCTCTCTGGCCTCTCTCTGGTCTCTATCTCTGGCCTCTCTCTGGTCTTTCTCTGGCCTCTCTCTGGTTTCTCTCTGGTCTCTCTCTCTAGTCTCTCTCTCTGGTCTCTCTCTGGTCTCTCTCTGGTCTTTCTCTGGTCTTTCTCTGGTCTCTCTCTCTGGTCTCTCTCTGGTCTCTGGTCTGCTGCTTAGGGTCCGCTGTGTTTCCAAACAACTCACTCCTCAGTCCTTCGTGACCACAGATCACAACATGGACAAACTATTCAGGTCACAGCAGCTCTGCTCTGGTCTGGACCAGTGTAAATTCGCAGGCAGAAAAGTAAAAATAAAAATTGTAAAACACAAACTGTTTCAGACACACTTAGTGCCTTGCGAAAGTATTCGGCCCCCTTGAACCTTTCAACATTTCGCCACATTTCAGGCTTCAAACATAAAGATATAAAAATTAAATGTTTTGTCAAGAATCAACAACAAGTGAGACACAATCGTGAAGTGGAACGAAATTTATTGGATAATTTAAACTTTTTTAACAAATAAAAAACTGAAAAGTGGGGCGTGCAATATTATTCGGCCCCTTTACTTTCAGTGCAGCAAACTCAGTCCAGAAGTTCAGTGAGGATCTTTGAATGATCCAATGTTGTCCTAAATGACTGATGATGATAAATAGAATGCACCTGTGTGTAATCAAGTCTCCGTATAAATCTGCTCTTTGATAGTCTCAGGGTTCTGTTTAAAGCGCAGAGAGAACCATGAAGACAAAGGAACACACCAGGCAGGTCCGAGATACTGTTGTGGAGAAGTTTAAAGCCGGATTTGGATACAAAAAGATTTCCCATGCTTTAAACATCTCAAGGAGCACTGTGCAAGCAATTATATTGAAATGGAAGGAGTATCAGACCACTGCAAATCTACCAAGACCCGGCCGTCCCTCCAAACTTTCATCTCAAACAAGGAGAAGACTGATCAGAGATGCAGCCAAGAGGCCCATGATCACTCTGGATGAACTGCAGATAACTACAGCTGAGGTGGGAGAGTCTGTCCATAGGACAACAATCAGTCGTGCACTGCACAAATCTGGCCTTTATGGAAGAGTGGCAAGAAGAAAGCCATTTCTCAAAGATATCCATAAAAAGTCTCGTTTAAAGTTTGCCACAAGCCACCTGGGAGACGCACCAAACATGTGGAAGAAGGTGCTCTGGTCAGATGAAACCAAAATTGAACTTTTTGGCCACAATGCAAAACGATATGTTTGGCGTAAAAGCAACACAGCTCATCACCCTGAACACACCATCCCCACTGTCAAACATGGTGGTGGCAGCATCATGCTTTGGGCCTGCTTTTCTTCAGCAGGGACAGGGAAGATGGCTAAAATTGATGGGAAGATGGATGGAGCCAAATACAGGACCATTCTGGAAGAAAACCTGTTGGAGTCTGCAAAAGACCTGAGACTGGGACGGAGATTTATCTTCCAACAGGACAATGATCCAAAACATAAAGCCAAATCTACAATGGAATGGTTCACAAATAGACGTATCCAGGTGTTAGAATGGCCAAGTCAAAGTCCAGACCTGAATCCAATCGAGAATCTGTGGAAAGAGCTGAAGACTGCTGTTCACAAACGCTCTCCATCCAACCTCACTGAGCTCCAGCTGTTTTGCAAGGAAGAATGGGCAAGAATTCCAGTCTCTCGATGTGCAAAACTGATAGAGACCTACCCCAAGCGACTTGCAGCTGTAATTGTAGCAAAAGGTGGTGCTACAAAGTATTAGCACAAAGGGGCTGAATAATATCATAATCTTGGACCATTGACCTGGCACATGCACGGAAAAGTAGGCACAGTTTCAAGTCCAGTCAGAAAGGAAGGAGGAGGAGCTTGGGTCGTTTTTTTCAAATCATGAACCTCTCTCTCTTTCTTCTGACAAACTCCAGACTTTAATGACAGCCATGTAGGCTGGCACTATACATCTCAGACTCTTTGAAATGTCCCATTCTTAGCCCTGTAACAAACAAAAGTTGTGATAATGTAGTACACAGCTTGAGCCATGAGTTGTTACAGAGATGATTTCAGATACCATTCAGAGAGATAGCGCCACCTGCAGTTGAAAGCCAGATCCTGTCAGACCTCTGAAGCTAAGCAGGGCAGGGCCTGGTTAGTGCATGTGATAATGCATCGGTTTGACGAGAAAACAGAATTTTGGACCCTCAAAGACATGGCATTATTCTTTCACTTCATACACAGTGGGGATAAACTACTACTGTAGCCACAGCTGCCCTGGGGCACACTGAAACATGCTCCCTCTGCCTCCATCACTGAGCACTTGTATTTGTGTGGCATCATCTTAAAAAACATTCTTTAACCAAATATATAATATATAAACACTGTGTTTCCAAACTCCTCCTTAATAATCATGAACTGTATCAATGCAGAATAAACAACTGCAGTTAGAGCTTTGTGTGTTTTATTTTTGTGTTGTAGATGTGTTGTCAGGGCAACCACCAAACACACTTAAGAGTTCTGGAATTTCATTTGCGGAACCTGAAAGCCCCGCCCACTTCACAGCTCCACAGTCAACTCACTCGTCTCCATGGCAACAGATGGTTGCCATGGAGCCTTTATGCCATTCTGATGAGGTCATCGAGATTCTCTGCCGGAAAGCGTGTGTGTGGGACGTGTGTGTGGGTCAGGTCAAAGGAAGTCAGCCAAGTGCCATGGAATTTGGTGTCGCAAAAACCCTCTTTATTGCATAGACTCATCTGTAGAGAATGGATCACTTCAGTGAGATTTCGGTCTCGACGGAGGCGTCGCTGCAGATCGTGAGGAGCCACTTTGAGCAGATCGGTGGCCTTCAGTGGGTGATGTTGTCCAAAGGCATGTGCGACTTGGAGACCAGGCGCATTCTGACCGCCATGTTTATCTCGCTGGTCCAAACGCTGTCCGCCAACGTCTTGGGACTGATTGTTCCGAGAAGCGAAGTGAACCACAAGTTCTTGAGTGAGAGCGAGTCGACCCGAGCTCACGGATCTATCGTCACTGTGCTGCAGGACACCATGGGGCAAGTGTTCTCTCAGGCTCTGAATCTGTCCACGGACTCGTTGGACAAACACCAGGACTCGCAGGAGCTCACCACCCTGATCGAGCAGGAAGTGGAGAAGGGAATGAGTAAAATCATTGTCGCGATTGTGAAAGACCTGAAATCTCAGTACGGCACAGCACAGAGAATGTTGGAAAGTGCTTTGGACGGAAAAGACCGGACTTTTGACGAGACGGTTTTGAAGTCCCTGCAGTACCACTTCGAGCACAACCTGCGGAATAAATCTTTTCTGAGCCGCGTGTCCAGAGGTCTCTGTAAGCTCGTCCAATGCTGCTGCTGCCCCAACATTGAAGAGATAACACCCTCAGAACACCCCAATGCTAGCTACAAGACCCCCAATGCTAGCTACTAAGGGGTTTGGATGAGGTTAGCTTGATAAACGGGGGAAAAGTGAGCAAAACTTTTAGCACCTTTAGCAAGCAGCTAACCGACAAGCATTGCTCCAACCCCTCGTGTTTGGATTTTTCTTGAATTCAAACGAGAGGGTGAAAGCAAAAGAAAAAGCACAGACATTTTGAAGAAAACAAACCATCGCCAACAGCCATTGGCTTCTCCCCAAGACTAAACTAACACACTACATCAAAAATCAAATAAAAATAACAATAAAAAATAAATACAATTGTTTTTTTATTGTCTTAAAACTGTCAGTTACTTCTTTTTGATTTTAGTTTTCTAGATTTAAATCTTAAGCATTTCTTTTATAGTTTTACAGCGACTGAAATAAGGAGCACTTTGTCAACAGGGAAAAAATGAGGAGTTCTCCTCATTTCTAGTTCACTCACAGAATGAGAAGCTCTGTTACAAACAGGCCACGCCTCCTCTAGCGTCTACAGGTAAACACAGCAGCATGTTAGCTGAAAGTGGCAATAACACCTCTAGCTGAAACTGCAGACTCAGCAAAACAGCCCAAAGGACGCAACAGTGAGGAAGAGAAGAGGGAACTAAAGCGAAAACATGATCAATGAAGAAATCAACCTCGGGTGAATATACGTAGCATTATCTTACATCGTATCCTCTGGAGAGACCTTGCCGTAAATCTGTCAGATGTTCCCCTGCTCTGGACGCAGCAGAAACGCCGCTGCACCACGGCCCGTTCCTCCTGCACGTTCTTTTGTTCAACAAGAGACAATACCAATGTTAAAAATAATAATATCAATGACAGACACCAAAGCTGATTTTAGATGTTATATTGAAGAGTACAAATGTAACGCTCGGCGAACAAGCCTCGCTTCGTGTTGAAGAGAAGGAGCGGCCCCAGAGACGTCTCCCACCCTCCTGGTCATAAAAGCCCTGGGGACCGCTCCTGTACATCATATACACTGCACATCATATACACTGTACATCATATACACTGCACATCATATACACTGTACATCATATACACTGTACATCATATACACTGTACATCATGTACACTGTACATCATGTACACTGTACATCATGTACACTGTACATCATGTACACTGTACATCATATACACTGTACATCATGTACACTGTACATCATGTACACTGTACATCATATACACTGTACATCATGTACACTGTACATCATATACACTGTACATCATATACACTGTACATCATATACACTGTACATCATATACACTGTACATCATATACACTGTACATCATATACACTGTACATCATATACACTGTACATCCAAGGTCACTGACATCACAGGCTCATGTGGACTCTCGGACTCCTCACAGAAGTCACTGAGTTCTCCGGGCGAGTATCCCAGCCCAACTCCTGTTGATAAGACAGACTTTTGATAAACAAGTGCTTTTTAGACCTTGCGCCCCGTTTTCATTAAACATCAAAACATATGTCCCAAAACTTCCTGAAGTTTTCTAAGATACTAATTTAGCAAACAGATTTAGTTTAGCAGGTGCAAAAGGCCTTCTATTGTTCCAACAACCTGCGGGAGCCGGACTGCCTCGGACTATCTACGCTCTGACTATCTACGCTCTGACTATCTATGCTCGGACTATCAATGCTCTGACTATCTACGATCTATGCTCGGACTATCTACGGATTCTACGCTCTGACTATCTACGATCTATGCTCAGACTATCTACGCTCTGACTATCTACGATCTATGCTCGGACTATCTACGCTCTGACTATCTACGATCTATGCTCGGACTATCTACGCTCGTACTATCTACGCTCGGACTATCTACGCTCGGACTACATTTGGACGTGAAACTAGCGGTAATCTTTCAGTTATATATTTTGTTATCAGTGCGTTGCTTTTGTACCATTTCATCAGTGATTGTTGTACAGCTTACAAGACATTGTGCTAATGCTAATGTTAGCATACAGCCCCCTTGAACCTTTCAACATTTTGCCACAGGCTTTCAACATAAAGATATAAAAAATAATTTTTTTGTCAAGAATCAACAAGTGGGACACAATCGTGAAGTGGAACGGAATTTATTGGATAATTTAAACTTTTTAAAAAAATAAAAAACTGAAAAGTGGGGCTTGCAATATTATTCGGCCCCTTGCGCTAATACTTTGTAGCGCCACCTTTTGCTGCAATTACAGCTGCAAGTCGCTTGGGGTATGTCTCTATCAGTTTTGCACATCGAGAGACTGGAATTCTTTCCCATTCTTCCTTGCAAAACAGCTGGAGCTCAGTGAGGTTGGATGGAGAGCGTTTGTGAACAGCAGTCTTCAGCTCTTTCCACAGATTCTCGATTGGATTCAGGTCTGGACTTTGACTTGGCCATTCTAACACCTGGAAACGTCTATTTGTGAACCATTCCATTGTAGATTTGGCTTTATGTTTTGGATCATTGTCCTGTTGGAAGATAAATCTCCGTCCCAGTCTCAGGTCTTTTGCAGACTCCAACAGGTTTTCTTCCAGAATGGTCCTGTATTTGGCTCCATCCATCTTCCCATCCATTTTAGCCATCTTCCCTGTCCCTGCTGAAGAAAAGCAGACCCAAAGCATGATGCTGCCACCACCATGTTTGACAGTGGGGATGGTGTGTTCAGGGTGATGAGCTGTGTTGCTTTTACGCCAAACATATCGTTTTGCATTGTGGCCAAAAAGTTCAATTTTGGTTTCATCTGACCAGAGCACCTTCTTCCACATGTTTGGTGTGTCTCCCAGGTGGCTTGTGGCAAACTTTAAACGAGACTTTTTATGGATATCTTTGAGAAATGGCTTTCTTCTTGCCACTCTTCCATAAAGGCCAGATTTGTGCAGTGCACGACTGATTGTTGTCCTATGGACAGACTCTCCCACCTCAGCTGTAGTCATCTGCAGTTCATCCAGAGTGATCATGGGTTAGATTGATTCAGACCACGGATGTTAAAACTCAAAGCTCCTTACCATGCATGGCGGGTTCCATCCCAAATCCAGCACCCTGAGACTGTACGTAAGCCGTAAAGAAAGAACATCCAAACTCCATAACTACATCATGGAGAAGGAGGTGAATGAGGCTTACGGCTTCTCCGGAGGTTTTTTATCAAAGTTTCATCCACATTCGTTGACATTTTAGCATCACACTCTATTATATCTGCAATTTTCTTCAGGCTGTGGCCGAGTTTGAGGGCTAAGAACGGCGTCTTATAGAGGTTTGTTTCCCTATAGCCAGAGACCTGCTTGACCACCTCAATTACATGCAGACAATTGGATGGGATGAAAAAGTCTCTAAGTTCTGCCAGCTTTCCTGCCTTCTTTGACGCTTCTTTGACGGATTAGTCGGGCAACTTCCAATCAGTGCCCTCTGTAGAATCTTCTCTTATGAATCGCCTGACGGATTCTCCAGAATATGCTTCGAAGTTTTACGCACAGACACACACACAGACACACATGCACAGACACACACATGCACAGACACACGCACACACACACACAGACACACACATGCACAGACACACACACAGACACACACACGCACAAACATACAGACACACACACGCACAGACACACACAGACACACACACACATGCACAGACACACACACGCACAGACACACACACACACAAATGCACGCACAGACACACACAGACACACAAATGCACGCACCCACACACACAGACACACACACAGACACACACACGCACAAACATACAGACACACACACGCACAGACACACACAGACACACACACACACATGCACAGACACACACACGCACAGACACACACGCACAGACACACAAATGCACGCACAGACACACACAGACACACAAATGCACGCACCCACACACACAGACACACACACACACACACAGACACTCACGCACACGCACACAGACACACAAATGCACACACACACACACACCCACACACACTAGGGGTGTGACGATATATTGCGATATCGATATATTGCGATACTTTCTCCCGCGATTCGATTATCGATATGCATTTGCCAAGTATCGATATTGTTTTTTTTTTTTTATTAGTATCAATACTTAATATATGGCTACATTACACATCTCCATTCCATTTATCATGAAATAAAGTGTATTTTTTCACCAATGGAAAGGAGCCTCTTTCTTTCTGCTCCCCTCCCCGCACCCACGAAGCTATCGCCCCCACACACACCCACTGTTGTTGACGGAGCTAGCGTCTCTCAATATGGATAATACATGGATATGGATTTGCACGTGGATGGCGTGACCATAGAACGATAGAACCAGGAAGCGCAGAGGAACGGGACTTTCTTTTGGCTGTCTCGCTGTGTAAGCAGGAACCGGTGACGAAGACGAGGAAGCTTCAGGTTAGCTCCGCCGCTTGTTGTGCTAACTCTGCCGTCTGTGCTAACGGACCTGTAGATTTCTCACAAAAGTGGGGGCCAGTGGTCCCCTGTGATTGGTCACAATCTGGTACCGAAACACATTCTCTTCCTTGTTTCATCAAAACTCGATCTAAAATATGTCACGTCAGCACAAATCTGTGCTACTTTTTCTTTAAAAGGACGTTTATCCCAATGCACTACATGGACATGGATAGACTTTAACTCATGAATACAACAATAAAGTCAGGTAGTGCAGCTTTAATATTTTTCTTTTATTTATGCCATAAATTAGCATATGGTATATTTCTGACCAATAAATCGATAATCGTCATATCGTGATAAAATCGTTATCGTGAGCTTTGTATCGTGTATCGTATCGTGAGTTACCCTTAGGTTCCCACCCCTAAAACACACACACACACCCACACACACACACACAGAAACACACAAACAGACACACACACAGAAACCCACACACACACAGTAACACACACATATACACAGACACACACACAGTAACACACACATATACACATGCACACACACAGTAACACACACATATACACATACACACACACAGTAACACACACATACACACATACACACACACAGACACACACACACAGAAACAGACACACACACAGTAACACACACATACACACACACAGTAACACACACATACACGCACACAGTAACACACACATACACACACATACACAAACACACACACACACATACACACAGACATGGATTAAGGGGAAGAAAATGGATGGATTAGAGAGCATGAAGCTAACCCATGGTTTATATAAACACCAAGGAATTATATTAACCCATGGTGGTGGACAAGCTGAAGCGGCATACGTGACTTCCCACTTAGACTCTTCAGTGGGCCTCGATAAATTCATGGCTGTGAGCCAAGCAGAGGTGATCTCTGTGGTCACATCCTCAAAAGCCTCAACTTGCATGTTAGACGCAGTCCCGACATGGCTCTTCAAAGACATACTTCCTTTTATAATTGAGCCTATCGTAAATATAATAAACGCATCCATACAATGTGGCTATGTCCCACAAGCTTTTAAAACCGCGGTAATCAAACCCCTTCTGAAGAAAACAAACCTGGACCCAGAAATACTTACAAACTACAGACCGATCTCAAACCTCACTTTCATATCTAAAATCCTGGAAAAACTTATAGCTGAGCAGCTTCGCTGCCACCTGCAGGAAAATAATATGTTTGAAGTCTTTCAATCAGGATTCAGAGCTCATCATAGCACTGAAACGGCACTAGTCAAAGTCACAAATGACTTACTACTAGCTGCTGATAATGGACAAGTGTCAGTGCTGGTCCTACTGGACCTTAGTGCTGCATTTGACACAATAGACCACAGCATTCTACTGCAGAGGCTAGAATGTGATATAGGTCTTAGAGGAACAGCCCTTGGCTGGTTTAAATCCTATTTATCAGATCGGTATCACTTTGTCAACGTAAATCAGAACTCGTCCCCTTATTCTGGAGTAGAATTCGGTGTGCCGCAGGGTTCGGTACTCGGACCGATTCTTTTTACTCTCTACATGCTGCCGTTAGGACACATTATTAAAAAGCATGGAATTAATTTCCACTGCTGCAGATGACACACAGCTTTATCTGTCGATGAAGCCAAATCAGACAGATCAGCTAGAAAAGCTCAGTGCTGCATAAAGGACCTTAAAATGTGGATGACTCTTAACTTCCTACTTCTCAACCCGGAGAAGACAGAAGTGATCCTACTCGGTCCGAAGCGCCTGCGTGACACCCTCACTAACCAGATAATTACTCTCGATGGTGTCAGTATTATACCCAGTAACACTGAGGAATCTTGGAGTCATTTTTGACCAAGAACTCTCCTTCAAGGCTTATATAAACCAAGCAACTAAAACGGCGTACTTCCACTTACGGAACATCGCTAAAATCAAGAATTTCCTTCCTAAAAGTGACGCGGAAAAACTCATTCACGCTTTTGTCACCTCAAGGCTCGACTACTGTAACGCTTTACTGGCAGCATGCCCTAAAGCGTCTTTGAAGAGCTTCCAGCTCGTTCAGAATACAGCAGCTAGGATCTTAACAGGTACCAAAAGGAGGGAGCACATAACTCCGGTGTTAAAATCACTCCACTGGCTCCCTGTGGAGTACACAATAAAGTTTAAGATCCTTCTCTTAACATATAAAGCCATAAATGGCTTGGCTCCCTCTTATCTCCAAAACACGTTAGTGTCGTATCAACCAAGTCGAGTGTTGCGCTCACAAAACGCCAGACGTCTGGTGGTCCCTAAGGTCTCAAAGGTCACTGTTGGTGGCAGAGCATTTAGCTCCAAGCTCCTTTACTGTGGAATCAGCTTCATTTATGTTAAGGAAGCAGATACGGTCTCCACATTCAAGGCCAGGCTTAAAGCACTCTACTTTAATTTAGCATATAATTAGGTAATATATAATATATGGTGTATATATTATATATATATGCTGTATTATGTTATATATTATGTTATATATTATACAATAATGTATTGTGTTATGTTGTATATTATGTTATATATTATGCTGTATGTTATGTTATGTATTATATATAATATATATAATATGTATAATATATATGATATATAATATATTATTAGGTTTTCCTGGATGGGTTTGGCACACCTGGTGTGCAATCCATGAATCTTGGTGCTGTAGCCTGGACTAGCCTAGCCATGGCTGCTGCTGTCTCGCCTCCTTTCAGATACGCTCTCTTTATTCAAGGCTAGGTTTAAAACAGTCCTCTTTAGTTTAGCATATGGCTAGGAAGGTAAGACTCTGGGAAGGCTAAACTCCTCAGAGTGTTAGTCAAGCTGCATAGGGAGTCAGTTTGCTGGGAGAAGTATGGTAACTTGAGCACTATCCTCTCCTCCTTCCTACTTTACCTGTTTAGCATTTTTAGGATTTTGACTGTAGTTTGTTCATTGCTATTCACCCGTTGTCCCATTGTCTGTTTCATGGTACGATGACGGGATCTCTGAGCCTGGCCTCCTCCATCTACACCTGCGGACTGCCCCGCCCGACCCGCCTGGGAGTGCTTCAGTCCTGCACCGGACCTGTCCACGTTCAGCGGCCACTGGTCCACGTCCTGTAGCTAGCTTAGGTCCTGGATCATTAGCTTGTCCGTCCGGAGGAGCGGATCCCTTTCTCATATGGGTCTCCCTCCCTGTGGGTTTCCCTAGTTCTCCCCAAGGTTTCTCACTTTTTCCGAGTTTTTCCTTGTCGATGCAGGAGGGTCTTGTTGGACAGTTAGTGTCCAACAGAAAGGATTGGTGATGATCAGGACACTTTAGCATTCTACAACATGTATGGACATTTTCTTCTGTGTGTGCTTTATAATCTTCATGTGTTAACTGTTGATTCTCTGACCTGTGTTGGTGATTTCAATGGTTTTGTTAAGTCTCTGAGATGACTTCTGTTGTGACCTAGGGCTATACAAGAATACATTGTATTGTATTGGTATATCTCCCCCCTGGACTGCCACCTTAACGTGGTGGGGGAGTTTGAGTATTCGGGTGATCCTGAGAGCTATGCTGTCTGGGGCTTCATGCCCCTGGTAGGGTCTCCCATGGTACACAGGTCTTTATGCCCCTGGTAGGGTCTTCCATAGTACACAGGTCTTTATGCCCCTGGTAGAGTCTCCCATGGTACACAGGTCTTTATGCCCCTGGTAGGGTCTCCCATGGTACACAGGTCTTTATGCCCCTGGTAGGGTCTCCCGTGGTACACAGGTCTTCATGCCCCTGGTAGGGTCTCTCGTGGTACACAGGACTTCATGCCCCTGGTAGGGTCTCTCGTGGTACACAGGTCTTCATTCCCCTGGTAGGGTCTTCCATAGTACACAGGTCTTTATGCCCCTGGTAGAGTCTCCCATGTACACAGGTCTTTATGCCCCTGGTAGGGTCTCCCATGGTACACAGGTCTTTATGCCCCTGGTAGGGTCTCCCATGGTACACAGGTCTTTATGCCCCTGGTAGGGTCTCCCGTGGTACACAGGTCTTCATGCCCCTGGTAGGGTCTCCCATGGTACACAGGTCTTCATGCCCCTGGTAGGGTCTCTCGTGGTACACAGGTCTTCATGCCCCTGGTAGGGTCTCTCGTGGTACACAGGTCTTCATGCCCCTGGTAGGGTCTCCCATGGTACACAGGTCTTTATGCCCCTGGTAGGGTCTCTCGTGGTACACAGGTCTTTATGCCCCTGGTAGGGTCTCCCATGGTACACAGGTCTCAGGTGACGAGTCAGACGAAGCGTGGTCCGAAGCCAACCATGGATTGCACAAAGTTAATACCTGTGATGTCGCCCGGCATGGAGCAGCCGGGGCCCCACCCTGGAGCCAGGCCTGGGGTCGAGGCTCGAAAGCGAGCGCCTGGTGCTGGGCCTTAGCCCACGGGGCCCGTTTGGGCTCAGCCCGAAGGGACGACGTGGGCAGTCCCTCCAGTGGACCCACCATCTGCAGAGGGGTCCGTGGGGCCTCGGTGCAGAGAGGACTGGGCAGCAGTCGAAGGCAGAGACCTCGGGGACCCAGTCCACACACCCAACATTGGGCTCTTGGGACGTGGAACGTCACCTCACTGGGGGAAGGAGCCCGAGCTCGTGGTGGAGGTCGAGAGATACCTAGAGATAGTCTCACCTCCACACACAGCTTGGGCTCTGAACCCAACTCCTTGAGAGGGGTTGGACACTCCACTTTTCTGGTGTTTCTCGTGGGGAGAGGCGGCGAGCGGGGGTGGCCATACTCATTGCCCCCCATCTCAGCTCCACGTGTTGGAGTTCTCCCCGGTGAATGAGAGGGTCGCGTCCCTCCGCCTCCGGGTGGGGGACAAGTCTCTCACTGTTGTGACGCCCTACGGGCCTAACAGCAGTGCAGAGTACCCGACCTTCTTGGAGTCCTTGGGAGGGGTACTGGACAGTGCACCGCCCGGGACCACGCGTGTGACGGGTCACTCGTTTTACCTGAACTGAGGTGCACAAACTTCCTTGAGTGTCCCACTCGAGAGGCTGGTGGAGCACGGCAGGCGGGCCGCGGCGGTGTCCGACAACAGAGCGAGGGGACTGGGCGTCTCCGGCGTTCTCTCCGCGGTGTGGAGCTGGGCACCTCGAGTCGGCGAAGGAGGCGCAGACACCGGGGAAGGCGAGGCGGTCTGCTCGTTCGTAGCCGCTCCTCCAGGACCCCTTTGCCCTCCATCTACCTGGCCAACGTCCAGTCTCTGCCCAACAAGACAGACGAGCTCCTGTGTCGGGTCCAGAGCCAGCGCGAGGCCCGGGACTGCGCTGTGTTCTGTCTCAGCGAGACGTGGCTCCACTCGAACGTCCCGGACTCTGCTGTTCAGCCCCCGGGATTCACCGCTCACCGCTCGGACAGAGTGAAGGAGACCACGGGCAAGGCCAGAGGCGGAGGTTTGTGCTTTTTAATTAATCAGCGCTGGTGCACGGACACTCGAATCGTGAACCAAACATGTACTGCCAATCTGGAATGCCTGGTCTTGAGCTGCCGCCCTTTTTATCTTCCCCGTGAGTTTTCAGTGATATTTTTATGTGCTGTTTACATTCACCCACGTGCGGATTACAAAGTAGCCCTACAGGATCTGAGCGAGATCCTTCACAAACATGAGTCTGCTCATCCTAACGCAGTCATCATTGTTGCTGGGGATTTCAATAAATGTAATTTAAAGACTGTACTCCCGAACTTTTACCAACATGTGACTCAAGCTACAAGAGGAGCACATGTTCTGGATCACTGCTACAGTAACGTGAAGGGAGCTTACAGGTCCAGTCTCAGACCTCCTTTTGGAAAGTCTGACCACTCCTCTGTTCTCCTTCTTCCTTCTCAGAGGAGCAGGGAACATAAACCAACCTCTCACACTGTGCAGTGTTGGTCTGAGGAGGCTAGCATGAAGCTACAAGGTTGTTTTGATGCTACGGACTGGTCTGTGTTTCAGTCAGAGGACGTCAATGAATTCTGTGACGCTGTGTCTGGATACATACGCTTCTGTATTGACGGCTGTGTCCCACAGAAGGTCATTAAAGAACATTTTAGTCAAAACCCTTGGATGAACACGGAAGTGAAACTGAAACTTCATGAGCGTGCGTTGGCGTTTCAATAAAATGATACAGTTGCTTATAAGTTAGCCTGTTACTCATTGAAACGTTCTATTAAATCTGCAAAGCGCAGTTACGGGGACAGGTTAAAGAGTTATTTTGAGGAAGATGACCCTCGGCGCATGTGGAACGGTATTAAAGCCATCACATCGTGGAAACCTAGCGCTGGGAAAACTGCATCTGTCGGCCAAGCTCTGCCAAACGAGCTGAACACGTTCTACTGTCGCTTTGAATCCGCTGATGCCTGTCCTACTGTATTCCCTGAGTGTTTCAATCAAGGTACCTTCACCGTGACTCAGGAGGATGTCAGGCGTGTCTTGTCCAGGACCACAGTCCGGAAAGCCCCAGGCCCGGAAGGCATCCCTCCTCGTGTTCTGAAACTGTGCTCTGAGCAACTTGCCCCTGTGCTAACAGACATTTTCAACCTGTCGCTAAGGAACTGTACTGTGCCGAACTGCTTTAAAGAGTCGACCATCATTCCAGTTCCTAAGAAAACTCCTGTGACATGCCTGAATGACTATCGTCCTGTGGCACTGGTTCTCCTCAGGGATGTATTTTGAGTCCTTTGCTTTTTACTTTGTACACTCAGGATTGTGTGTCCTCCTCTGACTCAAACTTGATCATCAAATATGCTGATGACACCACCATCATCGGTCTCATCAGTGACAATGATGAATCCTCTTATAGAGCAGAGATACAAAATGTGGTTCAGTGGAGTCAAACTAACAACCTCCAGTTGAACGCATCCAAAACATGTGAACTGGTCTACGACTTCAGTCGCAATAGTTCTCATTTGCCTGTCGTAATCGACAACTCCCAGGTGCAGATCGTAGAGGAGTGCAAGTTTCTGGGTTTAACTCTGTCTAACCTGAAATGGGTTAAAAACACTGACCGAGTCGTTAAGAAAGCTCGTCAGCGTCTCTACTTTCTGCGTAAACTTAGAGAATTTACCACTAACTCTAAGATTCTGCTTAACTTTTATCGCTGCACCATTGAGAGTTTACTTGTTGGTTCTGTGTCTGTGTGGTTTGGAAACATCACAGATAAAGAAAAGAGAGCTTTAAACAAGGTGCTCCGCTCTGCAAAGAGGACCGTGGGCTGTGAGCTTCCTGTTCTGGAGGTTCTTTATAAATCCAGACTTTTAAACAAAGTTCTTAGGATTGTTAATGACTCTTCTGGCCACCCTGGGAAAGCCATGTTCCAGCTTCTTCCCTCTGGCAGAAGATATCGCTCTCTGAGATGCAGGACATCTCGTTACGCTAAAAGTTTTTATCCACAAGCTGTTATCAGTGTGAACAGAGCACTTTAAAGATTTGCACTTGTTTTGAAACTGTTTTAGTCGATCGATTTCACAGTGACATTTGTTGACTGTTTTATTTGTTTTATTTTTGTCTTTTAATGTTGTTTTATGTCTGTATTTGTCTGTGCACACTGGTGACTTTTGCTAATGTATTCCAATGTGGTGTTTTTACTGCAAATGGCAAATAAAATGAATCTGAATCTGAATCTGAATCTGGGACTCCGTTATTCTCCTGGGGGACTTTAACGCCCATGTGGGGGACGCCAGTGACACTTGGAGAGGGGTGAAGGGGAAGACCGGCCCTGATCTGAACCCGAGCGGTGTCCAGTTGTTGGACTTCTGTGCCAGTCACAGTTTGTCCATCACCAACACCATGTTCCAGCACAAGGGTGTCCACCAGGGGGCGCCAGGACCTGAGGCCGGAGGTTGATGATCCACTTTGTTGTCGTGTCATCTGACCTTTGACCGCGTCTCGGACACTTGGGTAAAGAGAGGGGCGGAGCTAAAGAGAGGGGTCACCGATCACCACCTGGTCGTGAGTTGGATCTGCTGGCAGGGGAAGAGGTCGGTCAGACCTGGCAGACCCAAGCGTGTAGTGAGGGTCTGCTGGGAACGTCTCGCTGAGCCCCCTGTCAGACGGACTTTCAACTCTCACCTCCGGGAGAGCTTTTCCCAGGTCCTGGCGGAGGTGGGGGACATTGAGTCTGAGTGGACCATGTAGTAGTAGTCCTGGTTTAGTCTGGTTTAGTCTGGTTTAGTCTGGCTTAGTCTGGTTTATTTTGGCTTAGTCTGGTTTAGTCTGGCTTAGTCGTGGCTTAGTCCTGGTTCAGTCTGGTTTAGTCAGGCTTAGTCTGGTTTATTTTGGCTTAATTTGGTTTAGTCTGGCTTAGTCTGGTTTATATTGCCTTAGTCTGGCTTAGTCTGGTTTAGTCGTGGCTTAGTCCTGGTTTAGTCTGGTTTAGTCTGTCTGGTTTATTTTGGCTTAATTTGGTTTAGTCTGGATTAGTCTGGTTTAGTCTGGTTTAGTCTGGTTTATTTTGGCTTAGTCTGACTTAGTCTGGTTTAGTCTGGCTTAGTCGTGGCTTAGTCCTGGTTTAGTCTGCCTTAGTCTGGTTTAGTCTGGCTTAGTCTGGTTTATTTTGTCTTAATTTGGTTTAGTCTAGCTTAGTCTGGTTTAGTCCTGGTTTAGTCTGGCTTAGTCTGGTTTATTTTGGCTTAGTCTGGCTTAGTCTGGTTTAGTCTGGTTTAGTCTGGTTTAGTCTGGCTTAGTCTGGCTTAGTCTGGCTTAGTCTGGTTTATTTTGGCTTAGTCTGGCTTAGTCTGGTTTAGTCTGGTTTAGTCTGGTTTTGTCTGGTTTAGTCTGGCTTAGTCTGGTTTAGTCTGGTTTTGTCTGGCTTAGTCTGGTTTATTTTGTCTTAATTTGGTTTAGTCTAGCTTAGTCTGGTTTAGTCCTGGTTTAGTCTGGCTTAGTCTGGTTTATTTTGGCTTAGTCTGGCTTAGTCTCGTTTAGTCTGGTTTAGTCTGGTTTAGTCTGGTTTAGTCTGGCTTAGTCTGGTTTAGTCTGGTTTAGTCTAGTTTAGCTGCTGTTTTGGTTGTTTTGGAGTGTCTTCCTGGTTTGTGCTGGTGTTCTGTGGAGATGGTCTGCCGCCGCGGGGCCTCTGCTGCTGGATGAACGTGCTGCGGCAGACGCCTCGTGTCCATGCAGCTCATGGTCGTCACCGTTGCAGTGAAACACAGCTTCATGGTTCCACTGTTTCCAAGTCACGTGTTTTGAGTCAACATCAGTCGGACCATCAACCGCAGACGGACCATCGGCCACAGACGGACCATCAACCGCAGATGGACCATTGACCGCAGAAGGACCATCGGCCGCAGACGGACCATCGACCGCAGACGGACCATCGATCGCAGATGGACCATTGACCTCAGACGGACCATCGGCCGCAGACGGACCATCGGCCGCAGACGGACCATCGGCCGCAGACGGACCATTGGCCCCAGACGGACCATTGGCCGCAAACAGACCATCGGCTCCACACAGACCAATACTCAGTCGTGACACACTCGTCGCTGGTACAGACCTCAGGAAGGTTCCTCCAGAGGAGAACACACATGGTTCCTCTTTTGCTGCTGAATATATCCAGCCGTCGGATCAAGTCTGAGTCTGTAACTGATGTGTGTGTGTGTGTGTAACTGATGTGTGTGTAACTGATGTGTGTGTGTCTGTGTCTGTGTCTAACTGATGTGTGTGTGTGTGTGTGTGTGTGTGTGTGTGTAACTGATGTGTGTGTGTCTGTGTCTGTGTCTAACTGATGTGTGTGTGTGTGTGTAACTGATGTGTGTGTGTCTGTGTTGTGACAGCTGCAGAGTGTGTTTACTGCAGCTGTGGGGCGCTGTGACCTCATCAAACCGGGACAGAGGTTAGAGCCACCTCCAGCATAAGCTCTCTCTCTGGTCTCTCTCTTGTCTCTCTCTCTGGTCTCTCTCTGGTCTCTCTCTGGTCTCTCTCTCTGGTCTCTCTCTGGTCTCTCTCTCTGGTCTCTCTCTGGTCTCTCTCTCTGGTCTCTCTCTTGTCTCTCTCTCTGGTCTCTCTCTGGTCTCTCTCTGGTCTCTCTCTCTGGTCTCTCTCACTGGTCTCTCTCTGGTCTCTCTCTGGTCTCTCTCTGGTCTGGCCTCTGGTCTGGTCTCTCTGGTCTCTCTCTGGTCTCTCTCTGGTCTGGTCTCTGGTCTGGTCTCTCTCTGGTCTCTCTCTGGTCTCTCTCTCTGGTCTCTCTCTCTGGTCTCTCTCTCTGGTCTCTCTCTGGTCTGGTCTCTCTCTGGTCTCTCTCTGGTCTCTTTCTGGTCTCTCTCTCTGTTCTCTCTCTGGTCTCTCTCTGGTCTCTCTCTGGTCTCTCTCTGGTCTGGTCTCTCTCTGGTCTCTCTCTGGTCTCTCTCTGGTCTCTCTCTGGTTTCTCTCTCTGGTCTCTCTCTCTGGTCTCTCTCTCTGGTCTCTCTCTCTGGTCTCTCTCTGGTCTCTCTCTGGTCGCTGGTCTGGTCTCTCTGGTCTGGTCTCTGGTCTGGTCTCTCTGGTCTCTCTCTGGTCTCTCTCTGGTCTCTCTCTGGTCTCTCTCTGGTCTCTCTCTGGTCTCTCTCTGGTCTCTCTCTCTGGTCTCTCTCTGGTCTCTTTCTCTGGTCTCTCTCTGGTCTCTATCTGGTCTCTCTCTCTGGTCTCTCTCTGGTCTCTCTCTGGTCTCTCTCTCTGGTCTCTCTCTCTGGTCTCTGTCTGGTCTCTCTCTCTGGTCTCTCTCTGGTCTCTCTCTGGTCTTTCTCTGGTCTCTCTCTCTGGTCTCTCTCTCTGGTCTCTCTCTGGTCTCTCTCTGGTCTCTCTCTGGTCTTTCTCTGGTCTCTCTCTCTGGTCTCTCTCTCTGGTCTCTCTCTGGTCTCTCTCTGGTCTCTCTCTGGTCTCTCTCTCTCTGGTCTCTCTCTGGTCTCTCTCTGGTCTCTCTCTCTGTTCTCTCTCTCTGTTCTCTCTCTGGTTTCTCTCTGGTCTCTCTCTCTGGTCTCTCTCTGGTCTCTCTCTGGTCTCTCTCTCTGGTTTCTCTCTCTGGTCTCTCCCTGGTCTCTCTCTCTGGTCTCTCTCTCTGGTCTCTCTCTCTGGTCTCTCTCTCTGGTCTCTCTCTCTGGTCTCTCTCTCTCTGGTCTCTCTCTCTCTGGTCTCTCTCTCTGGTCTCTCTCTCTGGTCTCTCTCTGGTCTCTCTCTGGTCTCTCTCTGGTCTCTCTCTCTGGTCTCTCTCTGGTCTCTCTCTGGTCTCTCTCTCTGGTCTTTCTCTGGTCTCTCTCTCTGGTCTCTCTCTGGTCTCTCTCTCTGGTCTCTCTCTCTCTGGTCTCTCTCTGGTCTCTCTCTAGTCTCTCTCTCTGGTCTCTCTCTGGTCTCTCTCTGGTCTCTCTCTGGTCTCTCTCTGGTCTCTCTCTGGTCTCTCTCTCTGGTCTCTCTCTCTGGTCTCTCTCTGGTCTTTCTCTGGTCTCTCTCTCTGGTCTCTCTCTCTGGTCTCTCTCTGGTCTCTCTCTGGTCTTTCTCTGGTCTCTCTCTCTGGTCTCTCTCTCTGGTCTCTCTCTCTTTCTCTGGTCTCTCTCTCTGGTCTCTCTCTCTGGTCTCTCTCTCTGGTCTCTCTCTCTGTTCTCTCTCTCTGTTCTCTCTCTGGTTTCTCTCTGGTCTCTCTCTCTGGTCTCTCTCTGGTCTCTCTCTCTGGTTTCTCTCTCTGGTCTCTCCCTGGTCTCTCTCCCTGGTCTCTCTCTCTGGTCTCTCTCTGGTCTCTCTCTGGCCTCTCTCTGGTCTTCTCTCTGGTCTCTCTCTCTGGTCTCGCTCTCTGGTCTCTCTCTCTCTGGTCTCTCTCTCTCTGGTCTCTCTCTCTGGTCTCTCTCTCTGGTCTCTCTCTGGTCTCTCTCTGGTCTCTCTCTGGTCTCTCTCTCTGGTCTCTCTCTCTGGTCTCTCTCTCTGGTCTCTCTCTCTGTTCTCTCTCTCTGTTCTCTCTCTGGTTTCTCTCTGGTCTCTCTCTCTGGTCTCTCTCTGGTCTCTCTCTGGTCTCTCTGGTCTCTCTCTCTGGTTTCTCTCTCTCCCTGGTCTCTCTCTCTGGTCTCTCTCTCTGGTCTCTCTCTGGTCTCTCTCTGGCCTCTCTCTGGTCTTCTCTCTGGTCTCTCTCTCTGGTCTCTCTCTCTGGTCTCTCTCTCTCTGGTCTCTCTCTCTCTGGTCTCTCTCTCTGGTCTCTCTCTCTGGTCTCTCTCTCTGGTCTCTCTCTGGTCTCTCTCTGGTCTCTCTCTCTGGTCTCTCTCTGGTCTCTCTCTGGTCTCTCTCTGGTCTCTCTCTCTGGTCTTTCTCTGGTCTCTCTCTCTGGTCTCTCTCTGGTCTCTCTCTGGTCTCTCTCTGGTCTCTCTCTGGTCTCTCTCTGGTCTCACTCTCTGGTCTCTCTCTGGTCTCTCTCTCTGGTCTCTCTCTTCTCTCTGGTCTCTCTCTTGGTCTCTCTCTAGTCTCTCTCTCTGGTCTCTCTCTGGTCTCTCTCTCTGGTCTCTCTCTCTGGTCTCTCTCTCTGGTCTCTCTCTCTCTGGTCTCTCTCTCTGGTCTCTCTCTCTCTTCTCTCTCTGGTCTCTTCTCTGGTCTCTGGTCTGGTCTCTCTGGTCTGGTCTCTGGTCTGGTCTCTCTCTGGTCTCTCTCTGGTCTCTCTCTGGTCTCTCTCTGGTCTCTCTCTGGTCTCTCTCTGGTCTCTCTCTGGTCTCTCTCTGGTCTCTCTCTCTGGTCTCTCTCTGGTCTCTCTCTGGTCTCTCTCTCTGGTCTCTCTCTCTGGTCTCTCTCTGGTCTCTCTCTCTGGTCTCTCTCTGGTCTCTCTCTGGTCTTTCTCTGGTCTCTCTCTCTGGTCTCTCTCTCTGGTCTCTCTCTGGTCTCTCTCTGGTCTCTCTCTGGTCTCTCTCTGGTCTCTCTCTCTGGTCTCTCTCTCTGGTCTCTCTCTCGGTCTCTCTCGGTCTCTCTCTCTGGTCTCTCTCTGGTCTCTCTCTCTGGTCTCTCTCTCTGGTCTCTCTCTCTGGTCTCTCTCTCTGGTCTCTCTGTCTCTCTCTCTGGTCTCTCTCTGGTCTCTCTCTCTGGTCTCTTCTCTGGTCTCTCTCTCTGGTCTCTCTCTGGTCTCTCTCTCTGTTTCTCTCTCTGTTCTCTCTCTCTGTTCTCTCTCTGGTCTCTCTCTCTGGTCTCTCTCTGGTCTCTCTCTGGTCTCTCTCTCTCTCTCTCTCTCAGAGAATCAAACGTTCAGACACAGAGAATCCAGCGGTAACAAACACACATTGTCCTTAAATGTCGATGGATCAATAAAATCAAGTTTATTTATGATTCATGCAGTGCAACACAGCACTTTACAAAGACATACACATTTACAAGCTTTTTATTTTCATGATATATCATTGTAATTTGCTTAGTAGTCCTTCTCACATTTTGGTAATAATAGTAAATAATATAAATACACAAAATAAAAACAAAGGGAACAGCACAAAACAAAGAGGGCTTACAGTTTCAAGTTTTCAAACAAACAAAATGTACAAGCATTTTAAAACATACTAAATAAGAAAAAACTAAAAAAGAAAAAGAAAAAACACAAAAAACTCATGCACAGCTAAAAAGAGTGGTTTTAGGCGTTCACTTTCAGGAAGACTGTTCCAAATTATAGCTGCATAAATTTGAAATGCTGCCTCCTCAGTCCTCATGGGTGCTCCTGAGTCCCAGCAGGAGGCCAGTCCCTGTGCTCCTCAGAGTCCCAGCAGGAGTCAGTCCCTGTGCTCCTCAGAGTCCCAGCAGGAGTCCAGTCCCTGTGCTCCTCAGAGTCCCAGCAGGAGGCCAGTCCCTGTGCTCCTTCAGAGTCCCAGCAGGAGGCCAGTCCCTGTGCTCCTCAGAGTCCCAGCAGGAGGCCAGTCCCTGTGCTCCTCAGAGTCCCAGCAGGAGGCCAGTTACCTGTGCTCCTCAGGAGTCCCAGCAGGAGGCCAGTCCCTGTGCTCCTCAGAGGTCCCAGCATGAGGCCAGTCCTTGTGCTCCTCAGAGTCCCAGCAGGAGGCCAGTCCCTGTGCTCTGGACATGGAGAGACGTTAAAATCTATTCTCTGGGCCACAGGAAGCCGGTTCAGAGACCTGAGAACTGGACTAATGAGATGGTACTTCCTGGTTCTCGTCTGGACTCGAGCTGCAGAAAACACTTTATCACAGAGCAGCAGAAGGTGATGAGCTCCTATCCTCCAGTTGATGCAAAGTCAGCTTGGTCTGCTCTGGTTCAGAGTGAAATTCTGAGTGCTTTATTTGCTTTTTTGGTCTGGGATCAGTGTAAAACCAAGAACAGCTAAATAACAATTGTAAAACCCAAAACAACAACTGTTTTAGAGCGACTTAGAACATAGAACTAAGTATTTGTCACAGTAAGTAAGTAAGTAAAAAGGTCTGATTATTATTTGATTAAAATCCAGTGTGGTGACATGCGATGAGTCAGCGCTTCTGGAAACGAACCCCCGAAAAGACACCACATTGAGTCAAGCTAGAATTAAACCATCAATTCTAAGTGGGAGAGAGAGTTCCAGCTCCTCATTAGCATAGTCTTTTGAAGGATCAGTGTGGGGGGGTGAGGGGGTGAGGGTGTTGGGGGGGGGGGGAGGGTGGGGGGTGGAGGGGCGGGGCGCACACAGGGACAGGAATAGAACCAGCCTTTGTGTTGGACGGGATCAAGAATGAGCAAAGTGCAAAAGAGTCGGTCACAGCTTTCATTTGGAGATGCTCCAGTCCCAGAGACCCACATTTTACTTTCCCGTCTCTTCCCAGGCTCCAGACGATTGATTCATGACTCGGGATTTTAGGACGTTTTTCTCAAATCCTTCACAGAACATTAGTAAGATTCATGACGTATTTTTGGGCACAATAGAAGTAAAGATACAAAGTACAGTGGTCCTTGTTTATTTATGACAAGTGAAATCTGTAAAGACCAGAGAGAGAGCAGAGAGAGACCAGAGGGAGACCAGAGAGAGACCAGAGAGAGAGCAGAGAGAGACCAGAGGGAGACCAGAGGGAGACCAGAGAGAGACCAGAGAGAGAGCAGAGAGAGACCAGAGAGAGAGACCAGAGGAGAGAGCAGAGAGAGACCAGAGAGAGACCAGAGAGAGAGCAGAGAGAGAGCAAGAGAGAGACCAGAGAGAGAGCAGAGAGAGAGACCAGAGAGAGACCAGAGAGAG
>OZ035834.1:32323567-32391176 GCA_964034765.1 Knipowitschia caucasica | reverse complement strand
CAATTTGGCGTTGCTTGGCAGGACAACCAAAAAAAAAACTGTTTGAGAATGAATTCAGGCCAGCAAGGTACGGGCCCGGCCATTACAGCCCAATTTACGATGCCATGGTTTATGGGGGCCGCCTTTATCCCAAAGTTTGACGGCGAGACCAACAAATTTGAACCATGGAAAGCTCAAATAGAAGCTATGATGAGAGCACAAGGACTGGGCATACAACAAGCAGCAGATTTCATTCTGTCAGCCCTTGAAGGAGATGCCAAGAGAGAGCTGCTTCTCATCAGTCAGAGAGAAGAATTCCAGCCAAAAGGTATTTGATCTATTACAATCGCTTTATGCAAAACCAGTAAGCAAAGCTCAATTGCGAAGCCATTTTTTTAACTGTAAACAAAGAAATGATGAAGGTGTAGACGCTTACATCTTACGCCTCCGTGAGCAGTTTAAGAAATGGCAAGAACAGGATGGGGCGGAGGCTGCAGACGAGGACGATTTGCTGCTTGACCAATTAATGGTAGGTTTAAAAAAGGGCCCCATTAAACAAGAACTGAGCAGGCAAATGCGCCGAGAGGGACATATGACTTTTAAAAATGCTTGTAAAGAGGTTAGGGCACTGGCATCTGAGTACGATGAAGATGCTTTACAGTCTAATAGGGTAACTTGCGCTCCACAACAAAGAGTACATTTTGACCATGAACATTTAAAGACTCTGATAAAGGCTGAGCTGAAGGAAGAACTTTTTAAGGACATTAAAATCGAGATGGAAGAACAACTTAACTCTCTCTTCTGGCCTTATTTCAGAAATTAAGGCACAATTTTCCAACCACCAACAGTCTGCTGGGACTCCAACTGGCCAAAGAGCAAGACCCCAAAGCCGGTCTGTAGGCACACCCTTTAAGTGGGACCCAGAGGGTAGGCCCATTTGTGTGAACTGTGGGGGGGCTGGACACACTCACCGGTGGTGTCCCCAGAGGCTTCAGAGGTCTCAGGATTTTTGACTCTCCCTGCTGCTGAGGGCCAAGCAGTGGGGGCAGTTCAGTTGGGGGCAGAACCTGAAGCCAGTGCTCCACCGGCCTCAAAGTCTGCCCTAATTGGTGAGTGCCCTGATGTTTTGATTAAGATTAATAACCAGACTATCCCTTTTGTTCTAGACACGGGATCCCAGGTCACCTTGGTCAGCCAGACAATGTTCGAAAAATACCTTAAAGGCACAGGTGTGAGTAGTGCAGACACTGTGCCATGGCTGACTCTCCAGGCCGCAAACGGGTTAGAAATCCCATACATTGGCTATGCCATTGTGGACTGTGTGATAGGAAGTATGGTGGTACCAGGGAAAGGCATAGTAATTGTGAAGGATTATTGTCTAGGCCCAAATAAGGGGATATTGGGAATGAACATAATCAGGTCAGTCTGGTCCACTCTCACACAGGGCAGCCACCCGGGTCTCCTGGCATTCCAGACCACCATGCCAACAACGGAGGGGAGAGTCTGGTCCAGAGCCTTTGTTGACTGCCAGCGGGTCACAGCCAGATGCCGAGCCCCACGCTACGAAGGAGTCGCTAAGCTGCCACACCAGTCCCCAGTCGTCATTCCACCACAATCTGAAATCGTGTTGTGGATGCAGGTAACAAACAGCCCCCCTAATTCGTCTTGTGATGTTCTTCTAGAACCCGTATTGGACGGCGAGTGTGAGTGGCAAGTTGGAAGGACCTTAGCGACCGTGACTGGGGGAAGCGTTCCGTGCCGGGTCTGTAACCCTAATCCATACCCGGTGGAAGTACCCCAGCGGCGGCCCCTTGCCAGAGTCACTGAAATAGATGGCGCTGACGTACAGGGACAGAATGAGCTGGTGCTTAACCCGGTGGCCCCTGACGTAGTGGAAGTAGCTGTGAGGCATGTGGGAACGGCGGTCACACAAGATGAGGCCCCCCACCCAGTCCTGACACTTCAGGGTGAAGGCCTTACGCCTGAACAGCAAGACAAAATGACACAAATGCTAAATGCATGGAGACATGTATTCTCTCATGAGGAGGATTTTGGACGGACGGGGGTGATAAAACATCAAATCCCCACCTGTTCTGCTGCCCCCAGCCGTGAACGGTACCGCCCAGTTCCACCTAGCCTGTACAAGGAACTTCAGACCCTCCTTAAGAATATGCTGGACAGCGGAGTGGTAAAAGAGAGCTCCAGCCCATGGGCAGCCCCAATTGTATTGGTGCGCAAAAAGGATGACAGCTGGAGGTTCTGCATCGACTATAGGAGGCTCAACGCCCTCACCCACAAAGACGCATATCCCCTGCCTCGCATTGAAGAGTCGCTCACTGGGCTAAAAGCAGCCAGGTGGTACTCTACACTGGATTTGGCAAGTGGATACTGGCAGGTGGAGGTGGATGCTGCTGATCAGGAGAAGACGGCATTCACGACCCCGTTTGGACTGTACGAGTTCGAGCGGATGCCGTTTGGACTATGCAATGCCCCTGCCACCTTTCAGCGGCTCATGCAGCGGTGCCTGGGTAACCTTGTTAATGACTTTCTCCTAATCTACCTTGATGATGTCGTGGTGTTTTCCCCAGATTTTCAGAGCCACATGCAGCACCTGGAGGACGTTTTCCAAAGGTTGAACCAACATGGCCTCAAACTACAACCCAAGAAGTGCCACCTGTTCAGACGACACGTAACCTATTTGGGCCACGTTATCAGTGAGAACGGGGTGGCTACTGACCCAGCCAAGACTGACTCTGTTCGAGACTGGCCCATACCACAAACAGTAAGGCAAGTAAAGTCATTTCTGGGCTTTGCAGGATACTACCGCAGGTTTATACCGGGCTTTTCAAAGATTGCTAGGCCTCTCCATGCCCTGACCCGTAACACTGCATTAGAGAGGAAATCCACACAGGTGGTGTGGACTAATGAATGCCAAGAAGCTTTCGATTCCCTTAAACTTTCCCTGCTGGACGCTCCCATTTTGGCATACGCAGACTTTACTCAGCCATTTAGGTTGTATACCGATGCAAGTTTTGATGGGCTCGGGGCAGTGCTAGCCCAAATCCAGGATGGGAAGGAAAGGGTAGTTGACCAAAACTATAGTTCTTTTAAATTGGAACTGCTGGCCTTGAAGTGGGCGGTAACTGAAAAGTTCAAGGATTATCTGTACGGGTCAGAGTTCACAATCTTCACTGACAATAATCCCCTGGTGCATCTCGAGACTGCGCGCTGTGGTGACAGTTTTTGGAGTAATTACATTAAAACCAGCCGCAGCAAATACACGGACGTCAAAGGCCTTTTATCAATGCAGACGACCTTCTGACGCCATGCTGAGCTTTGTGAAGGTCCCTGCTGTCTGTCACACCCTTGTGTCTTTCCGTCTTGCATCTGTATGACCTGCATTTCCACCATTGTCTGTCTGTTCACACCCCATGCCACTGCCACCACAGGGGATAGCGCCGGCGCTTCCTGTGCGCCTCCTCACCGGTGGCCCCCTCCGCTCCGTTGTGGGCGTGACTATCTTTGGTGTGTGTCTTGTATACAGGAAGCTCGGAGCTCTGGCCCCCAGAGCTGGGACATGCTGCTTTTGGAGTGTATGTGCTGGCTCTCCGCACTGTGCGTTAACAATAAACTTACGCTTTTGATCAGACAAAGACCTTTGAGTTTTCTCCTTCATTGGGTAGAAACTTCCCTAACAATTTGGCGTTGCTGGCATGTCTTGGCATGGATACTTTCGGCGGGGACGAGCGGCTTTGTTTGGCCGACCTGGATCACCAGCCTCTGTTCCTTTTTGGAGACAAAGGAGGGCGCGCTCGTCCCGCGCACGGAAGGAATCCTTTTGCCACACAAGACCAAAAAGAACCTAATCTGGTGAGTCTTGTCTTTTCATCTGCGTAACGAGCCCAGGGCAGCACTTAAGTGTACACGGGGATTTGTTTATTTATGTATTTTTGGGGTATTTCATTCATTGCCACAGCATAGTCTGTGTGCGGGATTTTTTGGGGGGCTTTTTGTTCTAGATTGAAACTAGCGGCTGCGCGTTAGTATCGCATTGTAAGCGACCCTGGAATCTCTGAGTGTCTTCAGCCAGAACCGCTCCGTTTTCAAGAACGCGCGCTCGCTGGTTGAACCAGCGGGGGGGGGAACGGAGCGCCCCAAAGTGGGTAGGAGCGGGAGAGACTAAGCGGGTTAGGCCCATTGTTCGTACGAGAAAATGGGTAAAATCAATCTACAGATGCAAGCTGTGAAGTGCTTGCCTATGGTGCAGGTCATCTGCGTGATAATTTAGAAGAAGAAGGGAAGAAAAAAAAAAAATATACTTGGTTTTAAGAATATCACGGCAAAAGAGGTTAGAGAAAGAAATATGTAAAAACAATAGCTCCTCCGCCTTTCACCAAAGCGGAGAACACACAGGCGCACACACACGCCCTCTCTCACCTACTAACCCTTTCACACTAGGAGCAGAACTCCATGCTAAGTACGCGCCCAAACAAGGCGTTGGGTTTTTAAAAAATGAAGCAGACTACTGTTGTCTCTTTTCCCTCTTCCCTATCCAGGTCTGTCGGCGCCTTTCCTCCGCGCTCTGTCCTCTGCCTCAAAGCACCAGCCCCACGCCCCAACCACAGGCGGCGCCCGCACCAGCTGAGACCCCGCGAGAAGTGGGCCCAAACCGCAGAAGAAGAAGAGGCGGAAACAGACACACGCTCAGGAAACCACAGAAGAAGAAGCGGAGGAAACAAATATGTGAGACACCGACAACTGCTTTGGAGCACAGAGAGAAACTGCTCCAAATCCCGTGACTGTTCTCCACGGAGGGGGCAGCGTGATATACCAAACGCACCCGCGGAAACCCGCTTGAAAGTTGTTCCCGCACCGCAAACAGAAGAAGCCATTGTGACCGGCACGTTTGGGTTATTCACCAACCCTCATGGACCACATGCTAACGCTCTGGGCTACCTGGGCCTCCTGCGGACTTTGAAAAACTTCCACAGCCCGGCGGAAAGACTGTGTGCTCGACATGGGTCGAAGGACTGTTACCGGAGGAGGCGTTAAAGGCAGAGGGCCTCTCAAGCTCACACGGGGCCAGAGGACGGCAGAGGCGGGCACGGAGGAAACACGAGCGACTGACCAAACCTGGGTTCACATTCGTCACCAAAGCGACCGCTCATGTAAGTTGAACAACAACAAATTGCAATTGGCACTTTTTAGAGATAATTCATGCCCGTAATATACGCTAACAACCTGTGGTGTACAAGTTAAAATTCTGGATGACTCCGGGGCAACAAATTCTGTGCTAAAAGTGACAGCCTTTCTGTCTCCCCTAAAATGAGCGGCCGCTTCATATTCTAATTAGCAGCGTCGGAGAGACGACTAAAGAGCAATTTACGTCACCGCTAACGTGTTTTGATTCTCAGGGCAACCAGCTTAAACATTCTTTTCTATATTCCCCATTGTGCCCGGTTAATCTACTAGGCCGAGACCTTATGTGCAGACTCAATTAAAAATAGATAAATAAAAGGAGGCACCGGTCCCAAAAGTTAACTACCACTGGAAATTGACACCAAACCCTGAGATTGCTAAGTTATTAGCCACAACAAGTGGATAGTGACGCCCGCACAAAATTTGGAGGTCAACCACGCGAACGACCTAAGCTGCTCTCTCCGGTCGTTCCCAGACAATAACTTGGAGTTTGAAAATTCATGCAGTGTAGTGAAGATAGGCTAACGGAGTACGTTTATTGAGATAGGCACCACTATCTGTGCTACTTAATGAGTAACAAAAACATTTTTATCGTGAAACAAAGGTGAAGTATTAAAGTTTGAGACTAATTTACATTTTTAATGAATCCGACCTGGCTTTATTGAAAAAGAAAAAAATAAGGAAAATAAACATTTTTTTAGGTGACAAGAGCTCATTAGAGATATAGGGGACACAATCTGTGATAAGCCCGAAGTATAGACCACGTGGTAAACACTAAAGTTGGAAATGGATCCTTTTAGGAAAACTCTTTTAAAGCTCTGCAGGCTCTGAAAGTTGCAACAATAAGAAATAGCTCATGAGACAATTGGAATTGGACATGGAAAAATATAACAAAGTTAAAAGTACAGGCCTTCTGTGTTGTTATATGTTTGTGTGTGTTATATGTTTTGTGTATGTTATATGTTTGTGTGTCATGTCAAAGTACACCACGCTGACCTTAACAAACTCTGGACCAATACTAACGTGGGGATCGGCCTGTGATGTGACTGTGATATGATATGAGTGTGATGTGTGAAATAAGGAGTGAAATGAGGAATGCTGAACGGAGAATGGAATAACAAATGTGTCTGTAATGTTTTAATGTGATCATGGAATAATTCTTTTTTGTCAACAGCATACGGTGTAAGTACTAGAGATTCAAAGATAACGACCTTTATTAAACAGGTGTAAAAGTGAGAGTACTCTGGGATGAGTACTCTGAGAAAAGTACTCTGCGGAAAGTACTCGGAGATGAAATACCTCGCTGAAGATATTGGGAGTTCCTCCCTCTGCTGTTTGCCCTGACAGTGATTCGGTCCAACCGCAGTGAGCGGTCATTGGGCGGAGGACAACTTTGGTTTGTAAACTCACATTTAGGGGAGTATAAAATTAGAAACATACATTTTGTTGTTCTGTATTTGGCTACAGCCTCCGCCCTGATGCCACACACCACCTGTCAATGCAGTTATGTTTTGCCCAATTGGGAAAAAGATTGACAAGCGAAAGTGGGCATTTTTTGTGTTTTTTTTTTTGTGTTCTGATATTTCTTTTTCAGATGAGAGATAAACTACCCCTGCTCCAGGGATGACAGTAGTATGGATCAGGAGGAAATGAGCCTCCACTTTGGCACAAAAGCCCACAATATGAATTGAGGACGATCCGGGAGAAAAGCAACTGGAGATGAACGGAACAGTCGGTACTTTTGCAGCCTCACTGAGGGCCACTGAGACCCACTGCTTACTTCTCAGCAAAACTCGATCCCGTGGCAGCAGGGTTGCCTCGCTGCCTGCGGGCTGTGGCTGCCGCTGAGAAAGCGGCCCTAGCATCACGTGACCTTGTGGGATACACTGAACTAACTTTGCTTGTGCCCCATGCTGTTTCCCTGATCCTGTTAGAGCAGAGGGCCTCTCGCCTTTCTGCGGCTCGTTGGCTGGGGTACAACACGGTGCTCTTTGAACTACGGTGAAGGAATGCACACAGCTGAACTCCTCCTCGCTGCTGCCCACGCCAGAGGAAGGGGAGGCACACTGCTGTATCGCCACAATAGAGCAGAGATGCACTCCCAGGCCAGACCTGAAAGAGGTGCCTCTGACTAATCCTGACTTGATTTTTTTTATATACAGACGGAGCCGCGTCACGTGACAACACTGGGAAGAACCGAGTCGGCTATGCTGTGTGTTCTGATTTTGATACTATAGACTCTGGTAGTTTGCCCCACTACCACTCAGCACAAACCGCTGAGCTGGTCGCGCCCACCGGGGCTTGTGAGCTGGCAGCGGGCAAAACTGTTAACCTATTCTGTGATACGCGCTATGGTTTCTCTGTGGTGCACGACTGGAAAGCACTGTGGAAACACCGCAATTTTATGAAATCTGATGGTAAACCAATTCTTAATTCCACACAGGTTGAACGTCTGCTGAAAGCTGTAATGTTGCCCTTAGAGATCGCTGTATGCAAATGCCAGGCCCACACTAATGCCACTGATCCCATCTCTGCAGGGAATCGGCGCGCGGACAAGGCAGCGGCATACGCACCTCTACACACACACACACACACTACCTCACTCAAGACGTTGATATTTTCTACTCCAGCAGAGACGCTGCTGTGGGAGGGGAATGGGGCTCAACGACGGCATGGTGTGTGTGGCTGGGACCAGACAGCAAACCGTGCCTACCACGGCATTTCTTCAGACAGTTTGCAATTTTAGCACATGGTCGAGACCATGCCTCAAAAGGAGGGATGATGTGTGATTTAATCACACAAAATTGGTATACAAAGGGGTTTACGGCATTTGCACAGAGATTCAGCCAAACATGCGCTATATGCCCCGCGCACAACCCAGGTAAGTCCCAAAAGTATCCAACAGGCTGCTCATCCTCCGCCCCTGCGCCCATTTCAACATGTCCAAAGGGACTTTGTTGAACTCACACCATGCCAAGGTAAGTAATACTGTCTGGTTCTGGCGGATCTCTGGTCCAAATGGACTGAAGTATTTGCAGGCATACACGCCACAAGCAACGCGGTGGTGAAAGCTCTGCTCACAAAAATTGTGCCCCGAGAAAAAATCTCTAGTGACACTGGCAGTCACTTTGTAGCAAAAGTCATTGAGGAAGTGGGTGAATTTCTGGGCATTGATATACGTAAACACTGCAGTTACGCCCCCTGGCCCGGAGGCGCGTGCGAGCGAGAGAATGGCACTCAAAGCTCTGCCGCTAGCCCTCATGTACATGCGCATGAGAGTCCCATTCGAAATCCTCTGTGCCAGACCACCCAACTTGGGCGAGGGACCCCCGAACAGAGATCTGCCAAGCACCTCTTTGTGTGATGACGACATGCTGTCCTATTGTAAGGAAATTAATGCACTTTTGTCCTCTATTTCTGCCCAGGTCAGGAGCGCCCTGCCACAGGCTGCGCAGGCGACTGGGTCCTGGTGAAGGAAACGAGACGAAAGCACTGGCGGTCCAAGCGCTGGCTCGGCCCATTCCTCGCCCTCCTGGGGACGGACACTGCCGTTAAGGTCGCGGAGAGGACAACTTGGATCCACGCCAACCACTGTCGTGCGGTGCTGCCACTGAGGGCCATAGACGAGGACACCGAGGGCGCGGACGGACCAGGCCCATCCGCGGCTCCCTACGATGAAGAAGTTGGCCGGCGTGCGGCCACCGTCGGTGAAGCAGGCCAACAACAACACCCAGAGAATCCCAGCGTTCCCGAGGCGACCCCCCTTTTGCCCAACTCCCCAGCCCCCGGATCCCAAGGCTTGGGAGCCATGAAGGCCCTGAGCGCTCTGCTCAGCTGCAGCAAGTATGCAGAGCTGCTGCCCATTCCAAAGATTTCTCCAGAGCTTGTTCCCTCTGGCCATAATGCAGATTTGAGCTCTGCTGGAGTGCCCCCCTGGTGTCTCGTCTCCCGTGTGTCCGGAGGAGGTGGAGATGAGGGCTGCTCTACAGTTCCTGATGAGGCACATGGTGAAGCGTGCTGTCATGAGGTCTCCCATCAAATGAGCTTTGGGCCTGGCCGATCTGGAGCGTGCTCAAGCCATGGTCTCCACACCCCAAACCCCGAGCACTCTGCCCAACCGAGTGCTGAGGCCAAGGCTTCAACGCAATTAGAGTCTTGCCGCTCCAAGACCAAACATCGCCATGACCACTAACGCTCCACACACGCTCATAGGGAGCGGTGCCACTGACTGCGAGACGGCACTGCTCGTGAGTATTCCCGCGGAAAAGACTACCGAACGTAGACCGGCATGGGCCCTTGGACTGTTATGCTGGCCACACTGACACTACTTTCCGTGCTGACCGTGTTTATTATGTTAATATTGCCTTCTCTTATCGCTGTCCGGATCCATTGTGTTATTATAATGTGCTCTTTCTTTTATTGACAAGCATGTGTCTTTTCTTGTCCACTTTGGACAGCAATAATTTAAGTGTTTCAAGCTTGAAGGTGGTGTGATTACGATGCCTCTGGTATTTAACTGATTAATGCAAAAATGGTTTTGAATTATCAAAAGAGGGGAGTGTGGTGACAGTTTTTGGAGTAATGACATTAAAACCAGCCGCAGCAAATACACGGACGTCAAAGGCCTTTTATCAATGCAGACGACCTTCTGACGCCATGCTGAGCTTTGTGAAGGTCCCTGCTGTCTGTCACACCCTTGTGTCTTTCCGTCTTGCATCTGTATGACCTGCATTTCCACCATTGTCTGTCTGTTCACACCCCATGCCACTGCCACCACAGGGGATAGCGCCGGCGCTTCCTGTGCGCCTCCTCACCGGTGGCCCCCTCCGCTCCGTTGTGGGCGTGACTATCTTTGGTGTGTGTCTTGTATACAGGAAGCTCGGAGCTCTGGCCCCCAGAGCTGGGACATGCTGCTTTTGGAGTGTATGTGCTGGCTCTCCGCACTGTGCGTTAACAATAAACTTACGCTTTTGATCAGACAAAGACCTTTGAGTTTTCTCCTTCATTGGGTAGAAACTTCCCTAACAGCGCCTAGGGGCCACTGAACAGAGATGGGTGGCCCAGTTGGCCAACTTCAGGTATACAATCAAATACCGCCCAGGCACAGAGAATAAAAATGCTGATGCACTTTCCAGGCTCCATGAAAAGAGGCCAGAGGAAGCACTTGTACAAGCTGTGGGTGCTGTGGTCTCCAATGAGGGAACCTGGGAGGAGTACCAGAGCGAAGATTCAGATCTTGCCCAGCTTCTGCAGTGGAAAACACTCGGACACCTTAAGCCTGAGGTACGTGGACACTTTTCCCCCTACTTACATGGGCTGATAAGGGACTGGGATAGGATTAAAGTGAAAGGGGGTGTGCTGGTGAGAGAGTGGGAAGAGGGAGGCTCCGAACTCATGTTGTCCCAAGTTCTGGTCCCAAAACGGAAAGCTCAAGATGTGTGGAAAAACTATCACGAGGGGATGGGACACCCAAGTTGTGAACGGACTTTAGCTATTGTAAGACAGCGTTGTTACTGGCCAGGAATGGCCCGGGACATTAAGGGCTGGACAAAATCATGTCACCAGTGTGTCTGTAATAGAGCTGGCCCCTCCGGAAGGGCCCCACTGCACCCAGTTAGCACCTCATATCCTTTTGAGGTTGTAGGCATAGACTATTTGTCCCTTGGGCGCCCAGACGATCGCTACCAATATATACTTGTGATGACTGATCTATTTTCAAAGTATGCTGTTGCAGTGCCCACAAAGGACCAGTCAGCTGAGACTACAGTGAAAGCCCTTTACACTCACCTGATCCACACGTTCGGCTGTCCGGAACGTATATTGTCCGATCGTGGGGCTGCCTTCGAATCTGCACTCATGGCCCAGCTCTGCCAACTCTACGGGTGTAAGAAGAGCCGCACTACAGCATATCATCCGCAAGGTAACGGGGCTTGCGAAAGATTCAATCAAACACTAATACGACTCTTGAGCTCCCTGACAGAAACTTTGCAGACCCAATGGCCCACTAGCCTCCCCACACTGGTGCAAGCCTATAACAATACAGTACTACAGGGATTACGCCACACTACCTGGTATTTGGACGACACGCGAGGCTCCCTGTAGACTGGATGACTGGCTTGGGAACCACCGGAGAGAAGCACACTCTAGACGGATGGGTAAAACGACACCATGAGGCCCTAAATCTTGCGTACCAGACAGCAAAGACACAGTCCAGACGCAGGAGGGAGCAAGATGAGGGCCGGTATAATCTTAAAGCCAGACTTGGACCACTACTACCAGGTGAGCGTGTCCTAATCCGTGTCTTCCGCAAGGGGTCGAGGGGAAAGCTAACACCAAAATGGGGCCCGGAGCCATTTGTGGTGGTGAGGAGACTCCAGGAAGACCACCCGACCTACATGGTTCGACCAGAAGGGAGAGAAGCACCTAGCCGTACGGTTCACCGGAATAATCTTCGTCTTTGCCCAATTGACTTTGTGCAGGAAAGGCAGCGACCGGCGGCACCACAACAACTATCAATTGGACACCAAGCTGATGAGTTGCCCCCCCCCCACACTTTGGCTCCCAAGGCTGGCGCAACCAGAGCTCCCCCGCAACGAAGCACCCCAGCCAGTAAGCCCACTGACCCAAGAAATGGCCCAGTTCCCCCTGTGAGACGTTCCTACCGGTCAAATATTTGCAGGCCCCCTGTTCGGTATCAAAGGTAATTGGCCGGGACGACCAACTATAGAGGTGGGGGGTAAATGTCAAACATAGATTTTAGCCTGGGACTCCAAATCTAAAGCCAGTGTTATTTGAGTGTAGTGTTTTTAGTGTGACCTTGTTTTTAGTAGTTCTATATACTGACTTTGGCTTGAGCCTGGGACAGTCCTGATTGATAGCCCTCCCCCTCATGATTGATTGGTCGGACTGGAGGACTTTCCCCTTTTTAAAACCCGGACAGAGGGACTGAGAGGAGGAAGGAAATCGGAAGCGTTACGGGGGACGAGGACAGAGGACAAGGGGAAACAAGGACCGGCACGCACCAGGACCGGCACGCACGCGGAGCAGCACGCACGAGGAGCAGCACGCCCCAAGGAGAGACCTGCAGAGCCCACATACAACGCCCCGTAAAGCTGAGTATACAGGGACGTGATCAAGCAGCCTCAGTCGGTGTGTGTGCGTGCGCGTGAGACCGGAGCGTGATTGCCCACTCTCTCCGCAGCTGCATTGGCGTGGCGCATCAGGCCCCAGCCCAAGGAGCAGCAGACCCGGCCCAGCAGAGAGCGGCCCCAGCAGAGCGGAGCAGTGCGCCAGGCCCAGCAGAGAGCGGGCCCAGCAGAGAGCGGGCCCAGCAGAGAGCGGGCCCAGCAGAGAGCGGGCCCAGCAGAGAGCGGGCCCAGCAGAGAGCGGGCCCTTAACCTTTTATTTTGACCAGACCTTAAGACCCTTAGTCTTATTTTAACTCTTAATTGGCCATTTTAATTAGCGCCATAGGGCATTTTATAATCATATTTATTAATAAAAGTATCTGAAGTCTAAGCCTTTTATATTCATTTTTAAACAGTTATTGGTTGTTCCACACCTGACGTGTGTGTGTGGCGCACTGACGACGCTCCGTAGGCGAAATGGAACACCCCGGATCTGCTGCCTCTGACAGAGGACGTGAGAGCCCTGCACTCACACATGGACCAATGTCGGAGTAAATATTTAAATGATGGGGTAAATTCTGAAGTGGCCTTGGGACTGTCTGAACCGGAGAGAAGGTTCTGTCGGCATTTTGAACGGATTGAAATCAGAGGTAAGAGAGGCCGTAGGGTCCCGCTTCTCTCGACCCCAGAAATGGTCAAAGCTATGGGATTTTTGGTGAAGAACCGGGCGGCTGGTTCTGTCTCAAATGATAACCCATACTTTTTTGCAAGGCCGGGCGCGCCTACATTCAGTGCCTTGTGAAAGTATCCGGCCCCCTTGAACCTTTCAACATTTTGCCACATTTCAGGCTTCAAACATAAAGATATAACATTTTTTGTTGTTGTCATGAAACAAGTGGGACACAATCGTGAAGTGGAACGAAATGTATTGGATAATTTAAACTTTTTTAACAAATAAAAAACTGAAAAGTGGGGTGTGCAATATTATTCGGCCCCTTTACTTTCAGTGCAGCAAACTCACTCCAGAAGTTCAGTGAGGATCTTTGAATGATCCAATGTTCTCCTAAATGACTGATGATGATAAATAGAATGTACCTGTGTGTAATCAAGTCTCCGTATAAATGCACCTGCTCTTTGATAGTCTCAGGGTTCTGTTTAAAGCGCAGAGAGAACCATGAAGACAAAGGAACACACCAGGCAGGTCCGAGATACTGTTGTGGAGAAGTTTAAAGCTGGATTTGGATACAAAAAGATTTCCCAAGCTTTAAACATCTCAAGGAGCACTGTGCAAGCAATTATATTGAAATGGAAGGAGTATCAGACCACTGGAAATCTACCAAGACCCGGCCGTCCCTCAACTTTCATCTCAAACAAGGAGAAGACTGATCAGAGATGCAGCCAAGAGGCCCATGATCACTCTGGATGAACTGCAGATAACTACAGCTGAGGTGGGAGAGTCTGTCCATAGGACAACAATCAGTCGTGCACTGCACAAATCTGGCCTTTATGGAAGAGTGGCAAGAAGAAAGCCATTTCTCAAAGATATCCATAAAAAGTCTCGTTTAAAGTTTGCCACAAGCCACCTGGGAGACACCAAACATGTGGAAGAAGGAGCTCTGGTCAGATGAAACCAAAATCGACCTTTTTGGCCACAATGCAAAACGATATGTTTGGCGTAAAAGCAACACAGCTCATCACCCTGAACACACCATCCCCACTGTCAAACATGGTGGTGGCAGCATCATGCTTTGGGCCTGCTTTTCTTCAGCAGGGACAGGGAAGATGGCTAAAATTGATGGGAAGATGGATGGAGCCAAATACAGGACCATTCTGGAAGAAAACCTGTTGGAGTCTGCAAAAGACCTGAGACTGGGACAGAGATTTATCTTCCAACAGGACAATGATCCAAAACATAAAGCCAAATCTACAATGGAATGGTTCACAAATAGACGTATCCAGGTGTTAGAATGGCCAAGTCAAAGTCCAGACCTGAATCCAATCGAGAATCTGTGGAAAGAGCTGAAGACTGCTGTTCACAAACGCTCTCCATCCAACCTCACTGAGCTCAAGCTGTTTTGCAAGGAAGAATGGGCAAGAATTCCAGTCTCTCGATGTGCAAAACTGATAGAGACATACCCCAAGCGACTTGCAGCTGTAATTGCAGCAAAAGGTGGCGCTACAAAGTATTTGCGCAAGGGGGCCGAATAATATTGCACACCCCACTTTTCAGTTTTTTATTTGTTAAAAAAGTTTAAATTATCCATTAAATTTTGTTCCACTTCACGATTGTGTCCCACTTGTTGATTCTTGACAACAATTATTTTTTATATCTTTATGTTTGAAGCTTGAAATGTGGCGAAATGTTGAAAGGTTTAAGGGGGCTGAATACTTTCACAAGGCACTGTATATAGTAAGTAAGTAAGTAAGCTTTATTTATATACCGCCTTTCACAGACCAGAGTCACAAAGCGGTTTACAATTGTTATTTTTTTGGGCATTTGTCCTCTCACTCCACACAGAGATAGAAGCGGGGTCGCCGAACAGGAGGCGCATGCCAGACCTATTGTACATATTTTTAGTGGTAGGGGAAACCGGAGTACCCGGAGGAAACCTACGCAGACACGGGGAGAACATGCAAACTCCACTCAGAAAGGCCCTGGTCCGGCCGGGATTCGAACCCAGGACCTTCTTGCTGAGAGGCGAGAGTGCTATCCACTCAGCCACCGTGCCGCCCATATATGGGGTTCAGACGCGTTAAGGCGGATCGCCCATGAATGTGGAGCCAAAGACCCCACAATGTTGTCATCAACCAGGCTTCGAAAACAGATCGCTGCCCTGTCAGCTGCACTCAACATGACAGAACAGGAGCAGGACACATTGGGCCTTGGAGCAAGGCAGAATGTTAGAATTCAAGGAAGTGCCTGGATCAGATCCAAATTCATCCCCATGGTAATTATCATCATCAACATGTTGCCTTTTTATGAAACTAAAAATCTGGGGTTTTTTTCTCTATGTGGTACAGAGAAATTATCGAAGGTTAATCCTGACACAGAGGGGACGAAAGGAACTTCGGAGCCAATAACCACTTAGCCACGAGCAGCCGACGGGACTGCTGCAACATCGTCTGGTGAACTACAACTCCAGCACCAGGCCACTTCACTCTGCCACACACCCCCACATACAGCCCCCCGTGTGGGTCAACACTCCCTCACCACCACCACCAAAGGCCTCACCATCACCACCAACAAAGGCCTCACCACCACCACCACCAACAAAGGCCTCACCACCACCACCATCAAAGGCCTCACCACCACCACCACCAAAGGGCTCACCACCACCACCACCAAAGGGCTCACCACCACCACCACCAAAGGCCTCACCACCACCACCACCAACAAAGGCCTCACCACCACCACCACCACCAACAAAGGCCTCACCACCACCACCACCAACAAAGGCCTCACCACCACCACCACCAACAAAGGCCTCACCACCACCACCAACAAAGGCCTCACCACCACCACCACCACCAAAGGCCTCACCACCACCACCACCAAAGGCCTCACCATCACCAAAGGCCTCTCCATCAACACCACCAAAGGCCTCACCACCACCACCACCAAAGGCCTCACCACCACCACCACCAACAAAGGCCTCACCACCACCACCACCACCACCAACAAAGGCCTCACCACCACCACCACCAACAAAGGCCTCACCACCACCACCAACAAAGGCCTCACCACCACCACCACCACCACCACCAAAGGCCTCACCACCACCACCACCAAAGGCCTCACCATCAACACCACCAAAGGCCTCTCCATCAACACCACCAAAGGCCTCTCCATCAACACCACCAAAGGCCTCTCCATCAACACCACCAAAGGCCTCTCCATCAACACCACCAAAGGCCTCTCCATCAACACCACCAAGGCCTCTCCATCAACACCACCAAAGGCCTCTCCATCAACACCACCAACAAAGCCCTCTCCATCAACACCACCAACAAAGGCCTCTCCATCAACACCACCAACAAAGGCCTCACCACCACCACCACCAACAAAGGCCTCACCACCACCACCACCAACAAAGGCCTCACCACCACCACCAACAAAGCCTCACCACCACCACCACCAAGGCCTCACCACCACCACCACCAAAGGCCTCACCACCACCACCACCAAAGGCCTCACCACCACCACCAAAGCCTCACCACCACCACCACCAAAGGCCTCACCACCACCACCACCAAAGGCCTCTCCATCAACACCACCAAAGGCCTCTCCATCAACACCACCAAAGGCCTCTCCATCAACACCACCAAAGGCCTCTCCATCAACACCACCAAAGGCCTCTCCATCAACACCACCAAGGCCTCTCCATCAACACCACCAAAGGCCTCTCCATCAACACCACCAAAGGCCTCTCCATCAACACCACCAAAGGCCTCTCCATCAACACCACCAAAGGCCTCTCCATCAACACCACCAAAGGCCTCTCCATCAACACCACCGAAGGCCTCTCCATCAACACCACCAAAGGCCTCTCCATCAACACCACCAAAGGCCTCTCCATCAACACCACCAAAGGCCTCTCCATCAACACCACCAAAGGCCTCTCCATCAACACCACCAAAGGCCTCTCCATCACCAAAGGCCTCTCCATCACCAAAGGCCTCTCCATCACCAAAGGCCTCTCCATCAACACCAACAAAGGCCTCTCCATCAACACCACCAACAAAGGCCTCACCACCACCACCACCAACAAAGGCCTCACCACCACCACCACCACCAAAGGCCTCTCCATCAACACCACCAAAGGCCTCTCCATCAACACCACCACCAAAGGCCTCTCCATCAACACCACCAAAGGCCTCTCCATCAACACCACCAAAGGCCTCTCCATCAACACCACCAAAGGCCTCTCCATCAACACCACCAAAGGCCTCTCCATCAACACCACCAAAGGCCTCTCCATCAACACCACCAAAGGCCTCTCCATCAACACCACCAAAGGCCTCTCCACCACCACCACCAAAGGCCTCTCCACCACCACCACCACCAAAGGCCTCTCCACCACCACCACCACCAAAGGCCTCTCCACCACCACCACCACCAAAGGCCTCTCCACCACCACCACCACCAAAGGCCTCTCCACCACCACCACCACCAAAGGCCTCTCCACCACCACCACCACCAAAGGCCTCTCCACCACCACCACCACCAAAGGCCTCTCCATCAACACCACCAAAGGCCTCACCATCAACACCACCAAAGGCCTCACCATCAACACCACCAAAGGCCTCACCACCAAGGCCTCACCATCAACATCACCAAAGGCCTCTCCATCAACACCACCAAAGGCCTCTCCATCAACACCACCAAAGGCCTCTCCATCAACACCACCAAAGGCCTCTCCATCAACACCACCAAAGGCCTCTCCATCAACACCACCAAAGGCCTCTCCATCAACACCACCAAAGGCCTCTCCATCAACACCACCAAAGGCCTCTCCATCAACACCACCAAAGGCCTCTCCATCAACACCACCAAAGGCCTCTCCACCACCACCACCAAAGGCCTCTCCACCACCACCACCACCAAAGGCCTCTCCACCACCACCACCACCAAAGGCCTCTCCACCACCACCACCACCAAAGGCCTCTCCACCACCACCACCACCAAAGGCCTCTCCACCACCACCACCACCAAAGGCCTCTCCACCACCACCACCACCAAAGGCCTCTCCATCAACACCACCAAAGGCCTCACCATCAACACCACCAAAGGCCTCACCATCAACACCACCAAAGGCCTCACCATCAACACCACCAAAGGCCTCACCATCAACACCACCAAAGGCCTCACCATCAACATCACCAAAGGCCTCTCCATCAACATCACCAAAGGCCTCTCCATCAACACCACCAAAGGCCTCACCATCAACACCACCAAAGGCCTCACCATCAACACCACCAAAGGCCTCACCATCAACACCACCAAAGCCCTCACCATCAACACCACCAAAGGCCTCACCATCAACACCACCAAAGGCCTCACCATCAACACCACCAAAGGCCTCACCATCGCCAAAGGCCTCTCCATCAACACCACCAAAGGCCTCACCACCACCACCATCAAAGGCCTCACCACCACCAAAGGCCTCTCCATCAACACCACCAAAGGCCTCACCACCACCACCATCAAAGGCCTCACCACCACCAAAGGCCTCTCCATCAACACCACCAAAGGCCTTACCATCAACACCACCAAAGGCCTTACCATCAACACCACCAAAGGCCTCACCATCAACACCACCAAAGGCCTCACCATCAACACCACCAAAGGCCTCACCATAAACGCCACCAAAGGCCTCACCACCACCACCATAGGCCTGGCCAGGGCACCCCACACACCCCCAGACAAAGCCCCATGCGCGGGGACACTGACTGTTGGGAGTGTGTTTCTGATAAATTGTTTTTTTCTTTCTCCAGACTCAGGAAGAAAGCCATGGTCACCTTCTAACGCTGTTGAAAAGACACTGAGGCGCTCTGCTCAGCCTGCAGTGAAGCGTCTCCAGAGGAGCTCAGACGTCGCACATGGAGTGTTGTGGTTTGACAAAATAGACTCCAAACGCAGATCCAAGGAGTAACAAGTAAATTTTAATAAAACAAAAATCACTGGAGAACAAAAATAAAGTCCAAAACAAGCTCCAGGAATGTACTGGGAAAGCAGGTCCTCCACCTGAGGAAAATACAAAAACCACGTTAAACAAGTCCAAAAACAGTCTCTCAAAAGTCTCATAAAATTCGTTGATTCACCGCAGTCAAGGGACGAACTGGCACTGGCTGAGTGGATTTCCAGCAAACAAATACTTTCCCCGATTGGCCTGATGAGACACAGGTGGGCCCTCGCAGCAGGGTTAGGGTTAGGGTTAGGGTTAGGGGAGGGGAGTGAGAGACAGGAGCACCAAAAACTGCCCTCATGACAGTACCCCCCCTCCAACGGGAGCCCCCCGGCGACCCCCAGGCTTCTCCGGATGGCGCTGATGGAAGTCCCGCACCAACAGCGGATCAAGGATAGCAGAGCGAGGAACCCAGGACCGCTCCTCCGGACCGTAGCCGTCCCAATCCACCAGGTACTGCAACCCCCGGCCACGCCTGCGCACATCAAGCAGCTGGCGGACGGTGTAGGCAGGCGCGTCGTCAACGATCTGGGGGGGAGGAGGGGGCCTGGCCGGAGGGTTCAAAGAACTGGAGGAAACGGGCCTGAGCTGGGAGACATGAAAAACTGGGTGGATCTTCATAGAGGGTGGCAGAGTCAGACGAATGGCCATGGGGTTAACGACCCTCTCCACTGGGAAAGGTCCAATAAAACGTGGAGACAGCTTACGAGACTCAGTCCTCAGAGGAATGTGCTTAGACGACAACCAGACCTACTGACCTGGCTGATAGTCTGGAGCTGGGGTTCTACGACGGTCAGCTAAAGCACGGTTGCGTTCTGTGGTTCGTAAAAGGGCTGCACGAGTGTCTCTCCAAATCTTGTGACAACGCCGGAGATAGTGATGGACAGACGGTATTATCAGTTCCTGCTCCTGCTCTGGGAAGAGTGGCGGTTGATAGCCCAAAGAGGCTTCAAAAGGCGTAAGACCGGTAGCAGAACACAATTGAGAATTATGAGCATACTCAACCCAGGGGAGGTGTGTGCTCCATAGGGTCGGGTTGTCTGCCGCCACACATCTTAGTGCTGCCTCTAGCTCCTGATTGGCCCGCTCTGCCTGACCATTAGTTTGGGGGTGGAACCCTGAGGAGAGACTGACAGTTGCACCAATGGATTTGCAGAACAGCCGCCATACCTGAGAGGTAAACTGTGGCCCACGGTCCGAGACGATGTCTGCAGGAAGCCCATGTAGACGGAAGACATGGTTCACCAGGAGATTTGCCGTCTCCAGAGCTGTAGGGAGCTTCGGTAGTGCTATGAAATGACCAGCCTTGGAGAAACGGTCAACAATGGTAAGTATTACCGAGTTACCTTGGGACAGCGGCAACCCTGTGACAAAGTCCATGGAAATGTGAGACCAGGGCCTCGAGGGAACTGGAAGCGGCTGGAGGAGTCCAGAGGCCGGGCGATGAGAGGACTTGTTACGGGCACAGACAGAGCAGGCAAGGACGTACTTTCTGGTGTCCGCATCCATAGAGTGCCACCAGAAACGTCGTTTGAGCAGATTCAACATGCGAGAAATTCCAGGGTGGCAGGAAAAGCGAGCAGTGTGGACCCATTGTAGAACCTGAGAACGTACAGAGTTGGGTACATAGAGGCGGTTAGCGGGTCCATTACCTGGGTCTGGTTCTGTGCGTTGTGCTTCCATAATCCTTGCTTCAATCTCCCAGGAAATTGCTGCCACAACGCAAGTTGAAGGGAAGATGTTCTCCTGTTTGGAAGGAGTGTCAGAACAGGAGAACTGGCGGGAAAGGGCATCTGGCTTGACATTCCTAGTTCCAGGACGATATGTTAAGGTGAAGTTGAACCTGCTGAAAAACAACGCCCACCGGGCCTGTCTAGAATTAAGTCTCTTGGCTGTTTGAATGTATGACAGATTCTTATGGTCGGTCCAAACGATGAACGGTTGTTCAGCTCCCTCAAGCCAGTGCCTCCATTCCTCTAGTGCCAATTTGATGGCTAAAAGTTCACAATTTCCGACGTCGTAGTTTCTCTCTGCCTGAGATAGACGTCGAGAGAAGAAGGCACATGGATGCAGTTTCTGATCCGAGCTAGACCTTTGAGAGAGCACGGCTCCCACTCCAGAGTCCGAGGCGTCTACCTCAACAACAAACTGGCGAGTCGGATCTCCTTGCATCAACACGGGAGCAGTAGTGAAACGTTCCTTTAATCTCCTGAAAGCCGACTCAGCTTCCTCTGTCCAGGAGAATGGAATAGAAGATGAGGTCAGCTTGCAGAGCGGCTGGGCAACAGAACTGAAATTGCGAATGAAGCGCCGGTAGAAATTTGCAAAGCCCAGGAACTGTTGGAGCTTTCGGCAGCTGGTTGGCTGTGGCCATTCTAAAACTGCCTTAATCTTTTGGGGATCGGGCCTCACTTGTCCTGCTTCAATTATAAACCCCAAAAAAGACACAGTGTCGCAATGAAACTCACACTTCTCTGCCTTAACATACAACTTATTCTCTAGGAGTCTCTGTAGCACCTGACGGACATGTTTAACATGTTCGGCTGGGGACTGGGAATAAATTAAAATGTCGTCCAGATAAACAAACACAAAACAACCCAAGAAGTCTCGGAGAACGTCATTAACAAGAGCCTGAAAAACTGCTGGGGCATTGGTAAGACCGAAGGGCATAACTTGGTATTCAAAGTGCCCAATAGGGGTCTTAAAAGCGGTCTTCCACTCGTCACCCTCTCTAATGCGAACTAGGTGGTAAGCATTACGCAGGTCTAGCTTAGAGAAAATGACTGCCCCTTGTAATGGGTCAAAAGCAGATGTGAGCAAAGGCAGAGGGTATTTGTTTTTTAACAGTTATGTTGTTCAAACCACGATAGTCAATACAGGGTTGTAACGACTTGTCTTTCTTTTCAAAAAAAAAAAAGCCAGCACCGACTGGGGACGAAGACTGACGAATTAAGCCCGCCGAAAGAGACTCTGTTATGTATTTTTCCATAGCTTCCCTCTCTGGGCGTGAAACATTGTAAAGACGACTGGAGGGAAGTGTTGCCCCGGGAAGAAGCTCGATAGCGCAGTCATAGGGGCGGTGAGGAGGTAGGGACAGAGCCTTCTCTTTGCTAAACACCTCCACCAAATCATGATAGCATTTAGGGACATTAGACAGATCAGGGAATCTGGGAGTCTCAGAATGGCTATCGGGAACTGAGACTACAGCGGAACGGAGGCAGTTAGTGTGACAACTGTTACTCCAACCCGTTATGCTACCCTGAGACCAGTCAATGGAAGGGTTGTGTAGACTCAACCAGGGATGCCCAAGCACAAGTGGTGTGTGAGGAGACGAAATAATCTTTAACTGAATCTCCTCACTGTGGTTTCCGGAGAGGCAAAGGGTAACCGGAACTCAGCTCCAGAATCAATTAACGCAGGTAAGGGACAAGAAAAAAAACCAAGTCTAAGAGTTGCGGGCAGTAATAGTCTGGGACGGGTCTCTAATTCAGCATGACTCACCAATACTCCCAGAGCTATTGGTGAGTCTGGTCTTTTGGCTTTCTAGGACAAGTACCAATTAAGTAGCCCGATTCCCCACAATAGAAGCACTGACCTAACCTCAAGCGCTGCTGTTATTCCATAGGAGATAGGTGTGCTCTACCCAGCTGCATGGGTTCATCTGTTTCAACTGGAGCAGTATGTGGAAAAGTCTCAGCAGCGGTTTGAAGAGTTGTAGGACCATGTACCATTGGAGAGGGTCTCGAACGTCCAGCCTTCTCGCGGCGGCGCTCACATAGGCGATTATCTAAACAAATCACCAACGAAATGAGAGATTTGAAAGTGGTCTCTTTGTCTCTACAGGCTAACTCGTGCTTCAGCTGCTCATTTAGTCCTTTAATAAAAATTTCCATTAGCGCTTTGTCATTCCATCCTGAATCGGCTGCCATGGTTTGGAACTCGACAGAATAATCTACTGCGCTGCGACTTCCTTGCTGTATTGTAATAAGACGCTTTGAAGCACTGCCAGCGTAATCAGGGTGGTCAAAAACTTGACGAAAACGCTCAATAAAAAAGTTGAACCCCATAGAGGCCAAGGGGCTATCAGAATCTTCTGCCTCTGCCCATGTTAATGCCCTGCCACGCAATAGTCCCACCATGAACAGAATTTTAGACTTATCTGTTGAAAAGGTGGCAGGCCGGAGTTGAAAGACGTTCGAACACTGTAGTAAAAATCCTCTACAGCTTCCCAGGTCCCCATGAAAAGGCTCGGGATGTGGAACAGGCACTTCAGGCTTGGCAATAGAGTCCTGAGGAGTGGCAGGGGGAGAGGGCGGCTGGGCATAGGTAAGTAAGTAAGTAAGTAAGTTTTTATTTATATACCGCCTTTTCACTGCAGATCTGAGTCACAAAGCGGTTTACAATTGTTAATTTTGGGCATTTGTCTCTCACTCCACACAGAGATGGGAGCGGGGTCGCCAGTACAGGAAGCGCATGCCAGAACTATTGGACATATTTTTAGTGGTAGGGGAAACCGGAGTACCCGGAGGAAACCTACGCAGACACGGGGAGAACATGCAAACTCCACTCAGAAAGGCCCTGGTCCGACCGGGATACGAACCCGGGACCTTCTTGCTGAGAGGCGAGAGTGCTATCCACTCAGCCACCGTGCCGCCCTAGCATAGGCATAGGCTGTGGATGAAAGATGGCTGGTGAGTACAGACATTTGATGCATTAACTGAGTCATATGTGCAACCAGTTCCTGATTTCCTTGGACAAGATGGCGGAGCGTTTCTTCATGCTGGCCTAGCAGGATTCCTTGATGAGAGACAGCCTCTCTAATTGATGCAGGTGTGTCACCATAAGGAAGATCCGCTGGATTCATCTTGGCCAGTTCGTTCTGTTGTGGTTTGACAAAATAGACTCCAAACGCAGATCCAAGGAGTAACAAGTAAATTTAATAAAACAAAAATCACTGGAGAACAAAAATAAAGTCCAAAACAAGCTCCAGGAATGTACTGGGAAAGCAGGTCCTCCACCTGAGGAAAATACAAAAACCACGTTAAACAAGTCCAAAAACAGTCTCTCAAAAGTATCACAAAATTCGTTGATTCACCGCAGTCAAGGGACGAACTGGCACTGGCTGAGTGGATTTCCAGCAGGGACGTGCGGTGAGGTTTGTGATTGGGGAGGCACTGACTTTAAAAGTCAGATTTACAATCATTATTCAAATAAAACAGCATTTAATCACCAATGCAATGACATCCACAAACTTTATATACTGTAAAGATAAGAGAACCAGCTTCTTTTAATAATCTCACAACAAATCTAGCTGCTGACTCTGCTCCGCATCAAACAACATCTTTAAGAAGCGCAGGTGCGAGAGACGCGAGGAGAGAGAGACGCGAGGAGAGAGGAGCAGAGAGAGACAGAGAGGAGCAGAGAGACGGAGACGCGAGGAGCAGAGAGAGACGGAGACGCGAGGAGAGAGAGACGCGAGGAACATAAACAATAATTTAAACAAGTTGCAGAACTCTTGAGCAGTGTTTGAATCAGTGTTTTTCGGAAAAGCACTACTTTGCCGGTATCTGTCAATGTTCAACATAAAACACAGATTAACAAACTCCTCCCCCGCAGCCGGACTAACCTCGTAAGTCCAGTGGTGGTCTCCCAGTCTATATTAATTCTTTCTTTGTTTGAAAGTCCAATTGAGAAAAAAAATCTTCATTCAAATCATCCATTTTCCAGCAAAAGAAATAGCATTTTGGGCTGATTGTTTGTTAGCAACTCTGGTATGAACTTTATGCTCACTATCACCCCTAGCGGTGAGGCACAGATACCGCCTGCCTCACGCCAAGCTTTTTCCTTGTGTGTTCATCTACGATCAAAAGACTTAAACTAAATATAAATTGTACACACATACGTGCAATACACTACTAAACACTAAGAGGAGTTTAAAAAATGTTTTTAAAGCAGGATATTTGAAACAAACGGTGATATATCAACTGCACGAGCTGAGTGCACTCAGACACACACACACACACTGTGAGGGAGCGGTCTGAGGTGAGGCACGCAGGAGCGCTGCCTCACCTCGTCTCTTTGAATAGGAATAACGGGATTTCGGCGATTTTGACTTCAGAAATGATCAAAACTGATGGGAACCGTGCCGAATATACATTAAAAGCATAGGACAGTGGATATAAATTATATATTTAAACTAAAATAATTATTAGTTTCCAATAATGGCAGGTGAGGCTCTGCCTCCCCTGCCTCCCCTGCCTCCCCTGACTGCACGTCCCTGATTTCCAGCAAACAAATACTTTCCCCGATTGGCCTGATGAGACACAGGTGGGCCCTCGCAGCAGGCACCTGCAATGGGGGAGGAGACTCACAGACACACAAGGGGAGGGGAGTGAGAGACAGGAGCACCAAAAACTGCCCTCATGACATGGAGAGCGATTAAGTTCTATCTCAACAAAAGAATAACTTCAATTAAAAAAACACAAACCAAAATCAACTTTGCATGTGTCCAAAACCTGTTTTTACCAATTCCCCAGAGCAGAGGAACTCTAAATCGGGTGAGATTAGGCCCTAATAGGGCTGGGAGAACCAGACTGAAGACCTGAGCACTTCACCCAGGACAGTTGAACTCTGAATCAGGTGACATTAGGCATTCATATATTAATGCCTAATGTCACCCGCCACTAGCAGCAGCCCTGGCCTGGTCCGGGTTAGACCTGTGCACCAGTTGGACCTGAGTACCCAGCCTTAAGCACCCCTCCTCGGGCTGCAAACCCTCCGTGCGGACGGAAAAACTCTGTGTGTCTGGGGCTACAATCTCAAACACTTAGGTTTTTATTCAAAGTGTGTGTGTGTGTGTGTGTGTGTGTGTGTGTATGTGTGTGTGTGTGTGTGTGTGTGTGTGTGTGTGTGTGTGTGTGCACTTGTTTTCAACTCCTGGTGGGTTCCATAACCTGAGATTCCACTCACGTCATGGGGACTGGTTTTACGTGGTGGGGCCCGAACACCGGACCCCACTGGTCCAAGCTTAATAATCAATGGGTAATGCTTTTCTAACGGTCCTTATGCAGTCTCTGTAAAAATATGGAAAGGACCCCTGGAGGTTTACTTTCCTGAAAAAAGTGTGTTATGTGTCAGAACCCTGGTGGTGGGTTGCGGGATATCAAGGAGGGGCACACTGGGGCAATTTCAGTCCAGCAGGCTGGAGCCAATCATGGAGCAGCACAACAGAGGCTGGAGCCAATCATGGAGCAGCACAACAGAGGCTGGAGCCAATCATGGAGCAGCACAACAGAGGAAATCAGGTGTCAGGCTAGAAAAGGTGCAAGTGTGTGGTTCATTAGGCTGCAGCCAATCACAGAGCAGCACACTGAAGCGCACGCTTACAAACCACTGGTAAGTGCTGACTACAAGTCATGACTTCAAATTGTTATATAGAATTATTACTAATTATTTGTTGTTTGTGCAGCTTAGTCAAGAGTCCCTAATTTATGAAGTCGACTCAGATTCTGACGATTTAACTGTCAAGAAGAAACCTGTAAAAAAGTATGGAAAAAGAAAAATCAAAAACACTTTTCTTCAAGACTCGGAAAGTGACGAACCAAAGGCAAATAAGATTGTTATCATGCAGCTGCAAAAGAAGAAAAATGGGGGGCGAGTTGACAGCAAGAGACACTTCTGCCTCTACTGTTCAATGTCCTGCCACAAAATGTCCCGTCATTTGACTAGAAAACATGGAAATGAAAGTGACGTAGCCAGAGCATTGGCTCTACCTGTGAAGTCTAAAGCACGTAAACTTCAGTTTGATTTGATCAGGAATAGTGGAAACCGTGAGCACAATTTTGAGGTTTTAAAGGCCGGCATTGGAACTTTAGTCCCAGCTAAACAGCCAAATTCCCCAGTTAAATCCAGTGAGTTTTTGCACAGTATAGACTGTGGGGCATTGCTTAAGCGAAAGTCGCTGTGGAGGCATGTGGCCAGGTGCCGGCTTTCACAGAAAGATGCCCAGGCTAAACCAGGTAGAAGTAGGGTCCAGTCCCTCTGCTCCCTAGCCCAGCCTGTACCGGAGGGCATCAGCAAAATTTGGGCAATGCATCAGGATGAGGTCACGGGTGTTGTCAAAGCAGAAAAGGGGATTCTGAGACTCGGAGAGCACCTGTACTTAAAACACGGGCATGATAAGACTAAGCATGATTACATTAGGCAGAAAATGAGAGAAGTCGGCAGTGGCGGCCGGCCAATAGAGGGCGCTAGGGCGCCGCCCCACCACTCACAACTTGCCATGTTACCTTGAATAAAACGTTAAAAAAAATAATAACATTAAAATATTTCGAAATGTATGTGTGTTTTATTTCAGATGTGGAAGAAATACTTTATAGTTTATGCTGAGTTGGATTGATTAAGCTCATCAGCGTTGTCTGTGTCGGACTGAGGACGTATTTCCGCCTCAGGGCCCTGTGCCGTCTATGGACTCTCGTTAAAAGTTGTACATGCGCAGTAGCTCCTCTTCAATGCAAGAGATAAGACGATTTGGGGGCGCAGGAGAAGTGCGCCCTGAGGGGGCGGGATCGCCCGCGACCTGTACTGTCACTGTCTGTGACGTCCGTTTACAGTGATTGACAGATCAAGCTGTGGGAGTTTGAGACGAACGTAAAGAGACGCAAAATGGAGAACGAGAAAAAGAATAATTCAGTTAGATCACTCCAAACAATACCGTTTGAGAGAAGATCATACCAGGAGAAGGTTGAGGTTAAAGAGCTTGGACCTGATCAGCCAAATATTACCATTAGTCAGCAGTCCAGCGACAGGGGGAGACGGTACACTCATACTTTTTCCAGGACCTGGTTCAGCGCCAAATCTTGGCTAGCAGCATGTAGCGAGGCTAATGCTTTATTTTGCTTTCCATGCCTCTTGTTTCAAACATCAGGATCTGACCCAGCATGGATCAAGACAGGTATGACTGATCTGAAGCACTTTTTAGAAAAGGCAAAGAAGCATGAGCAGACTGGTATCCACATGCAAAATGCCCTCAAATTAGCTATGTTTGGGAAGATAAATATTTCATCCCAGCTGGATGAAAGCTACAGGGTAGGGATCAGAAAGCACAATGAGGAGGTTGACAAGAATAGGCACATCCTATCAAAAATAATAGACTGTGTCAAATTCTGTGGTGCATTTGAACTTGCCCTGCGAGGCCATGATGAAAGTGAATCCTCAGGAAATCCTGGTGTTTTCAGAGGATTGGTGGATCTTGTAGCATCACTGGATGCAGTACTACATGAACACCTGCAGACCGCCACTGTGTTTAAGGGGACATCTAAGACCGTACAGAATGAACTCCTGGACTGCATGCTGTCAGTCATGAGAGAGTGCATCATTGGAGAAATCAGGAGTGCAGACTTTGTCTCCATTCAAGCTGATGAAACAATGGATATTTCTACTCAGTGTCAGCTTGTGCTTGTGATTCGCTTCATCGATAAAGCCCATCATGTCCAAGAGCGTTTTTTTGAGTTTATACCTCTTCAAAGTGCCACAGCTGATTCCATCGCCACTGCACTTCTTCATAGGTTGAGCTCCATTCTCCCTGACGACCAGAGGAGCAAGCTCATTTCCCAAGCATACGATGGTGCAAGTGTCATGAGAGGAGCAACAGGAGGTGTACAGAAGAAAGTCCAAGATGTTTATGTAAATGCTCACTATGTCCACTGCTATGCTCATCAACTAAACCTTATCATGCAGCAAGTGACTTCCCATATCCCAAAAGTGAGTCATTTCTTTTCAGACCTGGCTGGATTCTCTAGCTTTTTCTCAAGATCTCCAAAGAGAACCAGCGTGCTTGATAGAGTGGTAGCCCACAGACTTTCAAGAGCAAGCACAGTGAGGTGGAACTTCCACATCCGAGCTGTGAACACTATTTTTGAGCACAAAGAAGACCTGCTCCAGTGTTTTGGAAACATCAGGGATTCAGGAGAGTTGGATCCTACCACTGTGAGAGAAGCTGGAGGGTTTGTGAGGCTGCTGGAGGATGATAGTTTCAGCTTCTTCCTGAATCTGTTCCATCTCATCATGCCACATGTGGATATTCTCTACAGCCAGCTCCAGAAGAGGACCATCGATTCTGTCTTTGTTCAGGGAATCATGCAGAAGTTCACAGACAACATACAAAAGATCAGGTAAATTGATGTGTATGTTGCAATGTTTAACCCTCTTGATGCATTAATTATTTAAAAAAGAGCCACATTTTTCCACATTTCAATATTTGAAAAGTGGAAAAGTGATGCTTTTCTTTATTTTGAAATATTATTAGACTTTTATTTTATTATCTATCTTTATCTATTCTATGAAAATATGAATAAAATATGTTCTCATAGTTATATAATAAAAATTCTGTAAAATCTAGCTTTATAATTTTCTTGTCCTGTTTATCACTGAGGCAAACTTCATAATTACAATTTATCAGATTTTACACTATATTATCTACTTTTCAGTCAGGGTCAGTGTATTGGATGACTCACTAATGTCCAGTGAAGTGGATCATTTGCTAAAATACCATCCTGACCCATGCAGATATTGGAAACCAGCGTTTAGATAGAGACATTGTAGAGAATATGCTATGCATTAAAGAATGAATATTACTGATATTGTATTAATCACTAGTATGCTTGAACCACTCAATAATCCTTGTAATTTTATGTGGTGACTTAAGATTAACTTTTCTCTTATTGGCTCTGTTCAGAGACTCCCTCTTCACTCTCTGTGGAGAACACAGTGGCAGTCGATCTCAGCTGGCCAAGAAACGCCGCACCCTGGGCCCCGGTGAACTTCAGAGGGTATCCACAGAGGTGAGATAGAAGCTTAATAGTAGTGCTATATTATGAGAAAGGAGGAACAAAGCTTTGAATAGGCCTTGTAATCCACTTTAATGAAGGCGCAATGTTAATTTGTGCTTATTACTATTCAATGAACACATATTTCTTCATGACAAACAGGCAGATTGATTGATTGATAAATAGATAGTTATTACATAACTTTCTAAATACTTGTATTAGAAAGCTGACTGATAGCCATCTCCACATTGTACTAAACTGGTGCATTCCTTTTATAGGTTTGTGACACCATCTTGGTCCATGCAAAGCAGAGATTTGCCTTCACAAAGCATCTGATCAGTGCTACACTGCTGCAGGCAGACAGATTTCAACAGTACCACAGCCAGTTCCCTGAAGCAGCACTAAACACCACTGTGGAGGCTTACCCAATGCTGAACAAGAACAAGCTGAAAACTGAACTGTCTCTCATCTACAGCAATGATGAGTTCAAGAGCTGCAGTAGTGCTGTGGCTCTCTACCAGCTTTTCATGGAGAACAATCTTCAGGACACCTTCTCAGAGACTGTTGCTCTGCTTAAGATCCTCATCACAACTCCCATGACCACAGCTGAATCTGAGAGGTGCTTCTCAACACTGAAGAGAATCAAGACCTTCCTTAGGAACACAATGTCACAGGATCGTCTCAATGCATTGGCCATGCTCTCGATGGAGAAGAATCTTATTAAAACCATCCCTGACTTCAACCAAAGAGTCATTGAGAAATTTGCTACTCTCAAGGACAGAAGGGCAAAATTTATGTACAAAAAATAAGTAGGACAGTAGTACTGTACATTTAATTGTACTGTTACTTTTGTTGTTTTAATGTAAATACTGTGATGTTATACATCAAAGTTCTCACAAATCTGTTGCTTACAGTCCAATCCAATCCACTTTATTTCTATAGCACAGGAATCACTCTGGATAAGGGATCTGAACACGGGGTACCCACATGGCCTTAATGACCAATTTTAAAAGAACTTGACCCTACCGAAACCACCCCCTCCCCCCTTCTCCTCCTCCATGTCTCCCTTGGGGTGTGTGGATGGAGGAGGAGGGGTTGAGCCTACGCCTGGACAGGTGGAGGAGTAGCTCGACCCCGGACAAGGGTTCTACTCCTTTGCTCTCCCCTCTTTCTTCCTTACCACCATCTTTTCCTTAGTTTAATCCTGGCCCAATTCCTCCCCCCTTCTCCTCCTCCGCGTCCCCTTTGGGTGTGCGGATGGGGGAGGAGGGGTTGAGCCTACGCCTGGACAGGTGGGGGAGTAGCTCGACCCCGGACAAGGGTTCTACTCCTTTGCTCTTCCTCTCCTCTTTGCGCCCACTTTTGCGTATTACTTTTTTATTACATGTTATGTACTTAATTCTTTCCCTGTTAAAACATTATTTAAGCCTCGAAAGAAACAAAGCAAATAGCGCAACTGTCAAAACCGGAGTAGAAGTCTGACTGCCCCCAGAAATATGTTTAACTCTAATGGGCAATGAGGAAAATACCAGGTGATCCTTTACATGTAAGTTTTGACCAACTCATCCTAGGCCTGAGCCCATCTCGTTCAAATACCAGGGATTATCAGTAAAGTTTTTTACTTTATAAATACCGGGTGTTCCATATTCATGTTATACGTTAAAAGGTTCTCAACTAACACCTGGCAACCTATTTTACTCCAATTCTGATCATTCCCTTGAGACTAACCCTGGTCCTACGGACCCAATCATCACCCCTAGCCCTAACCTTAACCCTAACTCCTGACTCCTAACGAAGTCAGTGGTTATATGGTGGTATTGTTGCTACGATAACTGTGGTCTTGATTATTTTGATTATCTCTTTGATCCAATTAATGCTCACTGCTAAGTGTGTCATTTATTTATTTGTTTATTTATTAATACCGTAAATCCTCTAATATTGGCCTGTATTCAATTACTGGCCGGGTTTCTAATAGTGGCCTGGCCCCCTGATGGCGGAGGCAAATAAAAGCCGGCCTCACATACAGGCCGGGGGCTTGGAAAAATAAATAAATACAATAGTTTTATGCTTAAAAGCACCACAAGATGGCAGTGTCTACCAACAAATCCTGGCCTAAGGCCTGATCATGTGACCTTGTTGATTCTCATGTGAGGCTTCAGTCACAACAGTCAGTGTAAACTTACTTACTGCTGGTATATATATAGTCATCATATTCATAGCCGACCCAATAGAAAATTCCACCAGCCGCCACTGGAAGTCGGTAGGTTAATTAACGAAGCAAAAACCGCAGGGAAACTGAAAACAATTAAGGATTTCTTTATTCCTTCCAACTTTAACCATGTGATTGATGCAGTCAGGTCTGTGACTGGATATGATGAGGAAACAAATCAATACAAGACTCCATCCTTGGCCCTCAAACTCGGCCATAGCCTCAGAAAGCTAGCAGATATTCTTGAATGTGACTCAAAAATGGAGCATTGTGTTGATGAACTATTTATTAAAAACCTCCAACGAAGCCGGCTGCTTTTTGAGAAGAGGTGGGACGTCTGTGTTTCTTCTGCTGCCCTACAGACCCTCCGGCAAGCCAAGTGGAACACTCCGGACCTGCTCCCTCTGACTGAGGACGTTAGAGCCATGCATGCACATATTGAGGTATGTCGACCTGAATATGTGCAAACCCTAATAAGTGAGCCAACGTCTAAGCATTGGTCTAAACTGGCAGTTTTGACTCTTTGTGAGGTCATTATTTTCAATCGAAGAAGGGAAGGTGAGGTTTCAAAGATGCCACTGACAGCGTTTACCTTAAGAAGTAATCAATCAATCAATCAATCAACGTTTATTTATAGAGCGCCTTTCCTACACAAGGCAACGCAAAGCGCCTCACAACCCATATAACATCATGCATAAATCATCAAACATTAGAATTTAAGTAAACATAAAAAGACAGATTAAGAGCACAAGATATATAAAATCACACAAGTAGTTAAAAACCGTAAAAAATTAAAATCACACAAGGGATTACAATCATAAATAATCATAAATAATCATAGCGCATTAAAAAGATTAAAGATAAAAACAAATGTAAAATCATTCACTTGTATGCACAGCTAAAAAGAACTGTTTTCAGTTCAGTTTTAAAAACTGCCAGAGTAGACGCCTGTCTCACACTCTCGGGAAGACGGTTCCAGACTCTAGCTGCATGAATCTGAAACGCAGCCTCCCCATGTCTAGTTCCGACAAGTAAGACTGGGATCCATTCTGACATTGCTCTGGGACTGTCCCAACTTGAGAAAAAGCTGTGTCAGCATTTTCAACGCATTGAAATTAAAGGGAAAAGAAGTGGGAAAGTGCCGGTTCTTTTGACTCCTGAAATGATTGCTTGGATGGAGGTGCTGGTGGAGAACAGAAGGGCCTGTTCCAACTCTGACCATAACCCATACTTCTTTTCCCGCCCGGGCGCAGACACCCACATCAGGGGATCAGACTCCCTACGCCAGGTAGCCAAAGAATGTGGTGCGGTGCATCCAGAGATGCTATCCTCAACCAAACTTAGAAAGCACATAGCTACTATGTCTACAGTTCTCAATATGAAAGAGAATGAGATGGACATACTTGCCAACTTCCTTGGCCATGACATTCGCATCCACAGACGATATTACAGACTACCAGAGGGGACACTGGAGCTGGCCAAAATCAGCAAAGTGTTGATGGCCATGGAGCAGGGAAGAGTGACGGAATTCGAAGGAAAGAGCCTCGACCAGATACAAATTGAGCCTGAAGGTAATTCTTGATATTATTAAAATATGTATGATTTTTTTCCCCTAAAGGCCACTTGTATTTTTATTTTCTGTGCTACAGGGAGAGCAGTAGAGATCCTCTCACAAACGGACGGGCTAAAAGAAACTTCAAGCGGAGAACCTTCAACCATTCATCCAGATGCACCCCATGGTAGTGGCAGTGCCCCTTCTGGTAAGTGTACCAGGTGGGGGATTACAGCCAGGCTGCTTGGTCCTAACCCTGGGAGTGTATATTGCTAATATATTTTTATTTCTCTCCCTAGAACGTGTAAGAAAGCCATGGTCTGCATCTGAGGTGAAGGCTGTGGAGAAGACCATGACACCTTTCATACAGACTGGAAAGGTCCCTGGGAAGTCTCACTGCCTGGCCTGCATTAATGCCTCACCAGATGACCTTAGACATCGGACATGGAGTGGCATTAAATTCTATGTCAAAAATAGAATCACTGCAATTCGAAAAAAAAATCTAAAATAAAATTCCTTTAAAAGAGTTGTTTGGTTTCTATTGACTGTTTTGTATTACTTAAAGTAGTCCCAGTAAAAAAAGATTATGTCTAGGGGTCCCATTCTGAACGGCCCTGTCAAAGGGACCCACCAGGTAACAAAAACGTGTGTGTGTGTGTCTGTGTGTGTGTGTGTGTGTGTGTGAGTGTGTGAGTGTGTGTGTGTCTGTGTGAGTGTGTGTGTCTGTGTGTGTGTGTGTGTGTGTGAGTGGCCTTGGTTGGAGTAACAATGAAAACCCTGCTCTGTGATTGGCTGTGCTCTGATGGCCCTGTATGCAGGCTGCTCTGTGATTGGCTGTGCTCTGATGGCCCTGTATGCATGCTGCTCTGTGATTGGCTGTGCTCTGATGGGTCTTGTATGCAGGCTGCTCTGTGATTGGCTGTGCTCTGATGGGTCTGGTAATCAGGCTGCTCTGTGATTGGCTGTGCTCTGATGGGTCTGGTAATCAGGCTGCTCTGTGATTGGCTGTGCTCTGATGGGTCTTGTATGTAGGCTGCTTTGTGATTGGCTGTGCTCTGATTGGTATCGTTTGTGCTTTATGTAGTTACGTAACGTCAGTGTGCACGAGGCTGTGATGGAGACAGGAGTGTGGCGCCCTCTGCTGGATGCACGAGGAACCACAGGGCTCTGAGGGAACTACACTGGGTTAAAGCTGAGGGACGTAACTTTAACAGTCAGTATCTACAGGTCCCTGTGAGTCAGTATTTACAGGTCCCTGTGAGTCAGTATGTCCCTGTGAGTCAGTATTTACAGGTCCCTGTGAGTCAGTATTTACAGATCCCTGTGAGTCAGTATGTCCCTGAGTCAGTATCTACAGGTCCCTGTGAGTCAGTATCTACAGGTCCCTGTGAGCCAGTATTTACAGGTCCCTGTGAGTCAGTATGTCCTGTGAGTCAGTATTTACAGGTTCCTGTGAGTCAGTATCTGCCTCTTTGGTCTGAGAGCTGATTGGCCTGAGAGAGGGGGGGTCCTCTCTTTGATCTAAACATGTGACATCACATATACATGAAACTAGAGACATGGGTTTAATGCAGTTCTATTGCGGTCCTGGTCTGGGTGCTGGTCTGGGTGCTGGTCAGACAGACACAGACTCTGCTTCAGATTATGTACAAGTTTATTTTCAAACTCTTCGTTGTCTCAAACACTTTCAACAAACAACAGAAAGAAAAGAAAAGGACTTTGGTGTGAGACGTTTCTCTGGTCTCCCTCTCTGGTCTCCCTCTCTGGTCTCCGGTCTCCCTCTCTGGTCTCCGGTCTCCCTCTCCGGTCTCCCTCTCCGGTCTCCCTCTCCGGTCTCCCTCTCCGGTCTCCCTCTCCGGTCTCCCTCTCCGGTCTCCCTCTCCGGTCTCCCTCTCCGGTCTCCCTCTCCGGTCTCCCTCTCCGGTCTCCCTCTCGGTCTCCCCTCCGGTCTCCCTCTCCGGTCTCCCTCTCCGGTCTCCCTCCTCTCCGGTCTCCTCTCTGGTCTCCCTCTCTCGGTCTCCGGTCTCCCTCTCTCGGTCTCCGGTCTCCCTCTCCGGTCTCCCTCTCCGGTCTCCCTCTCCGGTCTCCCTCTCCGGTCTCCCTCTCCGTCTCCCTCTCCGTCGGTCTCCTCTCTCTCCCGTCTCACTCTCCCGTCTCACTCTCCGTCTCACTCTCCCGTCTCACTCTCCGTCCTCCCTCTCCTCTCACTCCCCGTCTCACTCTCCCCTCTCACTCTCCCCTCTCACTCTCTGACCTCCCTCTCCCGTCTCACTCTCTGACCTCCCTCTCCGGTCTCCCTCTCCCGTCTCACTCTCTGACCTCCCTCTCCCGTCTCACTCTCTGACCTCCCTCTCCCGTCTCCCTCTCCGGTCTCCCTCTCCCGTCTCACTCTCCGGTCTCACTCTCTGACCTCCCTCTCCTGTCTCACTCTCCCGTCTCACTCTCTGACCTCCCTCTCCCGTCTCACTCTCTGACTTCCCTCTCCCGTCTCACTCCCTGACCTCCCTCTCCCGTCTCACTCTCCCGTCTCACTCTCTGACCTCCCTCTCCGGTCTCCCTCTCCCGTCTCACTCTCCGGTCTCACTCTCCGGTCTCACTCTCTGACCTCCCTCTCCCGTCTCACTCTCCCGTCTCACTCTCTGACCTCCCTCTCCGGTCTCCCTCTCCGGTCTCACTCTCCCGTCTCACTCTCTGACCTCCCTCTCCGGTCTCCCTCTCCGGTCTCACTCTCCCGTCTCACTCTCTGACCTCCCTCTCCGGTGTCTCTCTCTCTTAGCCCTGCACAGAACGAGTAAACCTCAAACATGTTTCAGTGATTCAAAGGTTGCTGGTGACAGATGTCCACAGGGCTCCAGCCAGGGGTCAGGGGTCAGGGCCAGAGGTCAGGACCAGAGCCAGAGGTCAGGGTTCAGAGGTCAGGGGTCAGAGGTCAGGACTAGAGCCAGAAGTCAGAGGTCGCTGCCTCTTGACTGTGAAGGATCTGTGTTATACAAAAAACTGCCTGTGACTCTCAACACAACATAACCATGAGTTTGTACATGTTCCAAGAGCTCACACCAGGAGGCGCTCCCTCCCACACCAGAGGCATTCTGGGACATGGAGTGTGCATACAGGCTTTAGGAGGAGCCCAGAGCAGAGGAGGAGGTGAACACTGGGGTTATACAGTGATGCAGTTTATGTTTATGTGAACAGTAGATACACAGGAGCTCAAGGGTTTTATTCTGCAGCGTTCTCCTCCTGCTGCTGCTCCTTCTGCTCCTCCTCCTCCTGCTGCTCTTCCTCCTGCTCCTGCTGCTGCTCCTCCTGCTCCTGCTGCTGCTCCTCCTGCTCCTCAGTACTCCCACTCGTCAGTCTTCATGTCCAGGTAGCTGAGGATGTTCTGGGCATACTTGACGGCCTGCTTGCGGGACACCTTGCTGGGCTCGTGTCCCTGTGGGTCCACGGCGTCCAGTGCCAGCAGCTGCTTGGTCAGCAGCTCCTCCAGCATCAGGAAGTTCTTATCTCCTCGTCTGCCCTGGAAGCTCAGCACCTGGGCCTGCAGCTCCGACAGGCTGACCAGCACTGACCACACACTGCTGTAGGCTGGGGGCTCCGAGGGGCACGGCTGACGGAAGGTCTGAGGACACAGGCACCAGCTGAGCACCAACCATGTGCAGAGAGAGACCAGAGAGAGAGACCAGAGCGAGACCAGAGAGAGACCAGAGAGAGAGACCAGAGCGAGACCAGAGAGAGACCAGAGAGAGAGACCAGAGCGAGATCAGAGAGAGACCAGAGAGAGACCAGAGAGAGAGACCAGAGAGAGACCAGAGAGAGACCAGAGAGAGAGACCAGAGAGAGACCAGAGAGAGAGACCAGAGAGAGACCAGAGAGAGACCAGAGAGAGAGACCAGAGAGAGACCAGAGAGAGAGACCAGAGAGAGAGACAAGAGAGAGAGACCAGGGAGAGACCAGAGAGAGACCAGAGAGAGAGACCAGAGAGAGAGACCAGAGAGACCAGAGAGAGAGGCCAGAGAGAGACCAGAGAGAGACCAGAGAGAGAGACCAGAGAGAGAGACCAGAGAGACCAGAGAGAGAGACCAGAGAGAGAGACCAGAGAGAGAGACCAGAGAGAGAGACCAGAGAGAGAGACCAGAGAGAGACCAGGGAGAGAGACCAGAGAGAGAGACCAGAGAGAGAGACCAGAGAGAGAGACCAGAGAGAGAGACCAGAGAGAGAGACCAGAGAGAGAGACCAGAGAGAGAGGCCAGAGAGAGACCAGAGAGAGGCCAGAGAGAAACCAGAGAGAGACCAGAGAGAAAGACCAGAGCTCACCAGCGCCTCCCGCAGGTCCAGAAAGGCGATGACAGCCTGCAGCTCCAGCACTGCCCTGCGCCGGGCCTCTCGGATGCAGGGGTTGCGGGCCGTGTCCACCTGGTCCAGGTGCGACACCAGCGACTGCAGCTCGGCTTTAGGTCTGAAGCTAAAGTCTCCCATGAAGCAACTCCTCAGGATGCCCTCCCGTAGCAGCGCCGCTTCTGATCTCACTCCCTCAATCTCACGGATCGACTCATTCTGGGACAAGTCGTACCTGCGACAGAGACCAGAGAGACCAGGGACCAGTGAGACCAAGGAGACCAGAGAAACCAGAGAAACCAGAGAAACCAGAGAGACCAGAGAGACCAGGGACCAGGGAGACCAGGGAGACCAGAGAGACCAGAGAGACCTGAGAGACCTGAGAGACCTGAGAGACCTGAGAGACCAGAGAGACCAGAGAGACCAGAGAAACCAGAGAGACCAGAGAGACCAGAGAGACCAGAGAGACCAGAGAGACCAGGGAGACCAGAGAGACCAGAGAAACCAGAGAGACCAGAGGGGCCAGGGACCAGAGGGACCAGTGAAACCAGAGAGACCAGAGGGACCAGGGACCAGAGAGACCAGGAACCAGTGAGACCAGGGACCAGAGGGACCAGTGAGACCAGGGACCAGAGAGACCAGAGAGACCAGAGAGACCAGAAGGGCCAGGGACAAGAGGAATCAGGTCTCCTGGTCTCCTCCTCCTCCCCTCCTGGTCTCCTCCTCACCTCCTGGTCTCCTCCCCCTCCTCCTCCAGGTCCAGGTGTCTCAGCAGCCCGTTGATCTCCTCCACCACCTGCTTCCTGTAGTTGCGGACTGCAGTGTTGTTGGAGACGTCCAGAGCGTCCAGCTCTCCCTGCAGCTCCGTCAGGATCCGAGACAAGTGAGCACAACTGTCTCTCCCACTGAGGCCCATGAGGAGAGAGACCAGCTGGACCCGAGCCACGCTCACCTGGTCACAGAGAGAGAGAGAGACAGACAGACACACACTGTGACGGAGTCATTGCTCTCTCCCTGTCACTAATGCCCTAGTTGTGCGTGCCCTCTGGCCACACTCCCCGGTGCGAGACACTCCCGCGCAGAGTGTTACAGACCACACTTAAGCGTGTTGTACTCACTGGTCCCACTGCGTGTTCTCAGGTCTCCACACATCACCTCACTTTGTCCCCTCCATAGCCCACACGCAGGGCCAGCCCAGGGCATAGGGCGCCATCTGCAGGATGGGGCGCAAAATTGCAGTCTTAAAAAAATAAAAAATAAATAAGTTTCCTTTTTTAATTATTCTGCTAAGTGTTTCCCATCACGTAAGATTGAAAAATACAGTTTATGTATACTATAAACTTAATCAAAATTGTCATCATTGAACTCTGCTGCTGTAAGCGGCTATCTTGTCGTGCCAAGGTGAGTAGGTGGGGGAGGGGCAGCCCCGCACATCTCACAAAGTGTGAAAGAAAGGTGGACGACGTTATTAAGAAAAGGCAGTCTACGTCAGGTGCAGCCAAACACCAAAGAAAAGAAGAGAATGAAAAACGGGCTCAAAGTAGAGGTATGAACAGAGACATGTGGCATATGGACAGATTAGAGTCTAAACTCTGGTTTGATCTTTAAATTGTCCAAAACGAGTCCGTTTTCACAGAGTTATGACTCTCTACAGAGTCCTGTTTGAGACAGAGTTATGACTCTCTACAGAGTCCTGTTTGAGACAGAGTTATGACTCTCTACAGAGTCCTGTTTGAGACAGAGGCAGACACTACACAACGGGCGGAAAATACGTGTGCGACGAGCGGCGCGTTTTAAACAGAGGCAAGAATGATGCACTTCCATCATGTTTATTAAATAAAGCAGTGAGCTGCTGTGAACCAGGACAACCAGGACTGAACCAGGACTGAGCCAGGACTGTGCCAGGACTGTGCCAGGACTGTGCCAGGACTGAGCCAGGACTGAGCCAGGACTGAGCCAGGACTGAGCCAGGACTGAGCCAGGACTGTGCCAGGACTGTGCCAGGACTGGGCCAGGACTGGGCCAGGACTGAGCCAGGACTGGGCCAGGACTGAGCCAGGACTGGGCCAGGACTGAGCCAGGACTGTGCCAGGACTGTGCCAGGACTGAGCCAGGACTGAGCCTGTTTAGGATTAACCAGTTTACACCAAGTTCAACACCCGATTCGATTATTATACTGAAATTAATATTTAAAAATGGAACTTGAGATTAAATCCTAATCCTTTTTTTACTACATATATTTGGAGAAAGTAACTTAAAAGTAATGCAGTTACACTTCAGATACAGTAAAATTATAGTGTAATACATTATTTTGACGCCTCCCTGGGGAGGTGTTCCGGGCACGTCCCACCGGGAGGAGGCCCCGGGGAAGACCTAGGACACGCTGGAGAGACTATGTCTCTCAGCTGGCCTGGGAACGCCTTGGGGTCGGACGAGCTGGAGGAAGTGTGTGAGAGGGAAGTCTGTTTTACGTTTTTGAAGTAACTTGCCCAACACTGATCAACAGCAGCTCCTTTAGGCTGTTTCTTACGTAAAAGTGGAAAGAGAAGCCGCGGGAAAGAGCCGCCACAATGCACATGTTAAAGGTTTGTGACTACATTCAGAGCACACTGTTCACTGTAATGCCCTCTACAAGTGTGCAAGGGGCGCCTGATGACCTAGGGCCGGCCCTGCCCACACGGGAACAGCATCCACGGCTCGCTGCAGCTCGGGGCACACCGGGTTCATGCTCTCCTCCTTCTGCGCAAGTAGTACCAGGTGGCCGTGTACGTAGTACCAGGTGACCGCGTACGTAGTACCAGGTGGCCGCGTACGTAGTACCAGGGGGCCGTGTACGTAGTACCAGGTGGCCGCGTACGTAGTATAATAATTTGAAATGAAATTAAACAATGAAAGGTTGTTTTTGTAAAGACTGTATTAATGATTTTGTGTAACGCCCGTGGGAGGGGCTTGGGGCTCAAGAGGGAGCTGTTTGGGCTGTGCAGGGAGTCTGTGATGCAGAGAGGGCAACATCGGGCTATCCTGTTAACCTGGTATCCTGGTATCCTGGTATCCTGGTAACCTGGTATCCTGGTATCCTGGTATCCTGGTAACCTGGTAACCTGGTATCCTGGTAACCTGGTATCCTGGTATCCTGGTAACCTGGTAACCTGGTATCCTGGTATACTGGTAACCTGGTAACCTGGTATCCAGAGATCCTGAGAGGTTATGTACCCAACTTATGCACATCTGTAAATATGTACATATATTGTTTTTCACACTTTTGTAAATAGCACTGGGAAAATAAACATTGTTTTTTTGACTGGCCATTGGTTTTTTGAGAAGTGTTCCCCCAACACACACACACAGAGACACATCCAGAGACACACACACAAACAGAGACACACACACAGACAGAGACACACACACAGACAGAGACACAGACAGAGACACACGGAGAGAGACACACAGGGAGACACACAGAGACACACACACACACAGACAGAGACACACACAGAGACACACACACACAGGGACAGCGACAGACAGAGACACACAGAGACACACACACACAGAGACACACACACACACAGAGACACACACACAGACAGAGACACATCTTTAAAGCTGGGGTCTGTAGCACGCTTCTAAAGTCCAGATGAGGGGGGTCGAGTGACCACAGTGAGTCTGAGGACCACAGTGAGTTAGAGGACCACAGTGAGTCAGAGACCACAGAGAGTCTGAGGACTACAGTGAGTAAGAGAGGACCACAGTGAGGACTACAGTGAGTTAGGGGACCACACTGAGTCAGAGACCACAGTGAGTCAGAGACCACAGAGAGTCTGAGGACCACAGTGAGTAAGAGAGGACCACAGTGAGTCTGAGGACCACAGTGAGTCTGACCTGGCCCATGATGGTGTTGATGTGGTGGACCGCTCGGTGAGTGTCGTCAGACAGTGGCAGAGAGAGAGTCTGCTGTGTACGGCCTTCTATCACCTCCTGCACCGCGCACACACGAGTCAGGGCTCTATACCGAGCTTTTCTCAGCGGGACACGACCTCCTGTCTTCACCTGAGAGGAGAGAGGAGAGGAGAGAGAGGAGAGAGAGAGGAGAGAGAGAGGAGAGAGAGGAGGGAGAGAGAGAAGAGAGAGGGGAGAGAGGAGGGAGAGGAGGGAGAGAGAGGAGAGAGAGGAGAGAGAGAGGAGAGGAGAGAGAGAAGAGAGAGGAGAGAGAGAGGAGAGGAGAGAGAGGAGAGAGAGAGGAGGGAGAGAGAGAGGAGAGAGGAGAGAGAGAGGAGAGGAGGAGAGAGAGAGAGAGAGAGAGAGAGAGAGAGAGAGAGGAGAGGAGAGAGGAGAGAGGAGGGAGAGAGAGTAGAGAGAGGAGGGAGAGAAAGGAGAGAGAGAGGAGAGAGGAGAGAGAGAGGAGGGAGAGAGAGGAGAGAGAGAGGAGGGAGAGAGAGAGGAGAGAGGAGAGAGAGAGGAGAGGAGGGAGAGAGAGGAGAGAGAGGAGAGAGAGAGGAGAGAGGAGAGAGGAGGGAGAGAGAGTAGAGAGAGGAGGGAGAGAAAGGAGAGAGAGAGGAGAGAGGAGAGAGAGCAGAGAGAGAGAAAGAGGACAGCAAGGAGAGAGAGGAGAGAGAGAGAAATGTCGTCTTTAAATAAAGGTTTGATATTTCAGTCAATTGTGACAGTAATGAGGTGTCTCTGTGCCCCTGTGTGTCTCTGTACCTGTGTACCTGTGTGTCTCTGTAACTGTGTGTCTCTGTACCTGTGTGTCTCTGTACCTGTGTGTCTCTGTACCTGTGTGTCTCTGTACCTGTGTGTCTCTGTAACTGTGTGTCTCTGTACCTGTGTGTCTCTGTACCCGTGTGTCTCTGTACCCGTGTGTCTCTGTACCCGTGTGTCTCTGTGCCCGTGTGTCTCTGTGCCCGTGTGTCTCTGTGCCTGTGTGTCTCTGTACCCGTGTGTCTCTGTGCCTGTGTGTCTCTGTGCCTGTGTGTCTCTGTGCCCGTGTGTCTCTGTGCCCGTGTGTCTCTGTGCCTGTGTGTCTCTGTACCCGTGTGTCTCTGTGCCTGTGTGTCTCTGTACCCGTGTGTCTCTGTACCCGTGTGTCTCTGTACCCGTGTGTCTCTGTACCCGTGTGTCTCTGTACCCGTGTGTCTCTGTACCCGTGTGTCTCGTGCCCGTGTGTCTCTGTGCCTGTGTGTCTCTGTACCCGTGTGTCTCTGTGCCTGTGTGTGTCTCTGTGCCTGTGTGTCTCTGTGCCTGTGTGTCTCTGTACCCGTGTGTCTCTGTACCCGTGTGTCTCTGTACCCGTGTGTCTCTGTGCCCGTGTGTCTCTGTGCCTGTGTGTCTCTGTACCCGTGTGTCTCTGTGCCTGTGTGTCTCTGTGCCTGTGTGTCTCTGTGCCCGTGTGTCTCTGTGCCTGTGTGTCTCTGTACCCGTGTGTCTCTGTGCCTGTGTGTCTCTGTGCCTGTGTGTCTCTGTACCCGTGTGTCTCTGTGCCTGTGTGTCTCTGTGCCTGTGTGTCTCTGTGCCCGTGTGTCTCTGTGCCTGTGTGTCTCTGTAACTGTGTGTCTCTGTACCTGTGTGTCTCTGTAACTGTGTACATGTGTGTCTCTGTACCTGTGTGTCTCTGTACCCGTGTGTCTCTGTACCCGTGTGTCTCTGTACCCGTGTGTCTCTGTGCCCGTGTGTCTCTGTGCCTGTGTGTCTCTGTACCCGTGTGTCTCTGTGCCTGTGTGTCTCTGTGCCTGTGTGTCTCTGTGCCTGTGTGTCTCTGTGCCCGTGTGTCTCTGTGCCTGTGTGTCTCTGTACCCGTGTGTCTCTGTGCCCGTGTGTCTCTGTGCCCGTGTGTCTCTGTACCCGTGTGTCTCTGTACCCGTGTGTCTCTGTACCCGTGTGTCTCTGTGCCTGTGTGTCTCTGTACCCGTGTGTCTCTGTACCCGTGTGTCTCTGTACCCGTGTGTCTCTGTACCCGTGTGTCTCTGTACCCGTGTGTCTCTGTACCCGTGTGTCTCTGTACCCGTGTGTCTCTGTACCCGTGTGTCTCTGTACCCGTGTGTCTCTGTGCCCGTGTGTCTCTGTGCCCGTGTGTCTCTGTACCCGTGTGTCTCTGTACCCGTGTGTCTCTGTGCCTGTGTGTCTCTGTACCCGTGTGTCTCTGTACCCGTGTGTCTCTGTACCCGTGTGTCTCTGTACCCGTGTGTCTCTGTACCCGTGTGTCTCTGTGCCCGTGTGTCTCTGTGCCCGTGTGTCTCTGTGCCCGTGTGTCTCTGTGCCCGTGTGTCTCTGTACCTGTGTGTCTCTGTACCTGTGTGTCTCTGTACCTGTGTGTCTCTGCACCTGTGTGTCTCTGTACCCGTGTGTCTCTGCACCTGTGTGTCTCTGTGCCCGTGTGTCTCTGTGCCCGTATGTCTCTGTGCCTGTGTGTCTCTTTACCTGTGTGTCTCTGTGCCTGTGTGTCTCTGTACCTGTGTTTCTGTACCTGTGTCTCTGTACCTGTGTCTCTGTACCTGTGTCTCTGTACCTGTGTGTCTCTGTGCCTGTGTGTCTCTGTGCCTGTGTGTCTCTGTGCCCGTGTGTCTCTGTGCCTGTGTGTCTCTGTACCTGTGTCTCTGTACCTGTGTCTCTGTACCTGTGTTTCTGTACCTGTGTTTCTGTACCTGTGTGAGTCTCAGCACCAGTCCCTGTAGCGCCTCTACCAGCTCGTCACTAATGTCTGCAGCGCCTCCTGCCCTCTGGGGGGCAACGATGGTCTGCTCCACCAGGTGTCGAGCCTCGTTGCTCAGCTCCTCGATGGTCAGACGTTGTGGGTGTGTGGCGTTTTCCTCCAGGTGCCGCAGTAAGCCCTCCACCTCCTGAGCTGCTCGCTTACGAGCTGCCTGCAGCTCCATCAGGCTCTCAGTGTCCACCTGCAGGACAGAGACAGGTGAGACAGAGATACAGGTGAGACACAGAGACAAGGGAGACACAGAGACAAGTGAGACACAGAGGCAGGTGAGACAGAGAGACAGGTGAGACACAGAGACAGGTGAGACACAGAGACAAGTGAGACACAGAGACAAGTGAGACACAGAGACAGGTGAGACAGAGATACAGGTGAGACACAGAGACAAGGGAGACACAGAGACAAGTGAGACACAGAGGCAGGTGAGACAGAGAGACAGGTGAGACACAGAGACAGGTGAGACACAGAGACAAGTGAGACACAGAGACAAGTGAGACACAGAGGCAGGTGAGACAGAGAGACAGGTGAGACACAGAGACAGGTGAGACACAGAGACAGGTGAGACACAGAGACAGGAGAGACAGTTGAGACACAGAGACAGGTGAGACACAGAGACAGGTGAGACAGAGAGACAGGTGAGACAGGTGGTCTCTCTCTGAACGGTCCCTCTCTGGTCTCTCCCTCTCTGGTCTCTCCCTCTCTGGTCTCTCCCTCTCTGGTCTCTCCCTCTCTGGTCTCTCTCTCTGGTCTCTCTCTCTGGTCTCTCTCTCTGGTCTCTCTCTCTGGTCTCTCTCTCTCTGGTCTCTCACCTGGTCCACTTCCAGCTGCAGCCTGGCTAGCTCTCTCTCCAGCCTCTTGTACTCGCGGTCGTGCTGGAGGCCGCTGAAGGAGCAGACGTGAGGAGCGAGGGCTGCCACCTCCCTGTGGACCTGGTCGAGGCGGGTGAGGGCCGGGTGAGGCTGCAGGGAAAACCCAGGGACACTGAACCCGGGGACACTGAACCCAGGGGCACTGAACCCAGGGACCATGAAGGCCGGCACGGAGAAACCAGGTGGAGGAGGCTGTGTCTGTGGAGGAGACTGAGGCGTGCTGGGATCCATGCGCTTACCACCATCAAAGGGCTTCCCGAACAGGCTGAGGACACAGGGGACAGAGGACATGACACACAGAAGACACAGTCTCCCCCAGTCCTCATAAGTCCCCATCCCCCGGTCCTCGTAAGTCCCAATCCCCCGGTCCTCATAAGTCTCCATCTCCCAGTCCTAATAAGTCTCCATGGCACCAGTCCTCATAAGTCTCCACCCCCCAGTCCTCATAAGTCTCCATCCCCAGCCCTCATAAGTCTCAATCCCCCAGTCCTCATACGTCTCCATTCCCCTGGTCCCCATAAGTCTCCATCCCTCGGTCCTCATAAGTCTCCATCCCTCGGTCCCCATAAGTCTCCATCCCTCGGTCCCCATAAGTCTCATGTTGTGTGTAATGTGTTGTTTCACTGACATCAAACACCAGGAACTCAAAGTTTACAATCTACGCTTAAGGGAGTAAAAACAAGGAAACAGGCTGTGAAACCAGTCTTACAGGATAGACCAGAGAGAGAGACCAGAGAGAAACCAGAGAGATACCAGAGAGAGAGACCAGAGAGAGAGAGCAGAGAGAAACCAGAGAGAGACCAGAGAGAGAGAGACCAGAGAGAGAGAGCAGAGAGAAAGCAGAGAGAAAGCAGAGAGAGACCAGAGAGAGACCAGAGAGAGAGACCAGAGAGAGAGACAAGCAAGAGAGACCAGAGAGAGAGACCAGAGAGAGAGACCAGAGAGAGAGACCAGAGAGAGAGACCAGAGAGAGGGACCAGAGAGAGGGACCAGAGAGAGCGAGACCAGAGAGAGACCAGAGAGACCAGACAGAGACCAGAGAGTCGTATGGTGTGAGGTCTGTACTCACCGCAGCTGCCTCCTCTCCCTTTCAGTGATCTCCCTCACCCCCATCTCCCCCATTAGCTCTATGATCTCCCTCACCTCCGTCACCTGCCTCACCTCCGTCTCTCTCCTCTTCAGCCTAGTGCCCCCCATTTCCCCCATCAGCTCCCTCACCCCTTCCCTTTCCTCTCTCCCCCGTCTCCCCCCTCTCACACAGTCTTTGTCTGAGGACATGGAAGACTCTCACTGAGACAGACTGAAATAATACTACTGGATACATCTCAGCTTTCACTTTTAAACCTGAACAACCAGTTCTCACAGAGACCAGAGAGAGACCAGAGAGAGAGAGACCAGAGAGAGAGACCAGAGAGAGAGACCAGAGAGAGACCAGAGAGAGAGACCAGAGAGAGACCAGAGAGAGAGACCAGAAAGAGAGACCAGAGAGAGAGACCAGAGAGAGACCAGAGAGGGAACAGAGAGAGACCGAAGAGAGACCAGAGAGAGAGACCAGAGAGAGACCAGAGAGAGAGAGACCAGAGCGAGACCAGAGAGACCAGAGAGAGAGGCCAGAGAAAGACCAGAGAGAGACCAGAGAGGGAACAGAGAGAGACCGAAGAGAGACCAGAGAGAGAGCAGAGAGAGAGCAGAGAAAGAGACCAAAGAGCGACTGGAGAGAGACCACAGAGAGACCACAGAGAAACCACAGAGAAACCACAGAGAAACCAGAGAGAGACCAGAGCGAGACCAGAGACAGACAAGGGAAAGAGAGACCAGAGAGAGACCAGGGTTAAAGTGAGTTCTAAAGCAGATCAAAAGCAGGACTAAAGCAGGACTAAAGCCGGTCTTAAGCAGGTCTTAAGCAGGTCTTAAGCAGGTCTTAATATCCACACATGTCCGTGCGTCTCCATCCACGACTCAGCCTCAGCACCACGCCTCTCTCCCCCCCCCCCTCCTCCTCCCCCTCACGGTGCTTCACTCACCCCTTTATGGCCCCGAACACGTGCGCACACATGGCTGCGGAAGGGCACCTATCCCCGGGCTGTAGCTGGGAGCATCCCCCGGAAAGGCTCCAGGCAGAGGGTGTGTGAGGACCGTGACAGGAGAGAGGACAGAGACTGCGGTATCCGGGACTGACAGAGCATGCGCAGAGCTGCTTCTGCCCAGAGAGGGGAGGGGAGGGGGGAGAGGAGAGGAGAGAAGAGGAGATGGGAGGAGAGGGGAGGGGAGAGAGGAGCGTGGAGAGAGGAGCGGGGAGAGAGTGCTGCCCCCCAGCGCTGGAGGAAGGCACTGCTGATGTGTTCTATGTAGATTTAGACCTGCTTTAGACCTGCTTTGGACCTGCTTTGGACCTGCTTTGGACCTGCTTTGGACCTGCTTTAGTCCTGCTTTAGTCCTGCTTTAGTCCTGCTTTAGTCCTGCTTTGGACCTGCTTTAGACCTGCTATAGACCTGCTATAGACCTGCTATAGACCTGCTATAGACTTGCTATAGACCTGCTATAGACCTGCTATAGACTTGCTATAGACCTGCTATAGACTTGCTATAGACCTGCTATAGACCTGCTATAGACTTGCTATAGACCTGCTATAGACTTGCTATAGACCTGCTATAGACCTGCTATAGACCTGCTATAGACCTGATTTAGTCCATGTAAACAGGACCATGTACACCGGGCGCAGATGGTTCTTGTAAACAGGACCATGTACACCGGGCGCAGATGGTTCTTGTAAACAGGACCATGTACACCGGGCGCAGATGGTTCTTGTAAACAGGACCATGTACACCGGGCGCAGATGGTTCATGTAAACAGGACCATGTACACCGGGCGCAGATGGATATTGTAAACGGGACCATGTACACCGGGCGCAGATGGTTCATGTAAACAGGACCATGTACACCGGGCGCAGATGGTTCATGTAAACAGGACCATGTACACCGGACGCAGATGGTTCATGTAAACAGGACCATGTACACCGGGCGCAGATGGTTCATGTAAACAGGACCATGTACACCGGGCGCAGATGGTTCATGTAAACAGGACCATGTACACCGGGCGCAGATGGTTCATGTAAACAGGACCATGTACACCGGGCGCAGATGGTTCATGTAAACAGGACCATGTACACCGGGCGCAGATGGTTCATGTAAACAGGACCATGTACACCGGGCGCAGATGGATATTGTAAACGGGACCATGTACACCGGGCGCAGATGGTTCATGTAAACAGGACCATGTACACCGGGCGCAGATGGTTCATGTAAACAGGACCATGTACACCGGGCGCAGATGGTTCATGTAAACAGGACCATGTACACCGGGCGCAGATGGTTCATGTAAACAGGACCATGTACACCGGGCGCAGATGGTTCATGTAAACAGGACCATGTACACCGGGCGCAGATGGTTCATGTAAACAGGACCATGTACACCGGGCGCAGATGGTTCATGTAAACAGGACCATGTACACCGGGCGCAGATGGTTCATGTAAACAGGACCATGTACACCGGGCGCAGATGGTTCATGTAAACAGGACCATGTACACCGGGCGCAGATGGTTCATGTAAACAGGACCATGTACACCGGGCGCAGATGGTTCATGTAAACAGGACCATGTACACCGGGCGCAGATGGTTCATGTAAACAGGACCATGTACACCGGGCGCAGATGGTTCATGTAAACAGGACCATGTACACCGGGCGCAGATGGTTCATGTAAACAGGACCATGTACACCGGGCGCAGATGGTTCATGTAAACAGGACCATGTACACCGGGCGCAGATGGTTCATGTAAACAGGACCATGTACACCGGGCGCAGATGGTTCATGTAAACAGGACCATGTACACCGGGCGCAGATGGTTCATGTAAACAGGACCATGTACACCGGGCGCAGATGGTTCATGTAAACAGGACCATGTACACCGGGCGCAGATGGTTCATGTAAACAGGACCATGTACACCGGGCGCAGATGGTTCATGTAAACAGGACCATGTACACCGGGCGCAGATGGTTCATGTAAACAGGACCATGTACACCGGGCGCAGATGGTTCATGTAAACAGGACCATGTACACCGGGCGCAGATGGTTCATGTAAACAGGACCATGTACACCGGGCGCAGATGGTTCATGTAAACAGGACCATGTACACCGGGCGCAGATGGTTCATGTAAACAGGACCATGTACACCGGGCGCAGATGGTTCATGTAAACAGGACCATGTACACCGGGCGCAGATGGTTCATGTAAACAGGACCATGTACACCGGGCGCAGATGGTTCTTGTAAACAGGACCATGTACACCGGGCGCAGATGGTTCATGTAAACAGGACCATGTACACCGGGCGCAGATGTGACCAGAACACCAGCCCACACCCTCATGTTAAACTGGGCTTCACACTGATCTGTATTTAATGATCCGTGTCCAGCACACACTCACATCCAACACAACATGACCGAACAAGTCTGTTTAGAGCCCATCAGTGTTTGGTTTCTGTGCTGTCACCTGAGCTGATCCCACCGCCGGCACAACAACTCCTCATGTAGAGACAGAACCAGATGCATGTGGTTAAAGTGTGTTCACGGGAGTCTCACCTGCATAGCCAGCGCACCGCCATCGGAACAGTCCCCAAGAGCAGTGTTTCTGATGCTCCACATTAGTACATTAGCATGCTAAAGCTAGCGGCGCTCAGTGTTTGTAGCACATTAGCATGCTAAAGCTAGCGGCGCTCAGTGTTTGTAGCACATTAGCATGCTAAAGCTAGCGGCGCTCAGTGTTTGTAGCACATTAGCATGCTAAAGCTAGCGGCGCTCAGTGTTTGTAGCACATTAGCATGCTAAAGCTAGCGGCGCTCAGTGTTTGTAGCACATTAGCATGCTAAAGCTAGCGGCGCTCAGTGTTTGTAGCACATTAGCATGCTAAAGCTAGCGGCGCTCGCGGATTACGCTGGGATGCTAAAGCTAACAGAGTTTAGGTCCAGGATGGAGACGCAAAGAGTGGATTTAACAATATAAACAAAGCCGTTTTAATGTTTAAAACACAGCCACAGACGTGTCGCAGTGGACACAGTGTTTAAAGCCTGTTGTTTCTGTGAGATGTGGAGTTAAAAACGTCCAAACGCAGCGGGAGGAGGCTCTCCTCATAGCAACAGAAGCAGCTCCAGACAATAACACAAGTCATTATGTTTCTACTCATTCTGCTGTGATGACTTGTAATACACGTACTCAATCATCAATAAGGATTTTAATAATATAAATAATGTATTATTATTGTTATTATCATTAATAATGACAATAATAATAATAATAATAATAATAATAATAATATCAATACCAATATTATTCTGATAGTAATGATTCTATTTCTGTTTTTCATTCTGTTTTTTTTTTTTATTTCAACTAAGCATATATTTTTTTAAATAATTTATTTCAGGGCATTCAATTTGTTTTTCCTCATGTATAATAATAATAATAAGGATAATAATAATAATAATAATATTATTATTAATAATAATGATGATAATAAAAGCAACAACAATAATATTACTACTAAAATAAATATTATAGTATATTATTATAACACAAATAAAAGAAACAACATCAAAAGCACATAACTTACACCAGTGTCTCCCAAAGTGGGGTCCGCGGCCCCCTGGTGGGCCGCGAGGGTACTGCAGGGGGGCCGCGGGAGGTCATAAAAAAAATAAAAAAATAATCCATCCATCCATCCATCCATTTTCTACCCTTTAATCCATTTCTGGGTCAGGGGGGTGGCAGTCAGAGATGCCACCCAAGTCTCATAGCACCAGCCCCTCACTGACCCTCTGCAGGTGGTGAGTCCACAGGAGGACGGCTGCTCTCTGACTGTGAGCATAGCCTTGATCTTTCAGTGGGGGCTTTGGGCAAAGTGGGGTTAAGTGTCTTGCCCAAGGACACAACGACAGCAGTCATCAGTGGGAGTCGATGGAGAAGGTGCAGAGGTGGGAATTGAACCCACGACCTTCTGGCCTTAAGGCCAATGCTCTGCTCTACCAACTGAGCTACTGTCGCCCTAAAAAAATAATATAATTATTTAATGTTAAATTTATAATGTTTTGTTTGTAATATTAAAATATTTGTGTTCATTATTTGACTTGAATAAGCCACTGTAATCATTTTTGTATTACAATGTTTGTAGCAGAGGCTATTTCCCCAAAATAAAATAACCAGAAGAGCCTATTCTTAATGTTGTCTTCTTGGTTATTATTTTGGGGGGCCACGCAGACCCGACAGATTTTTAAGGGGGCCTCGGTGTTACTGAGTTTGGGAATGGCTGACTTACACTAACAAGCGTAACAGTGAATGATTGACGGTCCAACACCGCCCCCTGTTGTTCGCTTCTGAGACCGCGCCACTGGTCACATCCAAATCCGAAAACAAACCCCCTTTTCTGTCTTTTTAAAGTGGTTCACCAGAAGTTTGTTTACAAAAACTGCAGAAGTTTAAAGACCTTTTAGATATTCTACTGGGATTGAGTATAAAGGCAGCGTCTGTGTTTTCAGAAGCAGCCAATTCTAAAAAAAAAAACACATTTCTCTTGTGAACAGCATCACAATAATGTTAGCTAGCATCCTCCAAGCACCATCAAAGATAATAATTCTGGATTATCAGAGAGAAGTGAACGAAAACACTGTGAGTCCTGGGCCTGCTTTTGAACTGAGGGTTAAGTCACCTTTATTTATATAGCACCAGACAGAAACAGTACGATTAAACTTCAAACTTTATCTGGTATACATTTCAAGAGAGGGAGCAGCGGCTCTACTCCGAGCTCCTCCCGTGTGACTGAGCTCCTCACCCTATCTCTAAGGGAGCAGCGGCTCTACTCCGAGCTCCCTTGTCTATCCCTGGTCTCTATCTCTGGTCTCTCTCTCTGGTCTCTCTCTGGTCTGCCTCTGGTCTCTCTCTGGTCTCTCTCTGGTCTCTCTCTGGTCTCTCTCTCTGGTGTCTCTCCCTTGTCTCTCTCTGGTCTCTCTCTGGTCTCCCTCTGGTCTCTTCCCCTCCCTCTCTCACATGAACCTTTGGCCCGGAGGTGGCTCTAAATGAGGGGTGTGTCGTCTAATATTAGCCCCGTGGAGAACCCCCTTTCCCCTCCCCCCACCTACAATGCCTCCCCCATGCCTCCCTCTTGACTTGGGTCTTCTCCGGTGTCACTTCCACGACTGGAGCTCCCAGTGCCCTCTGCAGCCCCAGTCCCCACAGGACGCACTCTCTCAGGGACAGTCCAACAGAACCACGGAGCCCAGCTGTCCTTCAGGTCAGTGTTCTACTGAGACTTAGACCTAGGACTGAGGCTGTAGACCCAGGACTGAGGCTTAGACCTAGGACTGAGGCTGTAGACCCAGGACTGAGGCTTAGACCCAGGACTGAGGCTGTGACATTTATCAACATTCATGGACATTGGTCTCTCTATGGACCGATACATATGTGTATATTTTGTGCTCTGATCTGTGTTGGTGATTTCAATGGTTTTGTTAAGTCTCTGAGATGATGCTGCTCCTCTCCACGTGGAGAAGCAGCGGCTCTACTCCGAGCTCCTCCTGTGTGACTGAGCTTCTCACCCTATCTCTAAGGGAGCAGCGGCTCTACTCCGAGCTCCTCCCGTGTGACTGAGCTCCTCACCCTATCTCTAAGGGAGCAGCGGCTCTACTCCGAGCTCCTCCTGTGTGACTGAGCTCCTCACCCTATCTCTAAGGGAGCAGCGGCTCTACTCCGAGATCCTCCTGTGTGACTGAGCTCCTCACCCTATCTCTAAGGGAGCAGCGGCTCTACTCCGAGCTCCTCCTGTGTGACTGAGCTCCTCACCCTATCTCTAAGGGAGCAGCGGCTCTACTCCGAGCTCCTCCCGTGTGACTGAGCTCCTCACCCTATCTCTAAGGGAGCAGCGGCTCTACTCCGAGCTCCTCCCGTGTGACTGAGCTCCTCACCCTATCTCTAAGGGAGCAGCGGCTCTACTCCGAGCTCCTCCCGTGTGACTGAGCTCCTCACCCTATCTCTAAGGGAGCAGCGGCTCTACTCCGAGATCCTCCCGTGTGACTGAGCTCCTCACCCTATCTCTAAGGGAGCAGCGGCTCTACTCCGAGCTCCTCCCGTGTGACTGAGCTCCTCACCCTATCTCTAAGGGAGCAGCGGCTCTATTCCGAGCTCCTCCTGTGTGACTGAGCTCCTCACCCTATCTCTAAGGGAGCAGCGGCTCTACTCCGAGATCCTCCTGTGTGACTGAGCTCCTCACCCTATCTCTAAGGGAGCAGCGGCTCTACTCCGAGCTCCTCCTGTGTGACTGAGCTCCTCACCCTATCTCTAAGGGAGCAGTGGCTCTACTCCGAGCTCCTCCTGTGTGACTGAGCTCCTCACCCTATCTCTAAGGGAGCAGTGGCTCTACTCCGAGCTCCTCCTGTGTGACTGAGCTCCTCGCCCTATCTCTAAGGGAGCAGCCACTCTGCGGAGGAAGCTCATTTCGACCACTTGTATCCGCGATCTCGTTCTTTCGGTCATTACCCAAAGCTCATGACCATAGGTGAGGGAGCTCTGACTGCAGACGCTGCTCCCTCATGACCATAGGTGAGGGAGCTCTGACTGCAGACGCTGCTCCCTCATGACCAGAGGTGAGGGAGGGAACAAAGAATGACCGGTTAATCGAGAGCTTTGACTTTCAGCTCAGCTCCATCTTCACCACGACAAACATGGTCCACTCAGACTCGATGTCCCCTCCTCCGCCGGGACCTGGGAGAAGCTCTCCTCCGTCGGGACCTGGGAGTAGCTCTCCTCCGCCGGGACCTGGGAGTAGCTCTCCTCCGCCAGAACCTGGGAGAAGCTCTCCTCCGCCGGGACCTGGGAGAAGCTCTCCTCCGCCGGGACCTGGGAGAAGCTCTCCTCCGCCGGGACCTGGGAGAAGCTCTCCTCCGCCGGGACCTGGGAGAAGCTCTCCTCCGCCGGGACCTGGGAGAAGCTCTCCTCCGCCGGGACCTGGGAGAAGCTCTCCTCCGCCGGGACCTGGGAGTAGCTCTCCTCCGCCAGAACCTGGGAGAAGCTCTCCTCCGCCGGGACCTGGGAGAAGCTCTCCTCCGCCGGGACCTGGGAGAAGCTCTCCTCCGCCGGGACCTGGGAGAAGCTCTCCTCCGCCGGGACCTGGGAGAAGCTCTCCTCCGCCGGGACCTGGGAGAAGCTCTCCCGGAGGTGAGAGTTGAAAGTCCGTCTGACAGGGGGCTCAGCGAGACGTTCCCAGCAGACCCTCACTACACGCTTGGGTCTGCCAGGTCTGACCGACCTCTTCCCCTGCCAGCAGATCCAACTCACGACCAGGTGGTGATCGGTGACAGCTCCGCCCCTCTCTTTAGCTCCGCCCCTCTCTTTTGATGTCAGACCAAACATCATGGTGACTTTTTACCATGCCTTTATTAAGAGTGTTCTTTCTTTTTCATGTGTTTTGCTGCTTCTGCTCCGTCACTGCACAGGGCTCAGTTTAACAGAGTAACAAATGTCTGCTCTAAGATCATTGGCCAGCCAATCAGATCCCTTCCTGCCTGTGTGATCAGCAGGCCATGTACCTGTGTGTGTGTGTCTGTGTGTGTGTCTGTGTGTGTATCTGTGTGTGTATCTGTGTGTGTATCTGTGTGTGTGTCTGTGTGTGTATCTGTGTGTGTATCTGTGTGTGTGTCTGTGTGTGTATCTGTGTGTGTATCTGTGTGTGTGTCTGTGTGTGTATCTGTGTGTGTATCTGTGTGTGTGTGTCTGTGTGTGTGTCTGTGTGTGTGTCTGTGTGTGTGTCTGTGTGTGTATCTGTGTGTGTATCTGTGTGTGTATCTGTGTGTGTGTCTGTGTGTGTATCTGTGTGTGTATCTGTGTGTGATCAGCAGGCCATGCATCTGTGTGTGTGTGTGTGTCTGTGTCTGTGTGTGTATCTGTGTGTGATCAGCAGGCCAAGTATCTGTGTGTGTGTGTCTGTGTGTGTGTCTGTGTGTGTATCTGTGTGTGTATCTGTGTGTGTATCTGTGTGTGTGTCTGTGTGTGTATCTGTGTGTGTATCTGTGTGTGTATGTGTGTGTGTATCTGTGTGTGTATCTGTGTGTGTGTCTGTGTGTGTATCTGTGTGTGTATCTGTGTGTGTGTCTATGTGTGTATCTGTGTGTGTATCTGTGTGTGATCAGCAGGCCATGCATCTGTGTGTGTGTGTGTCTGTGTGTGTATCTTAGTGTGTGTCTGTGTGTGTATCTGTGTGTGATCAGCAGGCCATGTATCTGTGTGTGTGTGTCTGTGTGTGTGTCTGTGTGTGTATCTGTGTGTGTGTCTGTGTGTGTATCTGTGTGTGTGTCTGTGTGTGTATCTGTGTGTGTGTCTGTGTGTGTATCTGTGTGTGTGTATTTGTGTGTGTGTCTGTGTGTGTATCTGTGTGTGTATCTGTGTGTGTGTCTGTGTGTGTATCTGTGTGTGATCAGCAGGCCATGTATCTGTGTGTGTGTGTCTGTGTGATCAGCAGGCCATGTATCTGTGTGTGTGTGTCTGTGTGTGTGTCTTTGTGTGTATCTGTGTGTGTATTTGTGTGTGTATCTGTGTGTGTGTCTGTGTGTGTATCTGTGTGTGTATCTGTGTGTGTATCTGTGTGTGTGTCTGTGTGTGTATCTGTGTGTGATCAGCAGGCCATGCATCTGTGTGTGTGTGTCTGTGTGTGTATCTGTGTGTGTATCTGTGTGTGTGTCTGTGTGTGTATCTGTGTGTGATCAGCAGGCCATGTATCTGTGTGTGTGTGTCTGTGTGATCAGCAGGCCATGTATCTGTGTGTGTGTGTCTGTGTGTGTGTCTTTGTGTGTATCTGTGTGTGTATTTGTGTGTGTATCTGTGTGTGTATCTGTGTGTGTGTGTCTGTGTGTGTATCTGTGTGTGTGTCTGTGTGTGTGGCTGTGTGTGTATCTGTGTGTGTGTCTGTGTGTGTATCTGTGTGTGTGTGTCTGTGTGTGTGTGTGTCTGTGTGTGTATCTGTGTGTGTATCTGTGTGTGTATCTGTGTTTGATCAGCAGGCCGTGTATCGGTGTGTGTATCTGTGTGTGTATCTGGTATCTGTGTGTGTATCTGTGTGTGATCAGCAGGCCATGTATCGGTGTGTGTATCTGGTATCTGTGTGTGTGTCTGTGTGTGTATCTGGTATCTGTGTGTGTATCTGTGTGTGATCAGCCATGAGAGTGGCCTGTAGGCTTCTGGGAGACCCTGCTCATGTTCTCATCCCTGTGTTTGAGTGGCTGCCTTAAGGGAAGAGGCTGCGCTCAGTGGGATGTAGGACGCTCTGTGGATGTAGGACGCTCGGTGGATGTAGGACGCTCGGTGGATGTAGGCCTCGGTGGATGTAGGCTGCTCGGTGGATGTAGGCCGCTCGGTGGATGTAGGACGCTCGGTGGATGTAGGCCGCTCAGTGGATGTAGGACGCTCTGTGGATGTAGGACGCTCTGTGGATGTAGGACGCTCGGTGGATGTAGGACGCTCGGTGGATGTAGGCCTCGGTGGATGTAGGCCGCTCGGTGGATGTAGGACGCTCGGTGGGATGTAGGACGCTCGGTGGATATAGGACGCTCGGTGGATGTAGGACGCTCAGTGGATGTAGGACGCTCGGTGGATGTAGGCCTCGGTGGATGTAGGACGCTCGGTGGATGCTTCCTGCTTCTCAAGAGAGCAGTCGTGTCTCTCTGCTCTGCTTTTGCTTCGCTTTTTAATCTCCTTGAATCATTTGTGCTCTGGAATATCAGCTCAAATCTCTTCAAACACGGATATCTATTGTGGAAACAGAAATGGGACTTAACCCGACTCTTCCAATGAGTGAAAATGGGATGAATGGACAGACTGGAAATGTAAGTTATGACGTCATTTCTTCTCCCAAAATCAACAATGATAATTATTGGAACAATTGTGGAGCTAAACCCAAAGTTGACAAAGCTAAGAATCACAATAGGAGTGAAATAAGGCCACAACTAAATGTTCTGAAGACTTCAAACCGCTTTTTACCCCTTTCTGAAACAACAAAGCCGCTAACAACTGCAGCGCCTCCACCAAGGACAAACTGTGTCCTTATCGGAGATGGTTCGGTGAAAAATGTAAACATGGAGTCCATGCTCACTGTCTCAGTTCACTCTGCAAAAGTTGCTGAGATAAGGACTCTTCTGCCTAAAGTGTTATCTGAGAACAGTGGTGCGCTTACATTATTGATCCACACGGGGGCGGTAGATATCTATGAGAAGGCAAGCGAGAAGTTACGAATGGATTTAACGCTGTTACTGGATGACCTCAAGAAAATGGACATAACAATTTTTCTTAGTGGACCACTTCCAAATATAGATGGAAAAATGGAGAAGTTTAGCCGTCTGTATCAGCTAAATACATTCCTACTCAATGAGTGTTCACGCAGAGGACTTGGCTTCATTGAAAACTTTAATCTGTTCTGGAATAGGCACGAGCTTTTTGAAGAAAAAGGTCCACATCTGAACAACTACGGAGTAAAAGTGTTGATGGATAACTTTGCATCTGCCCTAAGACCTCAGCCTGCGCAGCGCGTGCAGCCGTTGAAAGGGAGAAAGACGAAGCAAAGGGCACAGACATCACGACCATCTCCACCGACTCCCGAGGTCTCTGCACCCCCACCGCCTCAAAAGAAATCCACACCTCCACGATTCAAGAAGAACTCAACACCTCCAAGGTTCCAAAAGAACTCAACACCTCCACGGCTCCGAAAGAGCGCAACGCCTCCACCACCAGCATCATCAGCAGCTGCCACATCTTCATCAGCGCCATCAGCATATACAGCACCACCAGCAGCAGTGGATACAGCAGCAGCAGTGGCTGCTCCATCCTCTTCAGCAGCAGCAGTGGCTGCTCCATCATCTTCAGCAGCACCTTCCCCACCTACAGCTCCCGTGAAGCTTCCCCCATTGCTCCAGGCTACAGTCAGGCCTGTACTGGGGGTTCCTCAACCACCTCTGTCTCCACCAAAGACTCCCTCATCACCTTCCATGGACCCGGCTTGGGTCCCCCCCGCAACGTCCTCATTTTCCCTAGATGGTGTGGATGTTGCGGGGGGGACCCAAGCCGGGTCCATGGAAGGTGATGAGGGAGTCTTTTTCTATCCCCGCCTTCACTACTGGAATTACCGGAACACTCGGCAGGCATGATAAGATCGGCGATGAAGACTATTCCTCTCACACCCCACTGTAGCCAGATCAAGAGTCCTATCTAACATTCAAAACTACTCCCCATACGTACCTCCAAAGCCACCTAGGGCGTCCAACTCAAATTCACCCACAAAATCCACCCGTCCCTCCTCTAACCCCATAAGTATTCCACCCCCCCCCTCCTGCTCATTTAGCCCACCTCCCCCCTAACCCAGCACCAAGAAACCCTCCACCTCCACTCCCCCCTCGTCCACCACCCAACTCAGCCTGCCCCTCCCCTAACCCATCACCAAAAGCCCATCCACCTTCAACTCCCAAGAACCATCCGCCTTCCCCTTCCCCTCTTTTCTCTAAACACTAGGATGCACAGGGTCTCTGCTTCGCAGCCACTGGCAGTCTAGTTAGAGGAGAGACCCGGCTGGGGCCCTGTCATGAAGCCACCTGTGCCATTCCTTCAGTGATAACACAAAGAATACATAACAGAAAAACATCAGAAGTTAATCAGTCTAATCTGGAAAATCAGCCGACCACAACCGCTGATCCTGAAACTTTGAAACTTGCTATGCTAAATGTCAGATCTCTTTGTAACAAGTCTTTTTTAATCAATAATTTTATTTGTTCTTATAATCTAGATCTTATGTTCATGGCTGAAACATGGCTTGACAAAAATACAGAAATGCAGTTTTAATAGAAGCATCACCACCAAATTTCAAATTTGAATCTGAAATACGGGAAAACAAAAAAGGAGGAGGCTTAGCTGCCATTTTCAGAGACCACTTTGTCTCCCATAGAATGTCTCTTGGGAAGTTTTCCGTCATTTGAATATGTGTCTTTTAAAATACAACAAAAACAATCTCCTCCATACTTTTCGTTGTCCTATACAAGCCACCGCAGTCATGTCACAGTTTTATTGATAATTTTACAGAGTTGCTTTCAGTTGTATGCACAGATTTTGATAGCTTAGTTATTACAGGTGATTTTAATATTCATGTGGATAATGTTGATGACAGAAATGCAAAAGAGCTGAGTTCTGTTCTTGAATCTTTTGGTCTCACTCAGCATGTGAGTGGCCCCACCCACAGCAGAGGGCACACTCTAGACCTGTTAGTTACAAAGGGGGTGAACATTTCTAATGTAAACGTGGTCGATGTTGCGCTTTCAGATCATTTCTGTGTATTTTTTGACATGTGTTTCACTAACAAACCACCAGTGGACTCTGCAACTGTACGAAGAAGACACATAAATGAAAATACGGGTGAACTATTTATGGGAATGATAAACTTTGAGAATGCATCGTATTCTACTGTAGATGAACTGTTTAGCTCTGTCACCTCTAGTGTTTTGAATGTTCTGGACACCATCGCTCCTGTGAAGGTTAAAATAGTGAAAAATAAGCAGAAGGCGCCGTGGGCTAAAGCAGACTCGGTCAGGGCACAAAAGAGAGAGTGCCGGAGGGCCGAGCGGAAGTGGCGCAAGTCCAACCTCCAGGTTGATTACGAGATCTTCAAAGATAAGTTGTGCGAGTTTAACCAGGTGCTACGTAGTACGAGAGAAAGGTATTTTTCTGAATTGATTGAAGGCTGCAGCAACAATCTGCGTGTTCTGTTTTCAACAGTTAATAGATTAACAAACCCCCCTGTTCAGATGCCATTAGAGCTAACTTCCAAACGTAAATGTAATGAGTTTGCACATTTTTTCAATGACAAGGTTCAAGGCATCAAAAACGCCATTGTCTCCAATCCACAGATAACCATCCAACAACCAGAAAGGCTCTTTGAGCTAACTTACTTTGCACCTGTAAATGATCAAACTGTCCAAGAGATAATCTCCAGTTTGAGCTCCTCCACATGCAGCCTGGATGTACTACCCACTAGATTTCTTAAGTCTGTTCTGAGCAGTCTGTTACCTTCACTCACACAGATAGTAAACATGTCCCTTAATTCTGGAATATTCCCAAAGGCCCTGAAAACTGCAGTCATCAGGCCCCTGCTAAAAAAGAGCAGTCTGGATGCTACGGTACTTAACAACTATCGTCCCATCTCAAATCTGCCATTTATGGGGAAAGTCCTTGAGAAAGTTGTCTACCAACAGCTAAATAGATTTCTTATAATCAACAACTCATTTGATATGTTTCAGTCCGGCTTTAGACCCCACCACAGCACTGAGACGGCTCTCGTCAAGGTTACAAACGATATCCGGCTGAACACTGACGCAGGCAAAGTCTCAATCCTAATCCTGTTAGATCTGAGTGCTGCCTTTGACACTGTCGACCATGAGATCCTCTTACAGAGACTAGAGGACTGGGTTGGCGTCGCTGGCACCGCCCTAAGTTGGTTTAGGTCTTACCTTGAAGACAGGAAGTACTTTGTGGAGATTGGAAACTGTGTCTCAGATCATATGGCCCTGACCTGTGGAGTACCACAGGGGTCGATCCTGGGACCTCTTCTGTTCAATCTCTACATGCTGCCGTTAGGTCAGTTAATACGCAGAAACAAAGTGTCCTATCACAACTATGCAGACGACACTCAGATCTATGTCTCACTGACTGCAGGAGAACATGGACCAGTGGACTCACTCCTTCACTGTATCCAACAGATCAGTGAGTGGATGCAAAACAACTTCCTTCAGCTAAACGCAGACAAAACTGAAATGATTGTCTTTGGTCCCCAGAAACAAAGAGAGAGCCTCATCTGTCATCTACAGTCTCTCTCCCTAAAACCTTCAAACAAGGTCAGAAATCTAGGGGTAATACTGGACTCAGACTTAAATTTTAATAGCCACATCAAATCAGTAACATCGGCAGCTTTTTACCATCTAAAAAACATTGCCAGGATCAAAAACATAGTGTCTAAAGCAGACTTGGAGATTCTTATCCATGCATTTGTCTCCAGTAGGTTAGACTACTGCAATGGCCTGCTCACAGGTCTCTCCAAACAGGCTGTAAAACAGCTGCAGTACATTCAAAATGCAGCAGCTTGAGTCCTGACTAGAACCAGGAAGTACGACCATATTAGTCCAGTCTCTGCACTGGCTTCCTGTGGCTCAGAGAATAGACTTTAAAACAGCTCTGCTTGTGTACAAGTCTCTCCATGGCCTCGCACCAAAATATATTAGTGACATGTTAGTCCCATATGAACCAACCCGGACTCTGAAGAGCACAGGGACTGGACTCCTGTTAGTGCCCAGAGTCAGAACTAAACATGGGGAGGCTGCTTTTCAGATTCATGCTGCTAAAATCTAGAAAAATCTTCCTGAAGATGTGAGACAGGCCTCCTCTCTGACAATGTTTAAAACCAGGTTAAAAACGGTTCTGTTTAGCTGTGCATACAACTGAGGGATTTTATGTTTTTATCTTTCTTTTTAATGTTCTGTGATTATTTATGATTGTAATGCTATCTTGTTCAGCACTTTGAGTTGCCTTGTGTATGAATTGTGCTATACAAATAAACTTGCCTTGCCTTGCCTTGCCATTAATACAATAAACAGAACAAACATTGCAATAAATGATTCAATTGAAACTAATGCCACTCATTCAATTGTTTTGATTTGTCCATTTGTCAGAGAAAATATGTAATTATGTCATATTTAGCCTTAAAAGTGACGTAATAAACCAGTAACTTAGAAAAACAAAACACAAATTGCACAAAACTATACATGCAATAAATATGGATCACCAAAATGTATTGTTCCATGTAAAATAAGTTGATTGTAAATATTGTGAATGAGCAAGTTATAGTCAGTATAACTATGTAAGGTCTTAGGTTATTCCAGGCATTAGGTGGTAGAGTTTAATATATTAATGACAAGCGGTCGAAATGAGTTTCCGCCGCACATTGTGGCATGGGTTAGAGATCGGGTGAGAAGCTCAGGCAGGAGCTCGAAATAAAGACGCTGCTTCTCCATGTCGAGAAAAGCTTGTTCTTTCTTTTTTGAACGCCGGGGAAGACCATGGACTCGTTGGAGGGACTATGTCTCTCAGCTGCCCTGGGATTGCCTCAGGATTCCCCTGGATGAGCTGAAAGGACTGTGTGTGGCATCTCTGCTTGGATTTCTTCCCCTGTGACCCGGCAATGGATAAAGCGGAAGTTGAACAGTCAATAGTGTTGCTTATAAAAGTGCCATTTTATGTCAGTCAAATCAAGTGTAGCCGGTAAAGTGAATCATGAGAATCCAACATTGTCCTTCTTACTGAGCATATGGTAAAGTCTGGTGTAGTTGGAGAAAGAAGCATCACGCTGATATTCAAAGATTTTGTTTCCGATGCTGTTTGTTGTCGTTGCATTTTCTGGTTATCAGTATCAAAGGCTTGTCCCTACTGCGGCTGGATCTACGTCATGTTCCGCCTGTGTTTCCCTGTTCTTTCATCGGCGCTTTTAAGTTCTGTGTTGGCGTACTGTTTTATTCATAAGGGACTGACTTCAGATCAAATATGCATTATTTTTCCCACTTGAAATGGATTGGTGGCTTTTCATGTGTGTGTTTTACAGGAGGAGATCTGGATTGAGAGGCAGGAATGACAAATACTAAGAACAAAAGACTGTAATTTGTTGTGGATGAGTGGAAACATAGCCATCCATCCATCCATCCATTTTCTTCCGCTTCATCCGTTGCCGGGTCGCGGGGGCAGCAGTCTAAGCAGAGACGCCCAGACTTCCCTATCCACACACACCTCCTCCAGCTCGTCCGGGGGGACTCCAAGGCGTTCCCAGGCCAGCTGAGAGACATAGTCCCTCCAGCGTGTCCTGGGTCTTCCCCGGGGCCTCCTCCCGGTGGGACGTGCCCAGAACACCTCCCCAGGGAGGCGTCCAGGAGGCATCCGGAACAGATGCCCGAGCCACCTCAACTGGTTCCTCTCGACGTGGAGTAGCAGCGGCTCTACTCCGAGCTCCTCCCGTGTGACTGAGCTCCTCACCCTATCTCTAAGGGAGCGCCCAGCCACTCTGCGGAGGAAGCTCATTTCCACCGCTTGTATCCGCGATCTCGTTCTTTCGGTCATTACCCAAAGATCATGACCATAGGTGAGGGAGGGAACGAAGATTGACCGGTAAATTGAGAGCTTTGCCTTTCGGCTCAGCTCCCTCTTTACCACAACGCTCCATCCTTCCCTCACTCGTGAACAAGACCCAGAGATACTTGAACTCCTCCACTTGAGGAAGGCCCTCTCCACCCACCCGGAGAGGGCAAGGCACCTTTTTCCGGTCGAGCACCATGGCCTCAGATCTGGAGGTGCTGATTCTCATCCCAGCCGCTTCACACTCGGCTGCAAACCGTCCCAGTGCATGTTGTAGGTCCTGGTTCGTTGGAGCCAACAGGACAACATCGTCTGCAATGTGGGCCCCGTGGGCTAAGGCCCGGCCACCAGGCGCTCGCATTCGAGCCCCGACCCCAGGCCTGGCTCCAGGGTGGGGCCCCGGCTGCGCCATGCCGGGCGACGTCACGGTTCTTCTCTTTGTGCTGTCCATGTTGGCTTCTGACTGCTCTTCGTCTGACTTGTCACCTGAGACCTGTCTGCCATGGGAGACCCTACCAGGGGCATGAAGCCCCAGACAGCATAGCTCCCAGGATCACCCGAGTACTCAAACTCCCCCACCACGTTAAGGTGGCAGTCCAGGGGGGGGGAAACATAGCCTAGTAATTTTATTTGAGTAGTTCAATTATTCAAAACTAGATACATCCCTGCCACCATCAGACTGGCTGCGAGGATGGGAGACTGCAGGGAATATGGCGTGGCATCAAAAGCAAGACACCCGACTTTTTATGAATGGTGTATTTGATGACTTTGCCATGTTTAAGGATGATGGGCAAAGGGGGTGATGCTGCATTTTTTTTAGCTATAGAGTAAAATAATTTGTTTTTCATTTTCTGCTTGACAGCTGAATTTCCCAATTAAGTATCTATCTTGGTGATGAGTTGTATTATGGTAAAATTAAATACTATTGGATAAGATTCGATATACTTCCAGAAATAAATCCAGAAGAATATTTAGATTTAGCTTGTAAAAGTTTACTCTGTGCTTTAAATTGTGATAGATTGGATTACATTGTTTCATATCTTTCAATCGCTTCAGTCAATAAGCCATAGATGCTCAAATCAATTTGTCACAAGTAGTTTCTCTTCAAATGAACCAGATAATAATTTTAAATGATTCTTGACAGTTTGTTACAGTCTTGTTATGAGCAGCTAATTATCACTGCTCTTGTAGTTCCTTTTTGACAGATTAAGTGGCACTTAAGAATATTGTAATGTGTGTGACTGCAATAGCCACTTATCTCCCTGACACTTTGTTGAACTAATGGAACAAAAATCCATTTCCTCAAGCCCTTTTGTGGCTTTCGATGTCTGATTTGTGGACTTACATGACTCCAGCTCTAAGGCCATGCCAAATCCTCCCACTCATTAATTATTAAGATTTTGAATTAGTTGAAACTGTAGTTGTGTAATGTTGGATGTCAGGCCATTTTTAGTTTTCAAAGGTTTATGCCAAAAGTTTAAAATGTTCCTATGAGAAGTACTACTACTGTATGTGGATTAAGTAAAATCCAACTGATGGAATTCTTGGCTAAAACCTATCTATCTCGACGGACCATATTGCACTGCACTTTGTTGGTTCTCTTAAAATCAAAGGAAAAAAATTCAGTCAAGTCAAACTTTTCTGCATTTACTGTAACTATGACTTATGCTTTGCCTTCATATGCCTCCCTCAGGAAATGTGTCTTTCTTCATAGAGTTGGGGTTAGGGATGTACCGATCCAGATTATTTGTAATCCGATCCGATTCCAATATTCTTAAATATTGTTTTGCCGATACGATCCAATACCGATCCGATACGATCCAATTTTTTCTAATATTTTCAACGCATCAAAAATTTTGCAACCAGTATTACTTTAAAATGTTTTGTTTTATTATAACATGATCAAAAATATTGTTTGGCTTTTGCTTAACAGACCTACTGAGTTAAACTTAAAATAAAAGAAATATCAAAGAGGAACAATTATCAAAAAGCGGCCCTCAACATTCAGTATAACAAAGAGAAAAGAGCTGGTACATAACTGAATGACCACAAAAAGCCGGTACTTAACCAGTGTGTGAACTCTAAATGTAAACTCCCCGATATTTGACAAATCCGATAATATCCGATCCTTACAAAATACCCATATCGGCCCCCGATACCAATACTGAATATCGGATCGGTACATCCCTAGTTGGGGTATTTCCAACTGGAATTACATTTATCAGATCATCTACATGGAGATGTGATTGCTTTTGCCTGAAATGCCCCACCATAAGACAATCAAATGTACTCTTAATGGAAAATTTGTCTATTTTTAAATGTTACCAAACTTTTAAATCCTCCCTTAAGACAGGATTTTGAACATCACCCTTGCAGCAGCTTGTACTGTTCAAACATGATTTCAGTTACTCATGCCAGTTTGTCAGCCCACTTGCGGCATGTTGAAGGATTTGTCATTTGGTGTAGAAGACCCTCAGCAGTGAATAGTGATGCTTTTTATTTTGACTCATTGTTCTTCAAACGAGTCCTCCCATCCGTCCTTCCATCTGCATCAACATGTGAAGAAATATAACGGCCTAGATAAATGCTCCAGGGGAAATTCGTCTTGTGTTTACCTTTGTGATTGATATGCATGGAGTAAACTGCATACACAAGCAAGCACAATTTGTGAAGAGCCTTGTGGGGTAAATGGTAGAAAATAGGAAATGCCTTATGTATGCTATTTTTCATTTTAATTGCTCGATGGGTTTCAAATGACGGTTCCTTCCACTGCAGTTCTGGTAAGTTACAATATTTTCTAGCTGTTCAACTTCAGAATCAGTAAAGCCTTTTGCAGAAGGAGCAATGTCTTTGACCAAATTTGTTTTGAAACTTGATCAAAGGATTGTGCAGAATCTGTTCCCTTACACTTGCCAAATTGCCATGTAATTCAAACATGGATAGATTTTTCACCTAGGAGGAATTCCATTGCAGTACAACAGGCTGCTAAATAGATTGGAATTCACATTGTTCATCTGCCATCTCAAACTCTGCACCAGCTTGTGTCAACAGCTGAGCAGAGGATTTTTGCATTTTATAGTATTTCACTCATTGCTCATTGTATTAATTACCATCATGTATTCAACATAATATACCACATTGTTCACAGCTGCTTCTGTTTGACTGTCTTTCTTTCCCATTTCACGTTTCACTCGTGTTTGCGCCTGTAGTCGAGATGGCGTGTCTCGGGACTTACTATCAGTTCTCGTTATGACGGGAACACTCAGTACATGTGTGCAAACTGTGCATGTGACTGGTCCATCTGTAACGAGACAGACAGATCAGAGCACAATTAAGCCTGTCGAACTAAAACCAAGAGCCACTGGGGAGAGATTTCTGATGGAAGGACAGCACGTTTTGTGATGAGAAGAGTGGAGCATGGGCCGTACAAGTGGGATAGAGAAGGGGGTTACAGCCCTCAGGTCGTTCTTCTCAGCAGCACTAATTTAATTGGCTCGTTAACGGGGACGTGGGATGCTTCTTCTTGATTGGTTGAGTGGGCAGATGTGGTCTACTGAGACAGGAAGTCTAGGAGGGGGCGTATAACTATCACTACACATATAGCAAACACACACACACAAACACGTTTTTACACAAGAATTCTTTGGCTCAAATCCAGTGATATGAAGAACTCTTTTTATTAGCAACACAATAAAAACAAACATGCGTATTATTTAACGAGCGCACAAGGATTAGCTCATTCAAGCATGCTCTGTCTTTTATTAATGAGAATGGAGCTCTGCCAACTGAAGTATATGAGCCTTTTGTTATACATCTTTATTAATATGACCTTCTTTGACTCTGCCCATGTCTTTTTGAGTCCATTCGGTAGTCTCACAACGTCT